>OZ038487.1:45987037-46057037 GCA_964036315.1 Acanthosepion esculentum
AAATTCCCGGAAAGACACGACAAACTTTAGTTAACCTGACTTAGGAACAGGCTTATACATATAATTACGTGGGAGGATAACTGACATGTTACACCCATATATATATATGAATATTTACAAAAAGATTACATATATTGTGTTCATAGGATTTCTTCGTAGGTATTTTCTATGCTTCACATTGACACTAGGTTACAAGCAGGATGCTCAAAATTGCTTCAGTAATAATTTCTAAAACTTGCTTGCTGCAACAGGTCGTTCAAAAATGCAACGATGATCGTAAGAATAACAAAGAATGTCTGAGAACCTTTTGTTAATACCAATTGTAATAACTTATTCAAATTAACAACTATTTTCAAGCTAATTAAAGTGGTTTCTTTCTTGTGATCCAAACTTCAAATTATTCAGTCAACAACATTCGGATAATATAGTTTGAAAAGAAACACCTTTCTTAGATTAAAAGACCAATCAGAACGGCTCCCCAAAACAGCGTATCGGATCCTACTAATAAAATGACGAACAATGTCAGTGTGTGGAAAAATGATTTTAAAAAATTGGAAAAGTTTAAAAAGAAACTTTCCTGAGATTTATAGACCAATCAGAACGGCTCCCCCAAACAGCGTATCGGATCCTACTAATAAAATGACGAACAATATAAAGAACGCTGTCCAGCAGTAGAGTTAGAGTCCAGTCCGTTCGCTCGCCTCTCCGAGCCGACCCTCTCTCTCAGCGAAAGCACAAGCCGTCCAGCCAATGAATTTCACCTGTCCACTTTGCAACCTATCCACACACACACACATGCCTTCCTCCCTCCGTTCTCATGCCTCACTTTCTTCAGCGACTTACTCTACTTTCTTGTTCAATGAGAAATATCTATTGCATGTCACGACGTCTTCAAAGATAAAGAATTTGTATCATTTGTTAAAAATATTTATTTTAATTGTTATTGAAGTCAGCATTTTTTGTCTTCACGTTCTTTTGTTCAGGGATTGTTTCAAATTAATTTGATCCCTTTGCTTTCACTTAATTTTCATAAGGCTGTATTTTTTTTTTTTTTTTTTTTACTGGTGGAAGACAATTTATGGAGTCAGTGACTGTCAACTCTGCCATACACTTTTGTGCCAGGCTATGCAGGGTGGCGACGGTATTCTCAGTGGTATTTTCCTATAATTATAGTTAAGGTGTGGTCGATACTAAGATACTAATTAGTTAAGTGTATTTGAAGGTTGAATAGACATTGTGAGGTATATAAACAGGATCTAAAGAACTGACTATAAGAGAAAAAGCAAGTCCCACAGACAGAACCATTACAATATACAATAATTGTAATAACAATGAGAGTAGAGAGTTCTTCAAGTTAGAGAAACCAATCATTACAGAGTGACTGAGTGAAATAATGTCAGATGTTAGGGAGGGTGAATTTGAAACAACACGTGACTCATTTCCAAAAGCTATCACCCGCACAAATGTCTAGTCAACATTTGATTCAATTTTCTTGGTGCTAGTATTGCATGTCAAATGAATAGATTAGTATTTACCATTATAATTGTTATATAAACTGGGCACAATGTACAATTCAGATACAATGTTTATATGCGTGTGCGTGTGTACGTGTGTGTGTGTGTGTGTGTGTGTGTGTGTGTGTGGTGTATCTTATGGCTCAGATGTGCCACTGCCACTGTTTGACTGTCCACTTGCGCATCAAAACCCAAACTTTACGCTCTTGAAACGTATGGACACTAACGCCCCTTCAATGTATAGTTTTTGAAACATGGTATTTCCTGTGTAGCGATGGGACCTTATTTTTAAATTAGTAAATTTATAATTATATATATATATATATATATATATATATATATATATATGTATATATATATCTTAAAAAGAATTATATCGTTGTTCCTTTTCAACAGGATGCAACCCAAAGTTTCATGCATGAGGCAATAAACATGCATATATGCCTGTTAAATTTAAAATTTCACAAACTTTTTTGGGGTTGCCGCCTCCTTGCGTGCCAAAACGCAGACCTTATACCCTTGAAACGTATAGACACGACCCTAACGCCCCTCCAATGTATAGTCGACTTTTGATTCGATTTTCTTGGTGCTAGTACTGCATGTCAACTAAGTATGTTAGTATTTTCAGTGATAATTGTTATATAAATTGGATACAATGTACAATTCAAACACAATGTTTATATGCGCACGCGCGTTTGTGTGTGTGTGTGTGTGTCTGTGCGTGCGTGCGTGTGCGTGTGTGTGCGTGTGTGGTGTATGTTATGGCTCAGATGTGCCACTGCTACTCTTTGACTGTCCACTTTTTTCTCGCCGCCCCCGGCATCTTTCTACCGCCCTCTTAAGGAATCACTTATGCTTACGCTTAGACATTTCAGCTGTGAAACTATGAAACCTTGCTGCCATTGTGTTAGTACGTTTAAATTAATAAAGTCTAGGTACTAAAGAGAAAAGCTCATCAGAACAATTACCTTGAAAATATTTATAGAAAAGGCACATGGAAGCTTCAGTCAAATTTGAGTGCAGAAATAATAACTAGGAAAACAGTGTTGCTTATTAAAAAAAACAAACAAACAAAAAAACTTGTAAGTCGGTCTTTAGGTCTTCTGGGTGCACAATATCAACACATCTCCATTGGGTGTCAGTCTAAAAAGGTTGTTTGGGGGATCCACCCCAAGAACAAACAAAATGGAGTTTACCAGGGGAAAAGCATACAGAAGTCAGCTTGAAACCGACAAAGCTGATCATCATTGGGAACTGAAATCGTTTGAATTCAAAAGATAAGTCTTTTAGAAATATGCGGATCTTTTTACCCATCACAGTTAGGATAGCTGCATCAGTAATGCTCAGTAGTAATAATAATAATAATAATAATAATAATAATAATAATAATAATAATAATAATAATAATAATAATAATAATTACCAAACACACATACTGAAAAATTGTGAACCCGAAATGCAGATTCTGTGATAAATATCCAGAAAAAATTGACCATCTTCTTTCGGTTATGAACATCACCCAGGCCCGATTACAGAGTTAGGTCCTGTAACAATTTTATGGGACTTTACTATACACACAGATTAGCGATTAGCTTTGATCAAAACCTATCGCTCAGACATCGGGATCAAAGACTACAAAAATAGGATGTGCTTTCTTATTGACATAGCAGTCCCTGCAGGTTCTAATGTATCGGTGAAAATCTTCAAAAACTGTTAAAATACAAGGATCTTGACGTGGAAATCTAAAAAATGTAGCACACAGAGAACATCAATAATTTCAGTTTGTAGTTAGGGCCCGCGGATTTATTGGAAAAGATTCCAATACTCAGTAAGGGCTTCCTAGTAACCCATGCCTTAAAAAATACAAACATTGTACCCACAAGTACAGCTCACACATTACGAAGAGCTTTATCTATGTCAAATGTGTGTGCTCTCAGTTTTATTTTTTTGTTTTGTTTTGTTATTTGTACAAATGGGATTTCTGGAAAATGTCATGAAGACATTTCTGACCTTAGGTCTCTGGTTGAATCCGAAAGGCTAATGGTCTAAACACTGACCAGAATCTGAACCTGGTTACCATAATACCCTCTCGGACTTTCAAATTCAAACAAGTCATCCAATCCAGACCCGAAGACCGGAATTGCTCCCTTGTTAAAGAAAATGGAGAATTATCGCAATACTGCCAGAATAAAACAATTGAAAATCAAAGCAACAGGAAGGATCATCCAGACAAGAACAATACTGAAAACAGAATACTTTTTAATCATTTCATCCCAAGAAAGGAAATAAAGCCACTAAGATGCAAGGAGATACTGAATCTGAAAGAATATAAGAATACGAAAAATAATTATTAAGGAGAGAGAACAAGAAAAAAAAAAGCAGGAATTAAGGGGACAATGATATCGATTTACATTGTATTTAAATTTTTGAAGAACGCATTTGACTGGAAAGTAAGGAACCGGAAGAGAGTTCCAGACGTGAGAATTTTATTATAATTCTGCTTGTCCTTGCCTTAGCTAGCACGACCGTTACACCCTGCTAATACCTCGTAAATGATGGGCAATTCCGTTTTGATCGTGAGGAAAGACGGAAAAGACATACCAGAGACGTTACTTGGTTTCAGTGATAAAATCAAAGAAAGGAAGTAGTGCTTAACGTCTCCTGCCAATACTTCATAAATAATGGACTATTCCATTTCGAACGCGTGGAAAGACGGAAAAGACATATTAGTGACGCTACTTGATTTCAGTGAGAAAGAAAGAAAGAAAGACGGGAATACAGAAGTGCTTATGGTCTGTTTCAGTGAAATGATAACGTTGTTACTTTCAATATGTTTCATTTGTACACCTTTACTTCTTAAAATAACGAACAACATTCATATCTATGATTATTATTGCAATATTTGTGTTAAAGTTGTTAAGCTCAAATATTTAACGATGTGATAAGGAATTTTTACAGATATTTATAGCCGGCATGAGCTTATTTAATTATCAACTTAATATTTATCAGAAAATCCAAGTACTTACGGGTATTTCTAGTGTATTAAGTATATTGTTTTAGTATTGAGGAGAGTTGATCTTCAGTGTAAGGCAGCAGTTACTAAAAAAGTGAACAATAATAATGTTCAACATAGTAGATATGTATTTTGGTTGCGGTGATTAGATTAAAAACATTTTAGAGAAGAAAGCAGGGAACCACTGCTTAGAGCACAACAATTAGCCTAAATTCTTGGTGATTTTTATTAAGGTTAATTGGCAAAAACTTACATCCTGGAAATAAATAAAACTGCTTTATTTTCTTCTTTTCAGAAATGAAAAATAAAAGACAACCTGATGTAAAAGGAGATTAGATGCTTTTGCTAGATGAGGAGGAGGTACAATAAAAATAAACTTACCAAAACTCTGGATACATTTTTGGGTGCCGTATTGGTGAGATTCGTTAACACATCTTATGAGAATAATGATATTAAACAGTGTTTCAGTGACACTCTTTCTGAAATGTTTCTTTTTATCTCTTCTTTTCTGACACTTTCTACCTTAATTCAATCACACACAAAAACACATAGACACAGACACAGACACACTGATATATATATATATATATATATATATATATATATATATATATATATATATATATATATATATATATATGTATGTATAAGGGAGTGCGGAAAAGTTTTCACTCAGAAAAGAATCTTTGGTTCAGATCTTGGGAAGCGTGTTAAGCACTGAAATTTTGATCAATAATCTACGCACACACTAAATACATACATATATACTTATACAGTGTAACCCGGATATAAGAGAGTTGTCGGGACCGGAGAAGTATCTTATATCCGGGTTTCTCTTATATCCGGATTTGGTCTATTATATATACATTAACACAGGCTCTAATTTGGGACCAGAGAAAATCTATCTTATATCCGGGTTTCTCTTAAATCCGGGTCTCTTATATCCGGGTTACACTGTATATATATATATATATATATATATATATATGCATGTATGTGAGTGTAGGTATATATATAAACGTATTTGTATGTCAGTGTATATATGCATATATATATATATATATGTATCTGAGTGTGTGTGTGTATATGTTCTTTATCCAACTTTATCTGACTCAGATCCATATTCGATCTGTATTTGATCCCAATATATATATGTGTGTGTGTGTGTGTGTGTTTGTGTGTGCGTGTGTGTGTGTGTGACTAGTTTACACGAGCTATGACCATCTTGGACAATCTATGACCAACAAAAACCAGCTATGACTAGCTTAAACGAGCTCGGAACAGCTTGGACATGCTATGACCAGCTAAGACCATATTTATAATATGTATTTCTAAGAAAATCATGAATTTAATTTTTAGTTCGACATTATTTCTTATTACTCTAAACGTTATTTTAGGGGATATCTATGCTTGAGTAGATGTGCCGTTCCTTAAACAGTGGGAATTACGTCTTCTGATCTGCATATCCCACTGAGTGAATAAAGAAAATGTGCACTCTCGCACGGCTAGAACGTGCGTGTCCATTTGTATGGAGAAACAGACCACATATTTATTATTAAGTCTCTCGAATACACAGGCTTTATGCAATTCACGCTGTTTAAAAACGGAACGTTCATTCAGACCTGGGTATCCACTAAAATAACATTCGCATATATATATATATATATATATATATATATATATATATATATATATATATATATATATATATCATACCTCAATTAGATGTCAATAAATATTCATGGAGACCTACCGGACACTATTCGTAACATACTTGTTGATAACACTGATATAATAGCATTATCTACATGCAAAATAAAAAGGCTAAAAATAATGGAAGCCTTATTAATAAAAAAAAAAAACACTTAATAATAACAACTATGAACATGGACACAATATCTTGACCGTGTTTTGAAAAATGAAAACATTATATAAATACATACATGCAACAAACTATTTCTTATTTAACAGTTAAAATATTTCATCCTTGAAAATGGCTAAATGTATAGCCGAAAGCGCTGGCATTAAAAGAACATTCGGACAGTTTTTACATAATTTATCATCTGAAAAGAAGAAAATATATTAGATCGCATGAGAAATTGTATAAAAAAAAATAAATAAAAGCACCTTGTCTGTCGTATTCAAAGAAATGTGCATGAAAGAAGGATTGATGCCTAAATACACAAATATATATATATATATATATATATATATATATATATATATATATATATATATATGTGAGATAATAATAAAAATTTCTATATAAGGAATATGTATACATGTATGTACTATATATATATATATAACATGTATGTACTATATATATATATAACAAACATGTATGTACTATATATATATATAACAAACTATACATAACAAACTATATATATATATAACAAACTATACATAACAAACTATACTATAACAAACTATACATAACAAACTATATATATATATAACAAACTATACATAACAAACTATTTCTAATTCTAACAGTTGAAATATAATCCTTGATAATGGCTAAATGTATAGCCGAAAGCGCTCGGAAAAAAAGAACATTCGGACAATTTTTATATAATTTATCCTCTGAAAAGAAAAACTTTATTAGATCGCACGAGAAATTATATAAAAAACTAAATAAAAGCACCTTGTCAGTCGTTTTTAATGAAATGTGCTTGAAAGAAGGATTGCTGCCTAAATACACAAATATATATATATATATATATATATATATATATATATATATAAGTGTCGCCTCTAAGTGTTGACTTCCATGTTCACTTTTATATTTACACACGCTCTATCTCTGATATTGAGCACTTTATCCCATAAATATAACACACTTTAAGACTATATTTCTTCATATATATATATATATATATATATATATATATATATATATATATATATATATATATATATATATATATATATATATATGTATGTGCGTGTATGTGTGCATAATTGCGTATATATATGTATAATAGCGTATTACATATATATATTCATATATATATGTGTGTGTGTGTGTGTGAGAGAGAGAGAGAGTGTGTGGTATGTATCGCTGCAGTCACTCCTTAATTTCCAAATTTCTCGAGGTCTTCCCATAAGGAGTCTCGTATTTCATATTTTGTTACCTCCATGTTTTCACTTTTCTTCTTTATGACTTGAGGTGTTTGTCCGATGATTTTCTGTCTTCTTTTTCCACTCGAGTTCCGGCCGTTAATGCTTCTTAGGTTCGCCAAATGACCGACATTCTTTTCGGAATAGGTACATAGACGAAAACGTTCATGTTAGATGACAAGTATCACTAAATATTTGCCGATGCGTGCGCAAAGAGAGAGAGAGAGAAATAGAGTGAAAGAGAGAGAGTGTGTGCGTGTCTATATGTAAGTGTGTGTGTGTTAGAGAGATTGAGAAAGAGAATTATCGAGAGAAAGTGAAAGACGGAATAAAAATGAATTATAAAGAGTCAGTGAGAAAGTGTTAAAAAGTGAGATAGAGAGAATGAGACAAAAAGCGAAAGCGAGAGGAAATGAAAGTGAGAGAGGGATAATGAGAGAGAGAGAGAGTGTGTGTGTGTTTGTGAGGAAGACGGGGTTAGTATGTGAGAGAATGAGAGAGAGGGAAAAAGTGAAAGAATGAGAGAGAATTAGAGAGACCTAGAGAGAGAAAGTGAGAATTAGAGCGAAAGAGAGAACGAGAAAAAAAGTTAGGAAGAGAAAATGTCAAAGTGATAAAGGGAGAGAATAAAAGAGACTGAATAAAGAAAATCTGCTCTCCGACTGGATTCGTAATTGTTCCTTTTAAATTAAAGAGAACCTGCACACCGACCCTGAGAGAAAGAGTGAGACAGCGAACGTAACAAGAAGAAGAGACAAAATGAGAGAGAGAGAGAGAGAGAGAGAGAGAGAGCGTGGGAGATAAGGTTAAAGAACGAAACAGAATGACAGAGAGGAAAAGGAGAGAGAATGAGAGAGACATATAGGGAGGAATGAGAATTTGAGCTAAAGACAGACGGGGGGAACTCAGAAAGAGTAGAGTGAGAAAAAAGAAAGAATGAGAAAGAGACAGAGAGATTTTCAACGATACATAAATATCGATCTGTAAAGATTTCAGAGAGAGAATATCTATGAAAGGACAATATGAATAAAGATAATAGGAAAATTTATCTTAGCCGACGCGTTCCGTCCTTACATTTGCATTGATCCAGAGACGGATATGCAATGTAACTGGCCCTGATCTGTCATCTCGTCTGCAGTCGCTCTCTCACAGACGAGACATGCCTCGCTCTGTCTTTTTTACAAATACTTTCACGGTAATTGCTCCGAGGAGCTGCTTTCGATGGTTCGCTAGGCCTCATGAATTTAAACGTCCCACGAAGCTGGCATCCCGTTCCCACCCCTTCACCGTTAAAACTGTTAGATGTAGACGTCTCTTCTACTCCAATAGCTTCATGTCTCGCACATCTCGCCGGTGGAACTCCCTTCCCTATTACTGTTTCCCTGACAAATATAATCTCCAACTATTTAAGTGTAACGTCAATCGACATCTCCAGCTGCCTTGATCTATCCACTTCCCTTCTCCACATCCTTTCACCTTTCATTCCTATCTGCTCTCGCTCCAAATCTTTTGTAACCCCCTTGCCTTGATCGATCCACTATCTTTCTCCACATCCTCTCCTTTACCACTCCTATCTGCTCTTCTTCCAAACCTTCTGTAACCCCTTGCGTGCTAGTGGCTTCCAGCCTTGCTTGGGGTGATAAGCTTAAAAAAAAAAGATAAAGTCCCTCAGAGGACGAAACGCGTCGGCTAAGATAAATTTTCCTTTTGTATTTTACATAAATATCGATATATTTCAACTGAAGTGCACTGTGTGAATACGACGAGACTACTATATTTAAGTATAACTAGCAAGTTGGCCACTTATTTGATGTTGAGATAGTTAGATAAATATATATCTATATATCCATACCTACATCTTCTATATCCATACCTATCTCTTCTATGCAACGCGTCCCTGCAAAAGAGAAGCGGCACTTTAAAAGCGAAGCTTCAGCGGGATGCTGGATCTTCTTCAGCCACGGCGGTAAAGCCTGACCTGACCTGTGTGAATACATAATTTTTATTGTATGTGTGATGTTCTACAAACTTAGAACAGCTGGGTATAGGCTATGATTTAGGATATTCAACGATGGTAGAATTCACAGTAGTTGTCATAATCAGTGAGATTTGCTTGCTAATCAGTATTTTGCGGCGAGGTGTGGGGCAGTATTTTCATTTCGAGTAACCAAGTCCGCTGAAACGGTATCCGGTTGTGAATTTTCCCAACTACCTAGATTTGACTGTCAAGCCGTCCTAGATGTCTCAGTCTTGAAACAATTCTCCAGAAACCCGGCCACAATCTGACTCATACCCAACTGGTTATCATCAGGCAACTGATAAGCAAATCTATAGTACTTAGCGATATATTTACTGTAGCCCGTCTTGACTGATTAATTAAAATATTTCAGTCAGAGTCATTGTAAAAAACTCAGCTTGAGTGAATGGATGTCGGAGCAGGGTTTGGGAGAGATGGTCAAAAGACAAAATGTATTAAAAGCTACAAACGACCGGAAGTAGTGGAGAGACATGATCGTCAACGTCCTGACAAAATACGGCAAATAGAAGTTCTTGGAATTTCTATTTCTAGCGCCTTGTATTTTAAAAATGCATCATTTTTATTTCATTTTATTTATTTTGCTGAGAGATTTTTTATCAGACGTGTTCACCATATCTATGAGATAGTAGTTGTGTTTTTGAAGTCTTTTATCATTATTATATCGGGACGTTTGACTTATATAATCAGATTGGGATGTATATTGAAATCCCAGACGAGTGTAGTGTACCATTTATTTTCGCTTTCTTATTTCTCATTATTATCATTATTATTATTATTATTATTATTGTTGTTGTTGTTGTTGTTGTTGTTGTTGTTGTTGTTGTTGTTTTATTTCTTTTGGTTTCTGGTGTATACTTGTTTCTTTCCGGGTCCGGCCCAGATATCTAAGGTCAGAAATGGCATCATGACATTTTCCACTGAGCAGTTTTCAAAAAAGAAACCACACATAGTTTAAATAGATAACGCTATTCGTAAGGTGTCGGCTGTACTTGTATTATTATTATTATTATTATTATTATTATTATTATTATTATTATTATTATTTCCTTTGATTTATGATGTATACTCATTTTTTTCCGGGTCTCAACCACAGACCTAAGTTCAGAGATGGCATCATAATATTTCCCACTGAGCACTATTTTATGAAAAAAAAAAGCAAAATAAAAAACTAAGACTGAACTTGTGAGTAAAAGTTGGTATTTTTTTTAAGGCCTCAGCTTTCAGGAATCCCATCAATGCGTCTATCAGAACATTTTTCAATCAATCCGACGGCTCCAACTACAACTCGAATTGTTGGTGCCCTCATGTGCTACATTTTTGAGATTTCGATTTCAAAGTCCTTGTATTTTATTATTATTATTATTATTATTATTATTATTATTATTATTATTATTATTATTATTGTTGTTGTTGTTGTTACAGTCTGACTTCTTTAATCCAGTGCATTAAATGACCCAGTCTGTTGATATGCTGTAAAACAAACCAAACCAACCTTTAATCCCGCTCTCTGTGGTCTGGCATTTTTTAATCAGCTTTCATTCGTTGATAGGCTACGAAGGCAGCGCCACAAGTTGTTTACAAATTTCCGCAGCAGTAGAGCGCTTTGGTGATACTGTCTGGTTCATTTCTTGTATGTAGCAGCCTATTTACGCATTCAGGAGAATAAGTATATATTATATTTTGTTTTAGCCTTCTTTTTTAGCTTTTGTATTACATGAATCAATAAAAACCTTATTTTGAAGCATTAATGATTGTTTTATTTCCTATTTTAAGCTTTGTTCTATCTTTGATAACACAGCAATATATATGTGGAATTAGCTGGCAAGACTATGTTTACATAAGTTTTTTTAGGGGTGATTTATGTCATTTGGTATTATCTGTGGTCTGGCAGTGGCTTGGTCCCAAGTATGCCGGATTAAAAAACGAGATTGTATTATTATTATTATTATTATTATTATTATTATTATTATTATTATAACAATATGACGCTGGGGTATAATATACGAAGCCCAATATACCTTTCGTGACAACTAGTCTGATAATAGTATGCCATGCACATGCATCACAGCCAAATGTGCGCGATAAGGTGACATGTTTTTATATAAATAGAGCATAAAAATGCAGAAAGGGCCCAGATGAAAGACCTTCATTTAGAGTAATCCTGTCAGATTGAGGGTGTTCCCAAGTATCTACATGTTACTACCAAGTCGCTTTGATAGTGTCGCAGTTAGCTCCCCTTCATTTCCTTAACCCTTCACCAGGGGTCTCTCTCTCCCGGGAGTATAAATACGGGCTGGCCTTTCGCCTCTTTCTCTTTCCACAGCTCTTTCCACGGCTTCGCCCACGTGCGGCCAAACTGCCTCTCCTGGGGCCGAAAAACTCGCACGTGGGGCGAGGTACAAAAACTTTCAATTAACATCTCCAACATATGAACTCTAATACACAACCAGCGTTTCCCATGTTCAGGGAACACGCTAAAAACAAAATTCACCCGTACGGACATTTCAATTCAACACACACACAATAACTTTCCATACAGACACTGTAACGTTTTATTCATGTCTTAAATGTTTTGTAACTCGTGTTTTAATCTATTTGTAACCCGTATTAATATATATTTGTTTTGTACATATATATATCGGTCTCGTTTGTTTTCTTTTGCTTTCATTGGACTCCATTAAAGTCCAACATTTTTATGTAGCCGAACCGGCCAGCGGAAGCCTTAATCCAGAGATAACTCATCTTCTCTACTTCTTCCATTCACACCACACCGCATGGTCTACTACAATAGTAATCATCATTCAAACTTAAAAAAAAAAACATCACCACACACCTGACCATGATGTACTCTCCTCATTCGGAAATTGGAGAGAAATAATAAAAAAGTTGAATAAACAGACCTTGTCGGTGGAATTTAATGAAATTTATTTGGATAGATTCTTGTCTAAATAGACCTTATATAACGCCAAGAAAGGTTTCAAGAACTTTGATTGAAAGTCGTAACTTCGTGTTTCTGGCGATTATTAGACGGAAAAGGATCGTCTGAGAGTATCGCTTTAGCGGGAAACTCGGGATCACGACTTTCAAGAGGAGTTTCTGGGCGTTTTATTGGTGATTGGCGTTGTTACAGCCCTGTCTTCGTTTGATTTCTAGAGACATTCAGCCCTTTAGGCTTTTTGTTTTGGTAGATGCCTGCATTATTTCATTTTTTTTCTTTTCTTTTTTCATGTTTCTACTTTTCCATGCTTCGTATAGGAAGTGTTGATTTTTGGTACTTCTTATTTACCGATTACTTGGTTTATTTTAGTGCTGGGTGTCGGGTATACTTAATCAGATAAAATTAATTTAAAGAAAATTAAACTTCTCTCTATATATAAACAAGTCGGGATGTTTTCGGGTGTGTTCTGAAAGCAACCTAACATGGAATTGCAACTTCTACATAACACAGTTTAGAATACAACATTTACTAACAATGAACCCCTTAAAAATGGCTAATGAATTGGCCGAAAGCGCTTGAAACAAAAATCTCTAGAGGCAGTTTCTACACTCTCTTGATTCTCATCAAACAAAATCTGTAAACACACTTTCTTTGTCCGTCAAATTCAATGAAACTTGTATAAAAGAAGAGTTCCTTCCCAAACATTCAATATATATATGTGTGTGTGTGTGCGCGCGTAATAAAAATATTGCCTTTCACTTTCCGAGATTGAATCTCGTATATTTTGATAAGTAATTTTATTTTATGAACTAACAGCTAAAACAACAACCCGAGGTCGGGACATTGGAGCAAAAGCGATAGGAAGAGAGGTGGTAAAGAGTGGGGAGGGCAAATATAGAAGGGGAAAAGAGAGAGAAAGAGAGAGATCGGAACTTAGTCTCTCTCTCAAACATCACTTTATCATTTTCCCTTTCTCTCTCTCTCTCTCTCTCTCTCTCACACACACACACACACACAATCACACACACAATCACACACACGCGCGCACACACACATAAACTCTCTCTCTCTCTCTCTCTCTCTCTCTCTCTCTCTCTCTCTCTCTCTCTCTCTCTGAAGCCTGGGTGGAAAGTCGTTGACTGTGGATCTTGGAATGTGATTTTAAAAAATGCTGAGATAGGCCATCTTTAATAAGTCTAATTTCGGAGAATATTCTTTATATGGTCGAAGAGAGATAACACCAGAGAGTTTTTTTTTCAAAGAAGATACACTGTGTGAGTGCGTATTAGCAGGACGTCCATACTCGGAAGCACACTTGTATGCTGATATACTCATATATGTGTATGAGTGCGTGGATTTTTGCGGCTATTATCGAGTGCGCGGTCGGTGTAATGGATAACGGTTCAGAACGTGAGATTGGCCATCCGATTCGCGCAAATACCCAAGGCGAAGATATGAATCCATTTTTCTCCCCACCAGTTATGGGTTAAATAGCATAGCAAACTTAGCTCTTCGTTCTTAGTTGTCAATCAGTCTAAAGAAAAAACAACTCAGTATCGCCTGGTTGATTTTACGACATATCAGCCCCCCGTAGGTTATTTAGTGTCGAAATTTATATGGCGACACACCGAATAAGGATTAGCCCCGCTAATCATTACGTCACATAGAGCCACCTTTCAGTTCATCTAGGGAAATAGTTCCTTCTTATTCTATATGCCGCGACCCTTCAGGGCGCAGCTCTCCATAACTTCCTTATCCTTTGTGAACCTTTGCTAAGGCTCCCGACAACAATTCCGCCATCCATTCACACAAACTCATGAGGTAAGTGGCTCGCTGCCGTTCCTTGTCTTCACTATGCCCCGTGAGGGTTTAGTTTTCCAAACTCTTCTTCTTCATTATGTGGCTAAGGTACTTCAGCCATCTTTTCCTGGATCTGAGTATAAGTGTTCTTTCTGCTGCCATTTTCTTTAAGACTTCCTTGTTACTTACTTACCCCGTCCATGGAATTGTCAGCATTCTTCTGTAGAATCACATTTCTGCTGCTTCCAGTTTTCTCCCCATTCGTGTCAAGATTGTCCAACATTCACTGCGATACAAGAGGATGGATACCGCATAGTAATGCAGCACTTTTTTCTTTGTTTATTACGAAAGTTTTCCAATCCTCGGCAAATTGCTTAGCTTTTGGAATACTTTGTTCGCTAGTCCCATGCGTGTTCGAATCTCGCTGTCACATTTGGCATCCTCTGTTAAAACACTACCCAGATATTTAAACTTCTGAAACTGCTTGATCTTGACATCTCCAATTTGTAACTCATATCTTAGGCTGTTTCTCTTGCTAATGACCATAATCCCTTTCTTATTGCTTCCTGCTATTACCATGTCTAGGAGGTTCTGTAGTTTTCTTTCCTAGTCAGTCATCAACACAGTGTCATCTGCGTTTCTTATATTGTTAAGATTAAGCCAAACAATAATTAATGAGAGAGAGAGAGAGCAATAAAAAACAGAAATTAAGAAGAGATAAGTTAACGATTTGCATTGCAAAACCAAAGTTGACTGTAAAGCAATCAATCAGAAGTCTTTTGGTATACGTGACCCAGCCATCGAAGACGACGTTGACAAAGGGGAAGATGTATGCTTCAAGAGTTCGCTTGCTCGAGCACAACAGTATTGGTAACGTTGTCTCTCCATGTGATGCCGAGGATACGTCGTAGGCAGCGGAGATGGAAGCTTTGCAGGCAGTTTTCCTGCCTGACGTATGTTGTCCAGGTTTCGCTATCGTAAAACAGTGTACTAAGGACACATACCTGGAATACAGCCTTATATATATATATATATATATATATATATATATATATATATATATATATATATATATATGTAAGCTATGTATATATATATATATATATATATATATATATATATATATATATATATTACATGAATCATTCATACAAAAAGCAGATAGTGAAGTTAATGATATAAATGGCAAGAATCACTCTCGCAAACAATTTTTCATAAAATACATTAACCTCGAACCCGTTGATGAATGTTATGATCCCTGTTTATAAATTCCAGTGGTATAAGGTCTTTTTTATTACAAGCTTTCGATTGTTCATACAATCATCCTCAGGTATAGAAATAGATATGTCTTTTTTACATCCAGGTAATAACAGGACAACGAAAGTTAAGATGTACTCCGAAATTTGTTGTACAAAAACGCACAATTCAAAATTGAAAAAAAAAATTCAACCTCAGCTTTGCGACCGCACACTCCAAAATATTTTTCACAGTTAACAATAGCACATTTCCAGAAAACAGTTCAGATAATCACTGTATAATAGGCTACAGACTTAATGATCCATATGAGTTTAGAGTCACACACACACACACGCACACACAAACACACACACACACACACATATATACATATACATATATATATATATATATATATATATATGAGTCTGAAAAGTAACTGTTCATAGTTTATTTCAATGCACTTTTCCATCCTTTTCTGCCACGTTTCTATGTTTGCATGCCCCATCAGTTGCGTCGTTTCGGCCCTCCTGATAGCCTTTGCAACGGGTCCATTGATGACCTCTTTGAGCTTGAGACAAGGAAAGATGTTACACGGAGCAAGATCAAGTGAATAGGGAGGTTGTTCCAGTACGGAGATGTTCTTCTCGGCCAGGAACTGCCAGATGCTCAGGACGTTGTGAGCAGGTGAAGCAGCCACGATTTGTCCTGCCATAACACTCGCATGTGAAAAAAGTGCAATGGTTTCAAAAAGCTAAGATTACAGTTATATAATTCCAAGATATTATATTAGATTATAAACATAATCCGCTTATCCTCCCATAGCTGAGGTCAGTCTGTTTCACGCAATCTTCAGGTCATAAATATAGCATACCTTAAAACTATATATCTACCATATTTTATCATATATATATATATATATATATATATATATATATATATATATATATATATATATATGTATATGTCGCGTGACGTGCCTTAACCGTTTGGCTAACCGGACGCATATATATATATATATATATATATATATATATATATATATATATATACATATATATATATATATATATATATATATATATATATATATATATATATATATATATATATATAGTAAAGTAATTAAGGGTTTGGTAATCCGTGTGGATAATTCCAAAGAGGATGTAATCCAGAGAGCTCAATGTAACTAATTTATTTCCCCAGAAAAGAGATGCAACCTGATGAGCCAGGAGAAAATCTTGTCTGGGGAAATAAATTATAGTCATGGAACCTTAAGGTTCTCTCTTTCTTAATTATTTAATAAATATATATATATATATATATATATATATATATATATATATATATATATATATATATATATTGATGATATTAGTGGTCTCTCTCTCTCTCTCTCTCTCTCTCTCTATATATATATATATATATATATATATATATATATATATATATATATATATATAGACCACTAATATTATCAATATATATATATATATATATATATATATGAATTTCAAAGAGGATAGAATCCAGGTAGAACTCAATGTCCAGGACAGAGTAAGAATATAAGAATTTTTGAATTTGTAGGTCTGATGAATTGGATCGTGATTACGATTCCAATGTAATAAATTATAACCATGGAATATTAGTGTTTGAGCCTCATATATATATATATATATATATATATATATATATATATATATATATATATATTACACACGCACACACACACACATACACACACACATATATATGTGTGTGTGTGTGTGTTCATATACCCCCAGCTATGAGTTAATATGAGGGCAGTTTGGACCCTTTTTTCCCTGTAAAATACCCTATCCTAGATGCAGAAATCCTACCAGTTGTCTTGTTCGTTTTAGCTCGGTGATCTATCGAGGTAAGAGCCACAAGCCTGGTGTGGGCGATCGGATCTCCAGTTTAAAGCAATTAGTGCAGGCCGGCGGAGAGGTTGCAGAAAACAGAGAAATCATTTTCTCTTGTTTCTTGCTGATGAGGAACGCAACCACAATTTATATACTAAAACAGAGACATGTGCGTTATGAGTCTGTCTGTCTTAATAGATGTTGATGTCGTTATGCTTGTAATTGGTATTTCATCCACTTTTTTTCCGCATGACGTCAACTAGTGATCTTCAACATTAAGACATCAGGGATACAGAAGATGTTCGCCTCCTTTCCAAGTTCCAACCCGCTACTACCCCGTCTCAACAAGCAGTAAAAATTAAAGGGGGAAAAATAACGTAAATGTTTTGTTGAAATTACCCAAACTGATCCTAACCAAGTGAGATCTCCAACATGAGCAACGTCATATCTGTTCAGTAAGCAAGATAAATTACGAGCTTCAGTGGATAAATAGATTGCTTGACTGTGTGCAAATATGGTGGAAACATTAAATAAACGCCGGTGATAGGGGAGGTCGCTTCAACTTGCATTTCAAAGTGTTCACTTAGTTTTTGATAATCTTTATTGTCCTCCTCTGATTTACAAGGTATAGTCACTCATTAATAAATAGATAACATACAGAAATATATGCATCTATCCTTATTTATACACACACACACATATATATATATATATGTGTGTGTGTGTGTGTATGTGTGTGTGTGTATGCGTGTGTGTGTATGCGAATGTCAGTGTATCACTGTGTCACACTGTTTCAATTAAAGGGACACAACTATATATATAATAAATGCTAATGTGTGTCAGTGTGTCACACTGTTTCAGTTAAAGGGACACAACTCTCTGACTTTAATAGCTCATGTTACAGAAATTTTGGATTCCCAATTTTCATTACTGCGATTGTTTTTCGGCGATTTTTTATGTGATTTTTTTTTTTTGCGACGAACTTTTTTGTACGATAACGATTTTTATAACTTAGAAATAAATTTGGGAATAATGGAAATTAATTGCGAAATCCAGCGAGAGTCACCCATGAAATAAAAAATAATTGTTTGTACGGAAAGTAAGAATCTACGCACATTAAATTGTCTTAAAATTAAGTGGCGAAAAAAAGAATTATCATTGAACTTGTAAAAGGTAATCTTAAATATTAATGCTATACTTAAATGCAACGATCCGTTTTGAATTCCTCTGTAGTTTATTGTTTATATGGCAGCATTATCCTTCACAAGAAGAAATATCCGCCAACAGAGCACCAGATTGCAATAAAAAGAGCCAAGTCTGCAGTAAGGAAAAGAAAGTCGCGTGCAAATGAAAACCCAGATCAAACGGCAGCCAGAAGAGCTTTCAATGCTGAGAATACACAAAGACTTAGGGACTTTCAAATTCCTGGACAATCCAAAATTTCAATCAACAGCACTTCGCAGTAAATAGCTTAAATGCCGCCTGATAGTGCTGCTTTTAAATAGTATATATATATATATATATATATATATATATATATATATATATATATATATATATATATATATATATAGGCAGCATATCCTCATTCAAACATGTTTCATTGAATAATATAGACATATGTCTATTTTTATAATAATCCTTTCTCTTCCTCTAATCAGTTTCTTGATGTTAAGATTAAATTCGTCAAGGAATGTACTATAGTTTTTTCTAATCTAACTTCAGGGGTAAATAATAAGGAAAACTTACTGTAACTGCAGCTTTCTAAGATGAATGGTCAAAATGACATTGTGCGTGTGAAACCGGAGATTTCTCGAAATCTAATGCCCGTATGATGGCAGGTTTTTATATCCTTATAAGCACAAAGAAAGAAATGTAAAACTCAATTTTCAGAACAATAGGTTAAATATAAACATTTTGACAGATGAGAAAAGGCGAAATTATTTGTACAGTATGAAAAATAGAAAGAAAATCAACAATTTTCACAATATTAATAGTCAATAGCATAGCCTCTCATCTTTATAACTTTCTGAAACCGTTTTTTAAAGTTTTTATTGAGATGTGAACAAGTCTTTTCTGGGAGTTTCTTCCAATCTTCAATGGTTATACGTTCTAATTTCCTGAAGGTTTTTTTGGTGACCGACGATTTATTCGAACTTTCAATTCTTGCCATATATTTTCAATAGGATTCAAGTCATAAATCATTGAAGACCATGGCAGAATTGTAATCTTTTTTCCCCTGAATCCACGTAGTCACTGATTTAATTGAAATCATTACTTTGCTGGAAAGTAAATCACGGAACTAGATGAAGATTTTGCGCTGACAGTTGTAGACGTTCATCCAGAATTTTGATATGGTTTGCAGATTTCATTATTCCACTTATTGCAATTAATTGTCCAGTCTCCCTTTAGCTAAAACAACCCCAAAACATCATCGAGACACCTTTATGTTTTAATGCTGCCACTGTGTTCTTTGGGAGGAAAGCCTTACCTTTCTTGCGCCAAATATTCTGCACATCATTATGTCCAAAAAACTCAATATTTGTTTCATCACTCCATAGTACTTGTTCCCAATTTTCTTTGTCCAAGATCGTTTTGGCAAAATTAAACCGTGCAACAATGTGACATGGTTTGGGAAGAGCGATTCGTCGTGATCGGTTTCCATACAACCCATTTCTATTTAAACAACGTTGTATTGTACGAGTACTTACGCTGATACCCATCGTATCCAAACTTCTGCCAATGGCTTTCAAAACAACTCTTGGGTTTACATTAACCTCGCGACACAGTTTTCGTGCAGTCCTCGGAAACAATTAGGGTTTTCTTTATAACGGACTGTACCGTAGATCTAAGGATAGTTAAGCGGTGTGAAATAGTGCTGTAAATATTTCCCAACTTGTGGAAGTTAATAATTCTTTGTCTCAAGTCAACGCTAAGTTCATTCGTCTTCCCCATCGTTTTGTTAACGTAAAAGTAACAATCGTTACACTCTATGTGCCACGTGATTTTCTTTGCTAGAATTATTACAAATGTTCTACTGAATAAATAGTCTAGATGTCTTCACCAATAAAATAATTATGTAAATTACTTATACTTAAATGATTCAATCGATTTGAAACGATATTTTTTACTGAACGAACAATTTTGAAAAAAAAAGGAAACAAGAGGAGAGGGATCAAGAAGACAGTAGATAACGATTGACATTGCATTTAAATTTCTAAAGATCAAAGTTGGCTGGAAAGCATGGAGCCGGTAGTGAGTTCCACAAGTGAGGTGTGCGAGAAAAAAAACTGTTAGCATAGAACTTATGCTTCTGGTCATTTCAACTGTGAAACGAAGAGACCTAACCGCCACTCTAGTACTGCGCTTAAATTCATAAAGTCTAGGTCCCACAGCGAAGAGTTCGTCTGAACAATTACAATGAAAATATTTATAGAAAAGACACAGGAAATCTCGTTTGTGGCGGTGGGAAAGTGACTGCAGCTGAGATGCCAGGTCATTTCGCAGGTCCTTCATTGTATTTTGTCAAGAATCTCTAAATATACCGTAAATTTGTATTTATATTCTTGCAATATTTCACCTTTCGTGGAAGTTCTATTATCATAATGTCGGATAATTAATAACAAAGACAGTAAAAATATAAACAAAAAGAAACAGAAACGACATGAAATTGACTAGACTATACCCAGACATATCAAATAACATTTAAATTTAAAAATGTACACTTTAGCGGCACTTCTCCATATTAGGCATGGGTAGTTACATCAAACTCAATATCACTTCAGTCCAATGAAGTCTTAATGGACGAAATGTGTCACACGGAAAAAGATTTTCGACAATGTGATTAATTATCCTAATATATATATATATATATATATATATATATATATATATATATATATATATATATAATTTAAATAAAAATAAAAACAGACCACTTTAAGGTTCCATGTAATAAATTATTTCACCACAGCCCTTTTAAAAGAACGCGGATCATTAGACTTTACTTCCAAAGGTTGAAACGAATGTAAATCAGAGCTAATAATTTTATCCTCCTTGGGTCTGCCCATACGGATTACCTAGTTTTTCGAAAAGGATATATATATATATAATTTTGTATAATTTTTGATATTAACAAACATACTATGTATATATTAGTGAATATACATAATATAGCACGTCGATAGCACGACTCAGAGTTTCATGCAAACACACAATCTTCAGGTTCAAAATACTAACTTATTTTAATATATATTTAATTGCTTTGTTATATAACAGTGGGCACAGTTTTATTACACCAGAGAAAAAAATATATGTACGTGCAAGTATATGTGCGTATACGTATGTTTTTATCATAGCCATAAATATATATATATATATATATATATATATATATATATATATATATATATATATATATATTGAGAGAGAGGCAGGTAGATAGACAGACAAATATAAATCTCTCATTGAACAATTATAAGCTTTTCCATATATATATATATATATATATATATATATATATATATATATATGAGAAAATCTTCAACCAACTTCTCTATCTATCATACCACGCATGCGCTCATGGTCAGAAAGTGAACGTTCTAACCACTACGCGCCCATATTACTCTGTTACATGATATTATTGATTGTATAAATATAAGTATAATTAAAAAATTAATTACTAACTACTACTGGCCGGTTAATACATAATAAAATCCGAGATTGTGTAGTTTCAATAATAATAGACTGTCAATGACAGATTTTCAAATCTTGTACAATCTTGCAGGACCTTTAATTTTCATAGAATACACACGTTGTAGGTAACTATTATTAAGAAGCGTAAACGTAAGGTAGTAATGATGTCAGCAGTGGTATTTGTAGGGGTGTACTCCAACGACCTAATAATAATTCTTTATACGGTTACATAATTATGTAATAAATATATTTATTGTGTAAACAAATGATACGATAACTCAGATCCGTTGAAGTTGAGCAAAGATTATCAAAGCAAATAAAGGGAATGGCACGTTGGTGGGGTCTGCCTTAGTTTGAATATTTCAATAAAGATATTTCCGTCTATATTTATCTAATGATCTAGAAAGTGATTCATTTATTTTTAGATCAGCAATTTACAAAATACCTGTCTAAACCTGGAAAGTAACCGCCTACATAGAGAAATATCTGTATTCTTCAAGTGCGATAAGGGGGTACTGCCGTAAAGATGGATGATTTATGCCAAAGTTACTTAATATCTTTAACCAGAGAAAAGAGCCGAATTTTATAAATAACCCCGCCCATGTGTATTTATTTGGCGAGCTAGCTAACTATACAATACATACCGAGATGTAAGGTGGTGTAACGACTTTGATGGAGGCAAATGAAATCGGCGGACCGGTTTCGACTTTTCTTCTGAAATTAATTTTGGCTGTTTCAAAATAGGGAAATCAACATACTCAAGCCTTGTCCCATCGAAAATTATTTCTCGCCACTGGCATGTCACAGTGGTTGACCGAGAAAAAGGTCAGTGATTATTGATGCAAATCATGTCCCCTAACGAACAGACAGACAGTAATAAATAAAACGTTGGATCCATCTTCAACCCTGACGAGGAATCTATACAAGTAGTCTATTTAAAGAAATGAGTTGACATCTACGAACCTATAAAGATATTTCCGTCTATATTTAGTTATTGATCTAGAAAGTGATTCGTGTCCATTTATTTTTAGATGAGCAATTTACGAAATACCTGTCTTGATGATAAAATGAGATGAGAATGTTAGAAATATTTACATATATCAAAAAGAACATAATACATCAACACTAAACATATCAAACTACTATACAGTAATCAAATGCATTTTAACTATAAACAGGACGAAAACATTTTCTAAAGACTCATAAACACTAATATATCCCCTACTGATCCAAGTAAAAAAATAAAATTAATTATATACTATACTAAATTTAATACAATCAACTTAGTCATTCATAACAAATCTTCTCCGTCAACTAGTCTTTTACAAAAGACCAACATCATATATAAATTTAAATGTATTTTGAGAGATTGCATCCCTGATAAAAAAAATTAATGTGTTTGTTGGTATTACTACAATGACGAGAATGCTTACGTTTCACTTAAACGATCACAGTTCAATATCAGCGTATTCTCATGTTCACATTCCCAGTTTAAACAGATATTAGTCGAAAATACATCAATGCTCCATCAATTCTGGAAGCCCTTTATATAAGAGAATTGTGGCTAAAATAAAGTTAACTACGACTATAGTAACAAAGTTCGTAAATGTTTATAGCAGCAAAGTTTTTAAAATACTAAATTATCATTGTTAAAAAACTACAAAAATCTCTTAAACACGTGACTATAACTCCAAAAGTACATAAGTTACCTCCCTTGCATAATGGTGTAAATAATTTGAATTTTAGAATGTTCACCCACATATCCATAAGCATTCAAAGACTGAAGATGGTCTTAGATGAAATTGAAAGTACTTGGGTAAATAAAAATTATTTGAAAGAAAATTTTTGAATTTCTCTTGACAAAATTTCTACAGCTTCCAAGAGATTAATTCGTGGACTTGAAAAGATTCAAGTAAAATAAATAAACATAATACGTCTAAATTATTTAACCATACATGCTTGAATTAAAATATACTGCATATATATATATATATATATATATATATATATATATGTATATATGTGTGTGTGTGTGTGTGTGTGTGTGAAAAATATAGTTTTAAGGTGTGCTATATTTACGGGATAAAGTGCTCAATATCAGACATAGAGCGTATCTAAATATAAATATAAAAGTGAACATTCAAGTCAACACTCAGAGGCGACAGGCTGTTTCATGCTAAACGCAATCGCCAGGCTGCCTAGCGATTGCGTCTAGCATGAAACAGCCTGTCGCCTCTGAGTGTTGAATTCAATGTTCAATTTTCTATTTTCATTCATATATATATATATATATATATATATATATATATATATGAATGAAGAAATATAGTTTTAAGTTGTGCTGTATTTATGAGATAAAGTGCTCAGTATAAGAGATAGAGCGTATGTAAATATAAAAGTGAACATTGAAGTCAACACTCAGAGGCGACAGACTGTTTCATGCTAGACGCAATTGTCAGGCGGCCTGAGTATTGACTTCAATGTTCACTTTTATATATATATATATATATATATATATATATATATATATATATATATATACAATTTTTTCTTAACATTTATCACTCTGTATGCGACTTCATTTGCTGTGCCACTGAATATTACTCAGATCCTTGAAAAATAGTGTGTTCGAATTTGATAGATGTGTTGTCATATCTTGCTATGTCAGCTGAAAACAACTGTGAATTAAAATCAAAATAGGGATACTGCAACTGAGAAACCTTGAAAAAGAAAGAATGCAGTGGAAAGGGAATTAATATTAACAATGCACTGTGCTAAAGGCTGAAACAATGAAATTGATAACAACCGGTCTAAATTGAGAAGTCCTACTAAAGTAAAATTTTGCCTCCGACAGGAATAGAACTTGAATCCATTTTTTCCATTAGAGAATGAATATATATATATATATATATATATATATATATATATATATATATATATATATATATATTCATTTTTCCATTAGAGAATGAATATATATATATATATATATATATATATTCATTCTCTAATGGAAAAAATGAATATATATATATATATATATATATATATATATATATATATATATATATATTTTTATATATATATATATATATATCAAATACAGATCGAATATGGATCTGAGTCCGACAGAATTATAGGATAAAGGATAATAGGGTAAAGGATAATCGGATATATATATATATATATATATATATATATATATATATATATATATATATATATATATACACACACACACACACACATATATATATATATATATGTATATATATATATAATAACATAATTATATGCATATATACACAGACATACAAATAATTTATATTTATCCGCAAACATATACATACATATATACATACAAATAGAGGTAGTATCTCCGACTGATGCCAAATCGGTAGGGTTTCGATCCTAGTTTGGAGCAACCGGATATCTAGCTTTGATACAGCGAATCAGGCCTGTATGTGGATGACCATAATATATATATATATATATATATATATATATATATATATATATATATATATATATATATATATATATAATGATAGCCCAAATCACAAAAGAAATCTGAAAAGAACAGGCGAACCGAGCGTCGTGAGAACATTTCAGCCGCCTTTTTGTGTAGTAACTTTTTATGAAAGAGCTGCAAAATACGGGTGAACGACCACTTCGATGGATATGATAGAAACTGAGTATTCATGTAAGTAATTTTCATGGGCATATTCCCCAACCATTTGCGTAATACCCCGTATAAACGCATACGCACACATATTTATTTGTATGCATGAAGACGGCATTAAAATATGCTCACATGTCAACCTTCTTACAAAGGTGTTGTCCCTTGATTCATTTTGCTTGTGTGACTTGCAACCTTTTTAAATAATTGAAAAACAAAAGCCCTCTTCCATTTTCCAATTTTGACATTTTCCTGACATTTATGAAAGATGAAACCCTTGAAAGCGGAAAAAGGTGTCGCTTAAATATTTAGAGCTTTGTTCCTGCACCAGTGAAACAGAAGTCTGCTACGAAATATGCTTAATGCGACTGTGCCTGTCGAAGTCAAACTTCAACATTTCATCTCTCTTCTGTATATAAGGTAACCAAAAAGTTTTTGCGCTTTTTATATTTTCCAATCGGTTAAAAAAAAAGGAATTGCAGTAATCTTTCAAATTTGTAGCTGATCTAAACCAAAATAAACTATAACCTGTTGTTAACTGGGGCAAGGAATGGTTTGTTAATTTTAACGCCTCCGAAACGAAACTTCTCTTGAGTAATCGCCTGGCAGACCCCACCCTTCTGATACTAAAATCCATCAGGGTGACTCGTTGCGCAAACTCGAGCTTACATTCTCGGCTGACATGAAGTGGATATATTATATTGAATCTGTTGTGGATTCCGGGAGGAAATCCGGTATCAAATAATAACAAACGCCAAGAATGAATATAGGAAAATAAATGTATCAACGTAATAATACAAACTGGTAATACAGGTTAGTAGTTCCAGGAATGCGGGGTTAGTTGACAAATATATATAAAGTCTTTGGTATCGACGTATCGCTGTATGACTTCTTACTGAGTCTAAGTGCTCGTTACTATGACTCTTGCCGCTACGTTATTCTACGTTATTCTACTCAACCGTTCCACTACTACTACTGACTACTACCACTCGGGTATTCACTGGTAGTAGTATATGTATAACTTGGGTGAGTCCATTTGTGTAAAAAGGGGAGACCCCTCAATAGAATATATTGCTAGGTCTGCTGCTAAGAAAATTGTTTCATCGTGTCATGCTAGACAATTTTTCTCGCTTTAATCTATCTTGCATATTTATAAGTCTAACATTTGTTCGTGCTTTGAATATTGTTGCAAAAAAAAGGTCTGGTGCTTCTGGTATATATTTAGAGATTTTTTGATAAAATCCAAAGAAGAATCTGCAATATTACTGGTCCTGATCTGGCGTCTCTGATTTAGTCACTTTCCCACCGTAATGTAGCTTCCCTCTGCATTTTCTATAAATACTTTCATGGTAACTCTTCGCTATGGTACCTAGATTTTATGAATATAAGCGCAGTACTGATCGGCGGTAAGGTCTCAACAATTTGCAGTTGAAATGGCTAGATGTAACTGTAAGTTCTATGCTAACAGTTTCTATTCTCGTACACCTCACTTGTGGAACTCTCTTCTGGCTCCATGCTTTCCAGCCAATTTTGATCTTCAAAAATTTAAATGCAATGTCTATCGTTATCTAATGTCTTCTTGATTACTCTTCTATTGTTTTCGCTTCTTAATAAAGTTTCTCTTTTTTTTAATTCTTTCACACTCAGTAACTCCTTGTATCTTAGTGGCTTGCATGGGGTGAAATGATTTTGTCTATTGATTGAATTTAAATATGGCAGGAACCTAGCAGAAGCAGCCCATTAAATAAGAGAAGCGTTTGGTGATGGTGAAGGAAGCCAAAGGAAAAGCCCAACATGCAAATTACAAATTGGAAATACAAAAATCGGACAAGTACAACAATTCAGATATGTGGGAAGTGTTTTAATGGAGGTCAGGATGTGCGACACTGAGATCCGAAGGCGAATTGGGACAGTGAAAGATGCCTACCAAAAGTATTAAGAAACAGAAACATTTCGTTAGAAATAAAGAAAAGAATACTGAACTGTTATGTAATACATGACAGTGAATGCTGGACAGTCTCATGACAGATGAAGAAGAGACTTGAAGCAACAGAAATGTTGTCCTACAGAAGGATGATGGGAATATCATGGAACGAACATGTGAGCAACGAAGAAGTTTGAGAGAAAATGGACTCAAAAAGGACACTTATACTTACTATCAGGAAGAGACAGTTGAAATTTCTAGGGTACATCATGAGGAAAGAGGGCTTGGAAAATTTGATACTCACGGGACAGATTGAAAGCAAGTGAGAGAGAGACGCATCAACTACATAGCTAGCTTGAGTAAATGGCTAACGGCAAAAGGCTGAGGAGAGATAACCACAAGACAGAATTTAATGAGAGTTATCAAGGACTAAAAATTGCGGTGTGCCATGATCGCCAATTTTCTGAAGGGATTCGGCACATAGAAGAAAACTGATCAAAAGGGGTCCAGAAGGCGGAACTACTTAAATAGATTGGTCCACACTTAAAAAATAAGGAAATATTTTCCGAATATTCATGTTTGTAGATTAGTATCCATTCAACCATCCTTACTTGTCAGAATTGAAAAATATTTATTTTTTTATCGATTTATAAGGACAGTCCTGTTCATAATATCGATACAGCGCCTCTGCCTTTTACGAAGTTATCGGAGTTGCTTGTTTACAAATGTCAAATTTTAAAACTGCGCTTAGATCATTGATATATGCGGGCGAAAACATATCAACGACGTAAACACAGTTTAAAAAGTTGATATTTGTAAACAAACAGCTAGGTTCCGATATCTCTGCAAAAATCAGGGATTAATTTTTTAGTGTATCGATATTATTATCAGGATCCCATATGAAAATGAAAACAATATACATTTAATGATTTTAACGCGGCTTAAAGAGGGTCTAT
The DNA here is from genome assembly GCA_964036315.1 of Acanthosepion esculentum. Classification (NCBI taxonomy): domain Eukaryota; kingdom Metazoa; phylum Mollusca; class Cephalopoda; order Sepiida; family Sepiidae; genus Acanthosepion; species Acanthosepion esculentum. Next base: position 46,015,840 of record OZ038487.1, read on the forward strand.
GAATACTAACACTATCTTTTTTAAACTCCCTATTTTTTACGATTGGACGAGTCGATTTAAGTTATATCCAGGAGGCTTTCAACTGGAATGAGTCATTTGAAGATGCATATCGTACAGGACATCAACTAAGCTAATGATCAACTGCGGACATGTATTGAATCGAATGCTCTTGTTTTAAGACATTTATAAATGGGTCACTTGAAGATGTACCTCAAAAAGACTGAATCCAGGTTTCCTATTTAAGGTGTTTAGGAACGAGTCATTTGGAGATTTAAAAAGATGTTGACCTTGAAAATGGCCAAATGCGGACTTTTATTGAATCGCATCCTCTTGCTTCGGGTTTTCATTCTCGTTTGGTTTGATTTGGTTTGGTTTATTCCGTTTAACCTCAGTAGATTATTTAATGCCGACAAGATTTTTAGGATAGTTTCCTATGAATAGAATATGTATTATTTTAAGAAATCAGTTTGCAGATGAGGTTTCATTGAGGTTTTGTAAAGAGAGATTTTTTTTTTTGCTGATAGTTAAATGTATTGCTGGTAACATTTTTTTTTCCAAAATGTATTGCAGGTAATTTTTTTTTCCAAAATGCATTGCTGGTAACATTTTTTTTTCCCAAAATGTATTGCAGGTAACATTTTTTTTTCCAAAATGTATTGCAGGTAACATTTTTTTTTTCCAAAATGTATTGCAGGTAACATTTTTTTTTCCAAAATGTATTGCAGGTAACATTTTTTGTCCCAAAATGTATTGCAGGTAACATTTTTTTTTCCAAAATGTATTGCTGGTAACATTTTTTTTTCAAAATGTATTGCAGGTAACATTTTTTTTTCCAAAATGTATTGCAGGTAACATATTTTTTTTCCAAAATGTATTGCAGGTAACATTTTTTTTTCCAAAATGTATTGCTGGTAACATTTTTTTTTCCCAAATGTATTGCAGGTAACATTTTTTTTTTCCAAAATGTATTGCAGGTAACATTTTTTTTTCCAAAATGTATTGCAGGTAACATTTTTTGTCCCAAAATGTATTGCAGGTAACATTTTTTTTTTCCAAAATGTATTGCAGGTAACATTTTTTTTTCCAAAATGTATTGCAGGTAACATTTTTTTTTTCCAAAATGTATTGCAGGTAACATTTTTTTTTTTCCAAAATGTATTGCTGGTAACATTTTTTTTTTTCCAAAATGTATTGCAGGTAACATTTTTTCAAAAAATTTATTTTCCAGTTTTTACACTTTCTCAATGTTTTGACCCAAGTTTTGGGGTTAACTATTTGACCATAGCTGGAACCCTAACAGGTGCTACCATCACTTTCATTTACACGTAATAAAGGACGATAGGTAAGCCATGGTGATGCCGAACTGGCGATTTGCGTTGAGGCGAACCCTCCTCAAACGTGTGAAATGTTTGCATCAAGGTTCAACACAATCGATGAAACTATACGGCTGAATCTTAGAGAAATTAGTGTTCTATGGGCTCTCATAAAACAAAATAGCAACGAATTCAAAAAATGCCAAAAGAATGAGTTGTTCTGGAATCGGATATCAACATTTGATTAGAAATTAATAATGGACGACCGGCAGAAATGACCATATGCCTGGCTGTCATCCGTAGAAGCTTTATTCTTTTTAAATGTAGTATATTATTTACGCTAGGTCTTATTTACGTGTTCCTGAATCAAAATATAATATCAATAATGAACCCAATATGTACTGAACTCACCCAGATGATGCCAATAGAGATTTTGCCCTCAATGTTACACCAGAGCAGACAGTTGCACTAGGAAGTTGAACTTTTAGTCTCCGACTTCATATTCGCACTTCACAGGATGTCAGTGGCTGCCCAGGTAGTCGACTCAGCTGCGCTTAACACGTGCACACGTGGAAGAACCGAATGACGAGAAGATATATAAACGTCTCACCCGAGAGGGAAGACATAGAAAATTATCTCACATCCACGCAAGAAGGAGATCCACGTTCGGAGAAACTCCCCCAAAGCCACACACCTACTCACCAATATTAACCGATGAAATCTTGGAGTGAACCAACAGTAATTTTAAGTTTTTAAAATGTGTCCAGATCCCAACACTTCGTAATAAAGAATTTCCTTTGAATTTCACCAAACGCAGTAAAGAGGCTTTTTCTGTAGTGCATTCATTTGAGGTTGATATGTTGAAAGTTGTCATGGCTCTGTTCATGATATTTTTTCGTTTCAGATTCTCACAATAAATCCCTTTTCAACATCAGTGGCCATCTTGTCCACAAATAACTTATTTCTATACAGGGTGTCCATAAAGTTCGTGTACACTTTTAAAAAATTATAACTTTATTTGTATTTGCGATAGAAATAATTTGTAAAAAGGATTAGAAAGAAGTAAATCTATATTTTTTAAGGTTTTATTGAAATTTTATTTAAGTTTCTACATGTCCTCCATCATTAACAATACAAAGTGTAATACGATTTTGCAGTTCACGGAAAACATTTGCTAACTGATTTACAGTAATGCCTGAAATCACATTAGTTCTTTTAGCTATACTTAAAACTAGGTACATTAAACTTTATAACATTTCTTACAGATTATTTCTATCGCAAATACAAATAAAGTTATACATTTTTTAAAGTGCACACAAACTTTATGGACACCCTGTATTGAGTAAAGGAAGCAAGCAAATGCTTAAATCCCGATCATTGTTCATTTCCACTCATGCAAAACTAATTTTTCTAGCATCTGTTTTTTTTTGTTTTGTTTTTTAAATAATGATGAATACGTAGGTTATAAAGAGCTGAATAAACATCTCAATAAATAAATGGCAAATTCTGTTTCTCCGTCCGTGGGTCTGAAATCCCTGTATCACGGGTCACACTAGCTCTATATAGACATATACCTTCTTGGAATCAAGATGATCCCGGGATTGAAGATCTGCCCTTCATCTGGTGCTTGGACATTCAGCATTGGGATTTGTGTCCGGATGAGGAAAGGAACAGTTAAAAATTCAAATTTTAAAATAACTGAGAAAAAAGTATTGATTTAAAAAATTTGTATTGAGTTTAAAGTAACACAAAATCTTTGTGATTTTTTTTTGTTTTAAATTCAGTTTAAAACATCTTCAAAACTTTTGAGGAAATCAATTTTGTTTCTTCAAAATGCCAAGGAATCAGAGTTAAAGTGAGAGATTTCGTGACGTGAGGTTTTTAAGTTCCACAGAGTTTGTGATTTGAAGAACTCAACTAAACTGGAATTCTACGGAGTTTGTGATTTGAAGAACTCAGTTTTCGGCCTGAATTGAATTTTCAGTCCAAATCGGACTTTCGGCCTAAATCGGTCTTTTGGCTGGACTTATAGCTAGAATTAGAGTTAAAGGGAGGTTTTGAAGTTCCATGAAGTGAATTGTGGAATTCAAAGTTATTTCTTCAAAATTGCCTTTGCTGTTTTCTACACTGGACTTGAGATCCCTTTAGTTTTGGGTCCAGAGTCCCAATTAGCCCTCCGCAGGACGTAGTTTAAAAATCCGCACGGAGTGTGGTTTTCAAGCTAGTTTCTAACATATCCGAGGTCGTCACTGCAACTCTCTTCTTGTTATCTAGTTTCATAAAAGCAATCAATAACCTTCACCCAGACAAACACATTGACTTTGAACGATTTAAATTATGTATATTCAGTTTTTTTTATGGGATAAGACAAAGACATTGAATTCAACAAAATAAATAAATAATTGAATTTCACGAGGTTTCTGAAACGGTATATTTAAATGGTTGACACTCTTTTCTTGCAATTGTGATTTTTAATTTTCTTACATACCTTTCTTTTCTTTTTATGTGCCATGTCCTTTCAGGACGTAGGCGATCATGGCTCTCCATTTCCCTCTATCCCTTGCAGCTCTCAACAAGTTCCTTCCCTCTGCTTCCTCCCCCAGACCACGTTCTGTCATCCACTTGCTTAAGCCCGCCAGGTATGTCACGCGTTGTTTTCCCTCTCTTTCCCTCTATTCGACCCGTGAGTATCAGATTCTCCAGGCCCTCCTTCCTCATTATGTGTCCTAGAAACTTCAGCTCCTCTTCCTGATGTTAAGTATAAGCCTCCTCTTTGTTTGCATCCTCTCTATGACCTCATCGTTGCTCACACGCTAGGTTCATGATATCCTTAGCATCCTTCTGGAGAACCATATCTCCGTCGCCTGTCTCTTCTTCATCTTTAAGGAAATCGCCCAACATTTGCTGCCGTAAAGAAGGACGGATATCACGTAACAGCTCTGTATTCTTTTCTTTGTTACCAAAGAAATCCTGTCTCGCAATACTTTGCCCAGCTTTTGGAATTTGTCTTTGGCCATCCCAATACATCAACAGATCTTATTACCATCATCTGCCAAAACGCTTCCCAGATATTTAAACTTCCGCGTCTGCTTTATTCTAGTGTTTCCAACCTTCGGGCTCATCCTTTTACTCATGTCCATGCATTCTGTCTTCTTGTAGTTTATGCTTAGTCCTTTCTTCTCACTCACCGTCGCTACCTTCTGCAAGAGATTTTGCAATTTCTTTTCCGTGTCTGCTATCAGTATACGGATAGAAAATTCAGTAAATATACAAAAATAGAGAGCGGTGAAAAAAAAAAGGATGTGTCTTCTCCCCGGACTTATTCACCCTAAAGAGTGAGGCGATTCTGGGGGAATTAGTAGTCCTACTAAAATTCATGACTGACAATCTGAACAATATAACATATACAGATGACACAGTGTTGATAACAGACACAGAAAGGAAACTATAAGAATTCCTCCAGAAGACAAAACGAGAAGAAAGGAAAAGGATTAAACAACAATTGCAAGAAGACAGAATGCATAGTGGTCCGCAAAAGGGACAGCCCAACATGCAGATTACAAATTGGGGATACCAAAATCAAACAAGTACAAAAATTTAAATACCTGGGAAGTGTTCCCGACCTTCAAATCGCATTTCGGGCTCATCTAGGCGAGCATCTGAAAAGTAAATAAACCAAATGCTTCGATGAAATAGTTCCGTTTACAACGCAAGCAATTCATGTTTTTGTAGTTATTATTAGGCTAATGTAAGACATTATGTAAGTATTTAAACTTAACAAGAATCAATAAAAATATGCTGACGTCATCAATTAAGAAACAAAGTGAGTATTCACCATATTTATAATTACGTTCAGAATAACTCAAAAAAACTTTTTTTTAACGACAATCTATTTTTGATAACATATCTGGAGTTTCAAATCAATACCCCAAACACAAAATAAGTAGGATGATCTGAAAGTTTTACGGGGGCAATATCCTAATCTGAGTGGGATTGTGTTAATTGCAGAAGTATGTGGACAAAGATCATTCGATTTACCATATTCCTAAGTATAGCATGTGCAGGTAGCGAAATCAATATCGGCTCGGAATGAGAAATCAAAATTCAGTCGAGTTCATTGCATTCCCTTTCACACAAATACATCTCTTTCCCCGATTATGGGTTAAATAGCAGAGCAGACTAGACTCTTTAGTCATAGCTGGCAACCAGTCTAGGAGAATGACAACACTGAATTTAAAAACGGTTGGCATGTGGCTGGCAACTCCAGCCGGTAAAAACCTACTACTTGCTATGGAAACCATAACAGCAACATTAAGTGCTATGGTCCCATACTCTTTAGGGGAGGCTACGGGACTTGAGACCTGTGGCCCCATATTCCTTAGTGGAGCCTACGGGAGTTGAGGCTTTTGGCCCTATATTCCTCAGTTAAATCTACAGGAATAGAGAGCTGTGGCCCCATATTCCTCAGTGAAGTCTAGGGGAGTTGAGGCTTTTGGCCCTATATTCCTCAATGAAATTTAGAGGACTAGAGGCATGTGGCCTCATATTCCTCAGTGGAGCCTACGGGAGTTGAGGCTTTTGGCCCTATATTCCTCAGTGAAATCTACAGGACTTGAGACCTGTGTCACTATCAAAAAATAAGAGCGTTGACTATTATAAATTTAAAATTTATTGGTAATTTCTTAAACTACCCTCAACAAGCATCTCCGTAAGTAGGACAACTAGGTTGTCCAGGAAGTCACGATTAACTTAGGAAGCGGAAAAAAAACAGCAAGTCTTGATCTCTTTCTGGTGGAATTTCCAAGGAGTAATGCATTTCGAGCTTGTTCCACACGATCGCGCCATCGTGCGGTAAATTAAAACTGAAGCCCTCTTAAGTGACTCAAAAGCAGTCCAATCAATTGCACTGCTCATCTTTCTAACACAATGAATAATGAATAAATAAAAATTAAACAAATAAATGAAGTGGTTTTTCTTCTTTGTTGTAATGTAGTATGTGTGTGTGTGTGTATATATATATATATAAATATATATATATATATATATATATATAAATATATATATATATATATATATAAATATATATATATATATATATATATATATATATATATATATATATATATATATATTGAACAATAAAAAATATAAAAAAATAAAAATTTTCAGACACACTGGGTTGTATGTTAATATTTCTTTGTTTTTATTATTTCATTTAGATTCTTCAACTAGTTTCGGCCAATATTAGGCCATCATCAGGAGGAAAATAATTTTCTACTTGCTGGTAGCAGTGAACTACAGAAATATATATATATATATATATATATATATATATATATATATATATATAATATGAAAATAATGATAATAATTATCTCTCTTTCTTTCTCTCTCTCTCTCTCTCTCTCTCTCTCTATATATATATATATATATATATATATACATATATATATATATAGAGAGAGAGAGAAAGAGAGAGAGATAATTTTTCATTATTTTCATATATATATATACATATATATACATATATATATATACATATATATACATATATATATATATATATATATATATATATATATAGATATATATATATATATATATATATATATATATATATATATATATATATATATAGATATATATATATATATATATATATAGAGAGAGAGAGAGAGAGAGAGAGATATCAAAACCTGTCCCTGCATTCAATAAGACCTGATTTTCAAATTCAGCTAAGGTTTACATTTGCTGTGTTCATTACATATTTTCCTAAATTATTCTTGGGTTTTAGAGGCATAGTGTTTTTTTTTTTCGCGCCCACTCCGCCCATACGGATGTAAATAGGACACGAAAATAGGTCATAACAAAATGACCAGTTTCATCGCCCAGTTTACTCGAGAAAGAGAAATAAATTAGGGTCGCAGTGGTGGGGATATATTTGGGACCAGTGAAGGTTAGTCGGAGGAGAGTATTTCGGGCAAGGCATATGTCACTTGGAAGGAGGATTACCCGCAAAATGACAAATATGCCAGTAAGAAGGAGCGAGAGAGTGAGAGAGTAAGAAAAAACAAGATAGATCTAATTAGAGAGGTAAAGATTTTAGGAACTGGATGACATAGTGATGATTTACGGGGATTTTTGGTAGTGGCGGTAAATGTGGAGTTGATATTTTGTGGCTGGGGGGCTCAGTTATATTTTTTTCGTTGCTCTCTGTCGCCGTCGGGTAAATGGTTAACGAGCTAATCTAGCAAACTATGGCATTTACGGGAGTGCGTTCAATCCTCAGTAGGTACCCTACACTTGTGCCTCATCCTACATCAGATCATTTCTTTTACTGAAGTTCAACCAATACAAGGCGCAAGAGCCACTCAATATAGAGGGTTACTGAATGAGGTGTGCGATATGAATGTATGAGTAGGAAGACTGATGTAAAGATTACGTGAATATGGTGGATAGATAAATATTTACCCAAGACTGGAAGAGATTATGATTGTTCGGGGAAGCATCCAGTCAGGAGTCTCTTCCACGGAGTAGAGTTTCATTGGAAGGAACTTTCGGAGTGGAACGCCCCTCTTACCAAAGGAATATGTAGGGTGATTCAACCCGTGTGGATATAGCAAGGTGGGTCTTGGCTTTTAGAGTGGGACTACAGACTGAAGCTCCATGGGACATTTGCTATGGAAGTGCCGAGAGAGTACCGATTGAGTAGCAATAGGATTGCGATGTTGTGTCTTCTGGCCTGGTGCTCTCGAGATTCTTGGCAAAAATCAAAGAAGGGTCTATAATGTAATCAATCCTGAACAGGCATCTCCACTTCAGTCTTTTTCTCATCGACGTGACGTGGCTTCCCTCTGTCTTTTCTACAAATATTTTCATGGCAACTGTTCTGATGAGCTTTCCCCCCCCCCCTGGTACCTCAACTGCATGAATTTAACAATACGACTAGATTGACAATTAGGTCTCACCGTTTTACTGTTGAGCTATCTAGAAGCAACTGCCACATTTACGCTAACAGTTTCTTTTCTCGTAGTTTTCACATATGGAACTGCCTTGTGATTTCTTCAGACCTTTCATTTCTCTCTATCTCTATGTGCTATGTTTATTCAGTCTGTAGCGATCATAGCACTCCACGGCTTCCTTTACTTTGCAGGTTTTTTTTTACTCATGTTTCACGTGCATCCAACTCTTTGAACCAACGTTAGTATAACTTGTGACTCTCTGATTTCAAGAAGAGACGAGACATCCACTAGACATTTCACTAAATTAAGGGATTCCAAGTCTTCTTCTGAAAAACCATAAATTTTGCTTTATGATGGAAGTGTAAAATAATTATAATTTGTCTGTGTAGGATTCAGATGATAATGCATATTCGTATGTATACGAATATACATTGTGACGTATATTCGTATTGCGTGTGTATGTGTGTGTAGTAGACATTATGTGTGTGTGTGTGTGTGTGTGTAGTAGACATTATTTTTGTTGTTTCTTTTTGGCATGTTGATGTGGGAAGTCTTTTTTTACAGACATAGCGTTTGTTCAGATACATACCGTTTGTTTAGATAAACATACTGCGGCTTCTTTAAGAAAGTGTTCAGTAAATGTTAGTGACGTAATATAATGTTTTTGGATAGTAATTGTCTATATTTTTGGGATGAGGGGTTTTCACTATGGATTTCGTTAATCGGACTGACTTCCTCATCTTGGTTGCTTTCCTCACAACGTTTCAGTGACACATGGCCGAGGCGACTAGGACGTTGGAACAGTGATTGCAAGTTCTCCCGATGTTCTGAGTTCGATCCCGAGCAAAGGCAGTGGCAGCGACAAACAAGAGCGGTGACAACGATAATAGAAGCAACAGCAGCAGCAACGATGGCGTCAAGCAGTAGTAGCAGCAGCGATGGCCTTAATGGAGCGAGAACATGGTACCCCCGTAACAATAAAGGGTTGGGTTCGAAATTCCAGACCGACGGTTCCCGAGTTCGAGATGCACCTGAGGAAGGCCGGAGGATCAGACGGCCGAAACGTTGTGAGGAAAGCAACCAAGATGAGGAAGTCAGTCCGATTAACGAAATCCATAGTATAATGTTTTTGTCGTGCGTTTAAGGTTGGTAATGTTGTTATTAGTAGGCTCTCGAAATATTTTCTTCGTAAACGATTATGTTCTTTTTTAAATTAGGGTGACGTTAGTAAAATGAAAGTTATGGCCATTTTGTTCCCAAGTCAACATGCAAAAATACAACAAGCATAATACCTAATAGACACACATACACACTTACGAATATATATTACCATCTAAATCCCACATAGACAAACTAGAATTATTATGCACTTACATACATAAATCAATATTTACGGTTTTTCAGGTAAACTTGGAATCTGTTAATTTCTTGAAACTTTGGATGGACGCGTCGCGTCTCTTCTTAAATTAGGAATGCCTCAAATTATACTAACGTTGGTTCAAAAAGTCGAATGTAAGTGAAACATGATTAACCAATGAAAATCAAACGATCCAAAAGTATAAATACCTGAATTTCTTTCTTTTTTTTCCTCCATATGTCAGTCTCTGATGAAGCTTCAATAAAAGTGAAACATATTAAATTTATAAACCTTTCCTAATTGTCCTTTATATTATCATTCTGCCAGATGAGAATCCGATTGAATAGTAAATATATGAGACAATGCGGCAAACTTATATTTTGATATATTTCGACGATAAAATCAGCGTCATTAGAAAAAAGAATTTTATTTCAAGAAAATTTGCGAGTCAAAACGTGATTCCCGCCAAGCTGCTGAAATCTTGTAGTCAACTGCTAGAAGTGAGTCAAGGGAATTCCACAATAAATCTCTAACTGCATGATATCTACCAACCGCTCCACGCGGTAAGATATGGCACAAGGCTGAATTTTATGTGGGGTATCCGAGCCCATATATAACGGGGTTGGGTAGCTGTTTCCTAGGACGAGACTCTGTCATTCTACATAGCCTCGTCTGGGGACTCTTTTTGCCCAGAGGGAAAGAGTTTGACCTGCACAGCTGGAGACGAATCTCCAACTGCAGACCAACATACAGTATTTACTACTGTATTTATATGAAGTTGTCATAAAAGAAGTGAAATTATAATAGCTGACAATGCTTCAGCTAACAAAACCTTCAAGGTAGCCAGGCCCGTGCAAAGCTGGTAATGTAATATTTTTATAATCAGTGTCAAATCCTTTAAGGATCGTCTTTAAAATATGAATATTTTAATACTAAAATATACCTGTTTGAATTTTTTGACTGTATTAATATTCTTTACCAACGGTTCATGGTTTGCTTCTAGTAGTAGGGCCTTCAAAATCGTAGATCCATGCCAATTAGCCAAACTGTTCTGATCAGAATTTATTTTAAATGATTTCATCCCAAGGAAGGCGATAATGCTACTAAGACGCAATGCGGTTACTTGTAGTGAAAGAGAATGAGAAGACTTTAGTGAGGAGAAAGGACAATAAAAGAATAGATTTCAGGAAGACTGAAGTTGGCGACTGACTTTGCATTTAAAATTTGGAAGATTCTATATGGCAAAGAAGCAAGAAAATGGGAGCGAGAGTTCCATGGGCGAGAAGTGCGTGAAAATAAATTATTAGAATAGAACTGATGGTTGCATCTAGCTATTTTAAGAGATCTAGTTACCAATCTAATAATACACTTAAATTCATGCAATCGAGTCACCAAGACGGAAATCTCATCAGAACAATTGCCATGAAAATATTTGTAGATAATATCAATACTAATGCTACTCGCCTATGCAACAAAAAAAAAACAATAATATTTAACAGGCCGAGAATGAAGAATAAAAAATATTCACAAATGGGAAGCTATCATATATGTAAAGCTATCATTGCGTCTTTGGTCAGAGCAGATACCATGACGAAATAGTCTTTATTTCCGATCTGTACTGATGACTTTTATGTCAGGTCACTCTATGAGTGCTACTCGTAACATGCAGCCCATTACTATCTGCTGTATGATTTGGTCTTTGGCGACTAAACCGGTCCCTCTACTAGGCTTTTTCTGGTAAGGAGGGTGGTAAGAGACCCCGCGAGGTTAAAAACAAGACCTGTCAAAGGGCGGGATGTAACACACTTGGAGGGTCAACGGCCATCTTGTAGATAAAGGTGGACTATGCTCCGTAACGACGCATGCAGCCGGTGTGGTGATGGCACGATATCGCTAGACGGGTGTCTTTTGAGACTGAAGTCAACGGACAAGGTGCAAAGGTTCCTCAGATGGAATCATCGACCACTAGTCTGTAACCAAGGCGAGCTTCAAGTTGAGGGACATCGGCTGTAGTTTGATGTAATGGGCTCCGCCATGTCCGCTTGCCCAAGACAGGCTACGGGTGAATTAATACTTCTGTGTGGAGGAAAATGGACAGGTGCCCAGCTACGCAACCTCACTACTATCACGCTCGGTCATCGGACTGAGGGAATGATGATGATGATGATGATGATGATGATGATGATGATGAAATCGTTATGGCTCTAGTTAGAATGGCGAGCCGAATAGCTGCGATGCAGACAACTTAAATTAAAATGAAAAAAAAAATTCTAATAAAAAAATAATAATGGCTAACAAGACTTAATATATATAAATTCAAGATAATATTCAGTCCTAGGTATGACGATAAACTACATCCGGTAGCAAGGCCACTGATCGGAGGATTGAAGGTTTCGAGGAGCGTGAAACCATCTCTTAATTGCTTTTGTTCCCAGGTTCGCCCTGATCCGGGATGGTAGCACTTGTTAGGGTCCCAGTTATCTGCAAACCCCAAACAAAAAGCTATGATTTACATTAATACATTGTTATAGTAATAATACCCGAAATATATTTTCATATAAAAAAATTGACCAACAATATACATTTTTAAAGCAAAATGACCAGTAGCAATACATTTTATCTATAGTTGAAGGTATACAATTGCGTTCAAAAGCCATAAAAGTGCGTTCAAATTATTGAAGCCATAAAATAATGTTCGAATTATTGATGTGTTTGATATGCTGCTAAACAAAGTTAACAAAATCAAGATAATACTGCTATGTGAAAGTAAAATAACTGAAATTAAGATAAAAAATGTTACTAGTCAAAAATTAATAATAACTGACAAGGCTTCATCCAATAAAAATTCAAGATAATTTAATAGTTCGACATGTCATGTTTTATTTTACTGTTTATTCGTAAATCGTCTGAGTGTCGAACAGAATAGTTCGGGAAATGAACATACACGTATATGTACACCTTTACTGTATGTTTCATTTTAGGGAAGAGAAGGGATTTGAAAAGGGAGCAATCCCAGTCTAGTCTATTAAGGATAACAGGGACGTTTATTTTTACTGAATGACCCTCTTTTTCCCCCTGGAAGAGTACATCAAAGACAGCTCACCCTTTTTATGCTTTTTGGTGTTGGGTGCACAGTGTTTCAACTCTGCATTCCAAAAATGTCCCGTCCAAACCACCCTGATCTTGCCCCAACTCTAGTACAAAAATTTGGGTATCAGGTAGGAACTGGGTGGTTGTCTTTGAGGACTGAGAGGATGAGAGAATAAAAAGTTAAATAAATATTAATACAGGACCTAAAAGTCTTGTATTTAGGCTTTTAAAGATCAAATAGAATTTGAGTGAATATGAGATGTCTAGCAATAATGCTATGAAAAAAGAAATTATGATAATACAGAGGAAGATAAAGAAAGCGAAAGGTAGATGGGGTAGATGGGACTAACAAGGAGAAAGAAAGAAAGAATAAAATAATGACAGAAAGACAGAGAGAAAGTAGCAGAAAGGAAGGAAAACCCAAGAATAGAAAGAAAGAAAGAAAGAAGGAAAGAAAGAAAGAAAGAAAGAAAGAAAGAAAGAAAGAAAGAAAGAAAGAAAGAAAGAAAGAAAGAAAATGTGACAGAGAAAAATATAGAAAGTTGCAGAAAGGAAGGAATCACACAAGGGAAAGAAAGAAAGAAAGAAAGAAAGAAAGAAAGGAAGAAAGAAAGAATATCACAGAGAAAGAGAGAGAAAAGGTCGCAGAAAGGAAGGAAAACGCAAGGAATAGGAAGAAAGAAAGAAAGAAAGAAAGAAAGAAAGAAAGAAAGAAAGGGAATAAAAGATAAAAAAAAGCAAGACAAACTTATGGGAAAATGATCAAAGTAGAAAATTAATTTCAAATTTGCATTTCGTCTAAATCATTACGTACATACATCTTCTAAATACATTATGGTCACCCGTGCACACATCTTACGAAAAGATATACGTCCCGTCATATACACGTAGCCCACCCGGAAATGTCCAGTGATGTTATATATATATATATATATATGTGTGTGTGTGTGTGTGTGTGTGTGTGTGTGTGTAGAGAGAGAGAGGGGGAGAGAGTAATCATTTCACTCTAACCAAGGTAGTAAAGCCACTAAGACACAGGAGTTTACTGAGTGTAAATAAATAAGAAAAAATTAAACATTAATGAACGAGAAAAATAAAAGCAGAGGAATCAAAATAAAGTAAATAACGATTGGCATTGTATTTAAATTTTTGAAAACCAAAGCTGCCTGTAAAGCATTAATCCTGAAGAGATTCCACAATCGAGAAGTGCATGAGAAGAAACTATTACCATAGAGCTTACGGTTGCATCAAGCCAATTCAACTGCAAGTTGATGAGTCGGTGTCGCCATGATGCAATATTTTGCCAAATAATTAATTCCGTAGGAGACATGAAAGACAGGCAGTAGAGATATTAAAAATGGTTGGATAGTTTCTGGAAAATATGTGGAATCGCCAGATCTTGTTCTAGTTATCGTATTTTTTAATCCAACGAAATCCTTTAATTGCATCGCAAAAACATTCAAAATCTTTGATTTTAGTCGTTCTGCTTATTGAACGCCTCCAGACAACTACGGATATAGGATTCCTGACCAAGTTAATAGCGGCAGTACCAAATCTTTTATCTGAATCATCCCGAAACTTATTTGAAAAGGTTCTGGAAAAAGTCCAAGTGGCACCCCCACACACACACACACCACCACTAATTGAGGCATATTCGATGCGAATGAAAAAGTCATATAATCCTGTAACTCAACTGGCATCACACTGCCGACTGAGTAACTTAACATAAGCGTGTCTCATCAGAAATAAGAGAAAAGTCCGTCCTGGGTATGACGATAAACTACATCCGCGTCCTGGGTAAGACGATACTCTGTAAAACAGCAAAGCCTCTGATCAGGAGGTTTTGACGAGCGTGGTACCACCTCTTAATTGCTGGTGTTCCCAAGTCCACCCTAAGGCGGGATGGTAGCACCTGTTAGGGTCCCAGCTAAGGATAAATAGTTAACCCCCAAACTGGGGTCAAAACACTATGAAAATGTAAAAATATGTTTTAATACCAGAAATACTTTGTAAAATATTATTGCCAGCAATAAATTTTTGAAGAAAACTTATTATCAGCAATACATTATTACCAGCCAATACATTTCTGAAAAAAAATATTACCAGCCATAAAAATCTTCGTCGCCATATTTATTACAACGTTTCGGCCGTTGTACGCTCCGGCCTTCTTCAGGTGGTTGGAATGTCGAACTGAACCCTTTATTTCGCTCACTGGGGTAGACTGTTCTAGTTCCAAATGATGAGAACAATAGTCCGAATAATGTACATAAAATCTTGTCGGCATTAAATAACCCATTGAGGTTGATATGCCGTAAAACAAACGAAACCAAACCGAACCTGAACATAGCATTAATTGGTAAAATCGTATCTATGATGCTTTAAGTCTTATCGTCGTTAGCGACAACATTTTCCCGCATTTCTGTCTTTTGTTGATATTAAAAATTCTTACTCTTTTAATGACCACTCTTTGTCGTTGGGGTCCGTATTCATTTGTTCAAACATGGACGTCAACTGTGCTTTTTTCTGCTTCTTTCGCCTTCTATTTGCTCCACGAGTTTTTAATTCCTTAAGTCATCTTTCCCCATTCTTCTTTTATGCGCCGTATCTCTCCAGGATGTAGACGATCATGACCCTCCACATCTTCCTGTAGCTCTTAATAGGTTTTGTCTTTTTGTTCTTTCACCCAAACCCTGTGCTACTATCTATTTACTCAAGCTCATCAAGTATGTTTCGTGTTGCTTTCCTCTGTCCCTCTTTCCTTCAATCTGTCCTGTGAGTATCATCGTTTCCAAGCCCTCCTTCCTCATTATGTGCCCTGTTTCTTTCCGATGTTAAGTATAAGTTTTCTTTTTGTTTCCATTTTCTCCAAAACCTCGTTGTTGCTCACATGATTGGTCCATAGTATTTTCTGCATCTTTCTGTAAAACCACATTTCTGTAACTTCAAGTCTCTTCTTCATTTTTGAGGAGATTGTCCAGCATTCGATGCCATACAGGATGATAGATATCATGTAACAGTCCAGTGTACTCTAACGAAATTATTGTCTCTTAATACTCCGCTTAGCATTTGCAATGCATCTTTAGCAATCCAAATACGTCTTCGAATCTCAGTGCCGCACTTTGCGTCCTCAGTGGGCACGAATACCGTGCAACCTGATACATTGTTTCTGGATATTTATCACAGAATCTGCATTTTGGGCTAACACAATATTTTAGTATGTGTGCTTGATAATTTCTAGTTAACAAGCATTGGTCCTGTGCAACAAGGATAAATCATTCGATTTCAGCTTTTAACCGTGCACTACATAACCACTGATGGGTACGGGATTTGTCTACATCGGCTTGTTTGGTTCAGGCAGAGTATTGACCGTGAAAAAGTTTATCTTGCAATCGTTTATGCATCTGTTCGGTTGCATTTGCCTTTTTCTTTCTTTTTTTAAAAAGTATTTTGCAGTTTCAGTCGGTGTATTGTGCTTTACTTGTATTTCTGCAGCCATTTGAAACTCCATTTTGAACTTGTTGGAATAAAGACGCTTACTATTTTCATGTTCTTTGACACATATCATGATCTAGTTTTCTGTAGTTTCTAGGTATCTTTTAAGGCCAATTGTTGTAGTTTTGTAGGACAGTTCTAGTTGAACTAATCCTCTGCCTCTTTCGGATCCGGCACATACAGACGATCAATATCAGCTTTGGGATTATGCATGCGGTAGGAAGTGAGAAGCTTTCTCGTTTTGGTGCCCATTTGCTTAATGTCAGCTATGGTCCAGTTAAGAATGTTGAAACTGTATTGCGCCACAGGAACAGCCAAGGTGTTTATGGCTGATATTCTGTTTTTTTAATTCAGCTCGGTATTCAGTACCAGACGCACACGCCTATAGTATTCCATTCTTACCTTATTTTTTTCATTACTTATTATTATTATTATTATTATACTCTTCATTCATTACAAAGCTCAAGTTCCATTCAGTGTAGACGTTTAATAAATGCAGTTATTGTAAGGGCATACAAGGATTAAATAAGAGGTGCATGTTATGAGGATATGTAGGATAGATAACGGTTCGCCCTACACATGAAGATTATAATGATTGTGTTATGGTAATTTACCTACGGACGCATGGACTCTCCCAGCTATAAATAGGAGCAGGTACTGCCTTTTGGAGAGGGAAGTTTCCAGGAGTCAGCTCTGACAGTCAGACCGAACATTCTTGCTGTAACACTCGTGTGTATATGTTTATATTAGTGTTTCTGTTAATATATTTGTTTAACTCAATTCCTCTCTTGTGTTTTTATTTCTGGCCCCAACAAGGCCACAACAGATTGTGTCAGCAACTTTTCGGGAGATTGTTCTATAAAATAACAGTTCTGTGAAACGAAACTGTCTGAGTGGAACTTTCTCCTTACCAATGAAATACAAACGGAATGAAGATAAGCCGACCTTACGTACATGGCGTGGCGGGTCCTAAGATGTGACCGTCTGGACTGGTGGAACTAAGGAATGAAGCTCGTCTTATCATCTACCATGAAAATAGCTTCAGATCTCCAAACACCCCACTTCCTTCTCGCAGACTGGTTGCCACCTGAAGGCAAGAGGGCCCACTTTGCACTGCTATTTAACCCATAGCTGGAGGAAGAGGGATTCGTGTCTTTTCTGAGTGCATTAGTGTGAAGTGAATGAAACACAACCAACCGAAATATGTACTATATATACTGATTATTTTATTTATTAACCTTTTTCTGAAATATGATCTCTTGTTTTATAAAAAAAAACTTGGACATCCTGACAAAAGGTAAAAAGGTAAACTCTCCATTAAAATAATTCCCCCACTCTGTCTTCTTTAACTAAACCCACTATTATAAACATCATTTACCCCGACCATTTACCTAGTAATCTCAGTTACCAAGCCACCCTGTCATCTCACCCTTGACAAAGGGGTGGACAGGTGAGTGGCATTGTTGGATAAGTTGAATGTACTACATACTGAAGCAAGAGGAAGGGTATACGGGGTGCTGGAAGGGACCTTCTAAATATTTATTTTCAAACCTGTTTGCTTTCTAAAAAAAAATGCTTATAAAACTACTGAACCCTTATTTTTATTTTTTTTATTCTATTTTATTTGGTGTGACACTTTTAGATATTTGACCTGAAAGGAATCAGGGACAAAATCATAAACATTTGCTGAACCACATCAAATATGTTCCTGACAGGGTTATGGTGGGTGTAATTTACTTGGTAATTCTAGACAGAATGCCCAGGTCAAAAGAAAAAGAAATAATGATCTCAGGAGATTAAAAAAAAAAGAAGTGAAATGCACGTATAGATAAAGAGAAATTATTTTTTTTTAATTACCTAAAGTTATAGATCTCCTTTTGTTTGTTTATTAGTATTTTTTCTATTTATTTCTGTTTTTCAGAAGAAGCGGAGCGGTTGAAATTTAGGGTTAAAGATCTATCTCTAGTGCAAAGTCATGGTTATCATTTACATTGAATCAGTGATTTGAAAACTGTTGGAGGTGCGAATAAAAGTTACCGCATTTGACGGCATATAAGGCGCACTTTTTTTCATTTTTTTTTTTTAACTAAAAATATCTTTTAAAATTCCCTTGCGTCTTATATGCCATATGTAGGTTTACTAATTTTACTAATTACAGTGTAACCCGGATATAAGAGACCCGGATATAAGGGAAACCTGGATATAAGAGAGATTTTCTCTGGTCCCAAATTAGAGCCTGTGTTAATGTATATAAAATAGACCAAAGCCTATATAAGAGAAGCCCGGATATAAGAGACTTCGTCTCTGGACAACTCTCTTATATCCGGGTTACACTGTACTAATTTTTTTATTGATTTGCCCTGCTGAAATTGGGGTGCGTCTTATATGCCGTCAAATACGCTAATACTTTTTTGACCCATGTGTTTCTGCTCCGCATACCCCCCAGGAGATGAGAAGAAAAGCACAGGAAATATGGCCAAGCTTTTGGCTTTCTTAAATCATCAGGATAGAGGTAGAGAGACAATTGGTGAGTTTATGAAAATTTGGAACACTTTTTTTTTAAAAATAAGCTGTTAGAAATGTGATTAAATTGTGAAAATCATAAAACTAGCGATTATTGTGATATAAAGAGTGTTGTAACATAAGCGAGATGTGACATGTATTTTTTTCTTGGGAGATATATAAATTTAACTTGCATTTATAAATGCAGCCTTTTAGTATATAATTGTTTCTATTGATGTTTTTTTTTTATTGTATGAGTATTGCTTCAAGGATCATAAGTCTGGTTTTAATATTTGATTTTTACTAGTATTTGGTATTGTTTGTGAGGATTTGTCTAATATTTCAGTGATCCTAAGTCACACACAAACACATAAAATATAAAATAACGTACGTAGACATACATACGCACATCCCAAACTATAAATGATAAAAGACGGTTATTGGCACGGAAAGTTCAAATTCCGGTTGAGTGTGTTGCGTTGACTTGCGCACAAATATTCTTGAGAATGGGCATATATTCATTTCTTCACCCACTACCTACATGTTAACTAACAGAGCAGGCTATGATATCTAACCTTGGTTAGCATCGAGTCTACAAGAAGGACTGTAAATTTTGCTTTATGCATATATTAGTCGACTTATCCGCATCTTGCTACGTGTCACTTTTTTTTTGTAAAAAAATGATTGATTTTAAATCATTGTTATAATTTGTGGAGAAAAATTATGCATTTCACTATTACTTAATAATCTTGCCGATGTGACCTCCATCTTCTGGCTTTCTCCTTCAATGTTTTGGATAGGAATCATTCCCTTGTTCAAATTTAAAATTAAATTAAATCAAAGGGAAAACAATTTCAGTTGGTAATTTGCGCAAGAAAAGCTTGATCTGGCATCTTTGATATGTATTTGATGCAATACTTGACTGAATGAATTGATAAGCAGATTTGAACATTGATATGACAGTTAAATTGTGGCAACAAATATGTACTGTGAGGCACTACCCACTGATTGGCGATTTCTTGCTCAACTTGACGTCCATATTGTCTCATTTTGATCTTGCCGATGTGACTTTCGTCTTCTGGCTTTCTCCTTCTATATTTTGGATAGGAGTCATTCCATTGTTCAAATTTAAATTTAATTTAAATCAAAGGGAAAAAAATGTCAGTGGGGAGTTTGTGCCCACCGGGGACCTCCTTTGATCAAAATGAAATATACTTATCCAAGTACCCTAGGAATCATTCCCTTGCTCAAATTTAAATTTAATTTATATCAAAGGGGAAAAAATAAGTAGGGTTTTTGTGCCCCCGAGGACCCCCTCTGATCAAAATGAAATATACTTATCCAAGTACCCAGGGTAATGTAGTTTCAGAATATATATGGTGGGGGGGAACTATCCCCAAAAGCCTAGGAGGAGTTTGATAACAAACAAACAGACAGAGGCCAGAACTTCATATATATAGAAGTGTATAATAATTCTAGTTTGTCTCCATGGGATTCAGATGATAATATATATCTGCGTGTTTGTGATTTGGGAACGTTTTTACGTACAGAGCGTTTTTAGATAAACATACGTTAGATTCTTTAAAAATGGATTTAATAAAGGTTGATGATAAAATGTTTTTGATGTGCCTTTAAACTTGGTAATATTGTTATTAGTAGACCCTCGAACTACTTTCGACGTATGTTCTTTTCGTATCTAGGGTAGAATTATTAAAACGCACACACATACTTACGAATATACATTATCATCTAAATCCCACATAGACAAACTAGAATTGTTATACACTTACATAGATAAAGCAATATTTACGGTTTTTCAGGTAGGCTTGGAATTCGTAAATTTCTTGAAACTAGGCTGAGGGCCGGCAGGGTTAGATGCTAGATTCTAGCTAAGATGGTTAGGGTTAGGGTTAGGTTTAGGCAAGATGCTAGCTAAGGCTAGAGATCCCAGCCTGCCCTGTTAGTTAACACGAAGGTGTGAGGTGAAAAGATGGATATATGCCCATTCCCAAGAGCATTTATGAGCAAGTCAACGTAACACAGTATGAATTCAAAATCGCGAGCAAGAAAAAGGGAAATCACTTCATTATCTTCTCTAAGAAGGCATGGGAATCCAAATACAATTAAAGAAAAAGGAATCTGTGAAAAGGCATGATGGCCGGGGCGTTAAAAAATACCTTGCTCAGTACCCAAGTGTTTCGATTGAATTATGAATACTGTTTGGTTTTTTTTTGTGATGTGGGGTGGAGTTGAGATTATCTTTTTAGTTTTAAAATTATATTGAGAGCTTTTAGTTGTGTCAGTTAATATATGTACATTTGTGTTTTTTCATGAGTGTTGTGACACCGAAATCCGAAGGAACATTGCAACAGCGAAAGGGGACTTTCCAAAATGGTTGATATGGGATATTTATTGATTATTGTGATATATATATATATATATATATATATATATATATATATATATATATATACACACACTATTATACATATATGTAAACAAATATATATTCCCACACATATACAAACCCCATATATATATATATATATATCTTATACTGAGCACTTTATCTCATAAATACAGCACAACTTAAAACTATATTTCTTCATTCATATATATATATATATATATATATATATATATATGAATGAAAATATAAAATTGAACATTGAATTCAACACTCAGAGGCGACAGGCTGTTTCATGCTAGACGCAATCGCTAGGCAGCCTGGCGATTGCGTTTAGCATGAAACAGCCTGTCGCCTCTGAGTGTTGACTTGAATGTTCACTTTTATATTTATATTTAGATACGCTCTATGTCTGATATTGAGCACTTTATCCCGTAAATATAGCACACCTTAAAACTATATTTTCACACACACACACACACACACACACACACATATATATATATATATATATATATATATATATATATATATATAAAGAGAGAGACAGAGAAATTTTCGGCACTATCATATATATTATACGGACGTTATTTTAGTGGATATCCAGGTTTGAGTAGACGGCTCGTTTTTTAAAACAGTTTGTTGCAGTTAGATCACTTTCTGATTCATTCTGCATGCTGGCCGGATGTGAATGTCACGAAGGCAGAGAACGAAATAAAAAAATCGTTTTCTGTTAATAGGCTCCATGCATCACGTCCAGTCTAAGGAAGCGTGATGCGGCAGTGGCTATTCGCGAACGTTCCCACCGAAAAAAAAATGCTCCTGGGGACTACCATAAAAAGCAAGTCTCTGAGAACGACCAAATCAGTGAAGGGCCAGCAGGCCACTGGCCGTCACGCAGGGTGCTGCTATGGCTGCCTCTGCCGCCGTTGCCGACTTCTCCCGACGACTCACGCTCGCTCCCTTGTAAATTCATATTCTCTCTCTCTCTCACTCACACACACACACACACACACACACACACACACACACACACACACACATATATATATATATATATATATATATATATATATATATATATGTATATTCACCCCAAGCAAAGTGGGAGTGTCACTGGTATGCAAGGGGCTACAGTGAGTGTAAGTAAGGGGAAAGATTGGATAATGGGTAGATTGAGGAAAGGATAAAAAGAAAATGGAGGATGATAAAGAAGAAGAACAGGGATCAAGGCAACAGTAGATGTCGATTGGCATTACATTTAAATTTTTTAAGATTATAGTTATCAGAGAAGCAAGTAATAAGAAGGAAGTTCCACTGTCAGGAAGTGCAAGAGAAGAAGCTGCTGGAGTAGAAGAGGTGGTTGCATTTAACTGTTTCGACAGTGAAAGGATGGGACAGAGATGCTAACCTAGTAGCACACTTAAATTCATGCAGTAAGAAATGTGTATATTGATGTCAGTGGCGACAGTCTGTTTCATGCAATCCTATGACCATGTTTCACGGCCTGAAGACTGCACTCAAGCATGAAACAGACTTTCGCCATACAGTGTTGACACCAATGTCCATACTTGTAATAGTTTTGCACACTCTATCCCAGTTATTGATCACTTACACTCTATAAATATCTGCTTCTTTTATGTATCCTGTCCTTTCAGGATGCAGGCTAGCATGGCTCTCCACACTTTCCTATTCTTTGCAATTCTTAGTAAAGTTTGTCTTTTTGCTTGCTCACTTTATCCCTGGTTTGCCAATCATTTATTCAAGCTTGTTCGGTAGGTTATGCCCCGTTTTCCTCTGTCCCTCTTGCCTTCAATATGTACATGGTGTGATGGATGAATTGTTGTCTAAATGACGCAGATATGAAAATAACACTGACATCTCATTTAATTATTTACCAAAATGACACAAAAATACTTTGAAATACTGAAGTGTAAATTTATCCAATAAAATCATCATTGGCTTCAACCACGGCCTCCAGATGACTTCAGAATCTCCTTCAACTCTTCTGGATGATCTCCTTGTTTAAGTTGGTGAATGCTGCCATAATCCTTGTCTTCAGTTTATCTTTGGTGTTACAAGCAGTTTTGTTGGTCTCTTGCTCAACTGCATCCCACACATAATAATCAAGGGGGTGGCAGTCTGGGGAGTTTGATGGCCAGATGTAAAGGGTCAGAAATTATCTGACACCTATAACTGGATTCTTCTGCTTGTGTGGCATAGTACAGAGTCTTTTTGCCAGACATATGGTCTTCCATCAGCCACTCTCTTGACCCAGGGCAGCACTACTCTTTCAAGGCACTTGATGTAGGCCTCCATCTTGAGTCTGAGGCCATTACCAACAAAGTTGGGAGTTCTTTTCTTTTCTGATCAGAGTGAGTTTTCTTAGCTGCTGTACCTTCATAATCACCATTAGACTCGTCCAACTCTTTCCAAATTTTCTCAGATTGACGCTCAAACACTTTGAATTGTTTGTATTGGAGCTTCCAGTGTGAATGCCAGGCAGTACAGCATACTATTTCTGGCAGAGTGAATTGCATCATGGTGCTCTTTTTCTCACAGATGGTCCCAAACTGTCCCTACTATACTGTGAGGTGGACAAATCGAAAACAAACAATGTGCATGCATAAAATTAAAAATATAAAATGGTGGCAATTTAACCATAATACTCTGTACTGTGAGTGTCAAATTTTCTAAGGCCTCTTTCTTCATTTTATAACCTATAAATTTCATGTATCTCTTTCCCTCGCTGTTGTGGTTTCCTCCCTCTCAAGAGTCTATGTTGGACTCTTCCAACTACTATAAGATTAGTAGGGGAGAAGGCCTTGGGGGAACAGTCAAATAGATTGAATGCTGGGTCAAGCAACACACACTCACTAGTCATGTAATACTCTTCTGTTGTACTTACTGTTTAATATATGATATATCTGTAACACTTGTTTTGTTATTTCTTTAACCATTTCCTTGGTCACAACAGATGCTAAGTAAAAGCATAATTTTTGCTTCCATAATCATTGCTCACATGTTCAGTCCCCATTATTCTCAGCATCCTTCTGTAAAACCATGTTTCTCTTGCCTCGATTCTTCTCTTCGTGTGAAGAGATAATCCAGTATTCACTGCCATCTAGAAAGGCCTTGATTGGGTTAAGTGGATCTTCATGTCCTACAACTCTCCTGTGCACAATGTGCCTTCTCAGTCCAGATGATGATCTGCAAACGACACAGGTGTTGTTGGCAGGAAATGAGGCAGTTTGTCATATTTGACTTGCTTCTTGTTGTTATGACCTTTCAAATGGTTTACATAACCTGCCCTCAACAACATCTTGCACCTACACACATACCACATTTCGAAGACTGCATATTGGTTGACAAATCAGAGTTAGTGCCTCTTCAGTGTTCGTGCTTGATCTGAGCATGCCTGAGATATTCAGGATCCCTGCAAGCTGTACAATTTAAAAATCAGTTCTTTCCAATGCTGAACATGCATACGCAATGCATTCAGATCATCCTTCAAATTATCATTGAACCTCTTTCTAGGATATGCTTTTAAACTTTCTTCTATGGACGTGATTTTCTTCGACAGACAGCAGCAGGAGAAATGTATTGGACAATGAATAACATTGTTTTTTTGGGGGGGTGGATTTGGCCAAGACTTTTGAAAACATAAATTGTGATGTTTTCGGGGGATTCTTGGTAAGATTGGTTAGACTCTCACTTTTGGCAACTTTGTGAAACAGCTAAATACTGATATGAAGTATTGTCTAACATTCAATGGCTCTACTTTCAGATGAGATTATAATGGACAATGAGGTAAAGCAAAGTGACATTCTTGCACCGACACACTTCTCAATATACTTTGCTGTGCCCATATATATATATATATATATATATATATATATATATATATATATATACATAACAATGTTATATATATATAAATATGTATATATATATATATATATATATATATATATAACCTATAGTCACAAGGAAAATTAATTCAGACATTTTGTTTTATTGAATTCAACTGACAAAGCCTGTTTAATATATTATTCCATCAAACATCCAGACCAATTTTAAAACTCTCTGAAACCCTTTAAGTTTTTGTTTGAGAATCTAAGTTCGGTTGGGTTGGGTTGGTGAATTTTTAGACATATCAATTTCTATTGTCTTATTTAATATCAAAATATTTATTTATATATATATATATATATATATATATATATATATATATATATATACATATATATATATATATATATATACATATACATATATATACATATATATACATATATATACATATATATATATACATACATATACATATATATATATACATACATATACATATATATATATATATATATACATACATATACATATATATATATACATACATATACATATATATATATATATATATACATACATATACATATCTATATATATATATATATATATATATATATATATATATATATATATATATATATATATATATATTTAACTATATCACCCAAAGCAAGGCAACAAAAGCCATTACTAATTGAAAGTGAATGAAATAGAGAGGACAATAAAATAGGAATCCAGGAGACAGAATTAGGACACATTGTCTTTATTAAAGAGAATTGAACCTGCACACCCCCTTTGTAGGAGAAACTACCATTTCATTTGATCAGGTGTGTTTTAGATCACTTGGCCACAGAGAACATCACAGCCAGCAATATATATTATGGGTAACCTTTTTTTTTGTATATAGTAGAATTCAAAAACCTGTATGCAAGGGTACATACACACACATACATATATATATATATGTTTTTCCTTTGACTTAATAAATTTTAGTAAATACATGTACATACAAACATGTATATAAGGCGCACATTCACTGCTATTTATATATGAAGCCATACTTTTACTTTTATGTTACTTTTTGTAACTTTTACAATTCTCAGTCTACAATTATTTGCCTAATTTTTTTCAATGTTTTCTTTTCCTTATCACCTGACAAGATCTCAGATCGATTTGAATAGTCACACAATCATTCATTGATTTTTAAGTCCTTGTTGGTTGCTAACAAATAAACTCTTGCCACTTCAATTCAGGCCACTATTTGTAAAAGATTCAATAACTAGTGGTACAGCAAGTCCTTTTTTTTCTTCACCAAGTCAGAATATTGGAAATATTTTAAAAGAAACCTCTCTTTCATGGTCAATAGATTTCTGATCATTTACCATAATGTTGATTACATCAAGAAAGGAAGATCTTAAAACAGAAAAGGAAAAAAAAAAAATATTTAATAGCATATAAGTTACCCTTGATTTATATTTAATATACAGTGTAACCCGGATATAAGAGACCCGGATATAAGAGAAACCCGGATATAAGAGAGATTTTCTTTGGTCCCAAATTAGGAGCCTGTGTTAATAAAACAAAATAGACCAAACCCGGATATAAGATAAACCCGTATATAAGAGACTTCTTCTCCGGTCCCGACAACTCTCTTATATCCGGGTTACACTCTAACAGTATTATGAAGTTAGGCTATGTCCAAATTCTGGGTATACTAAAGGGTCTGCTTAAAGAATAGTTTATCAGATGATTTGTATATAAAACTGATGGGATAATATTTAAGTCAGTTGGGTTTTCTTAATGCAGATTTTACAAATATCACGCACTTCCTTTAAATATTTTAGAAATACCGAGCAATATATTTAGAAATATTACCAATACCATACAATCAATTTGCAGATTTTACAAATATCACGCACTTCCTTTAAATATTTTAGAAATACCGAGCAATATAATTAGAAATATTACCAATACCATACAATCAATTTGCAGATTTTAGAAATATCACGCACTTCCTTTAAATATTTTAGAAATACCGAGCAATATAATTAGAAATATTACCAATACCATACAATCAATTTGCAGATTTTAGAAATATCACGCACTTCCTTTAAATATTTTAGAAATACCGAGCAATATAATTAGAAATATTACCAATACCATACAATCAATTTGCAGATTTTAGAAATATCACGCACTTCCTTTAAATATTTTAGAAATACCGAGCAATATAATTAGAAATATTACCAATACTATACAATCAATTTGCAGATTTTAGAAATATCACGCACTTCCTTGAAAAATTTTAGAAATACCGAGCAATATAATTAGAAATATTACCAATACTATACAATCAATTTGCAGATTTTACAAATATCACGCCCTCCCTTTAAATATTTTAGAAATACCGAGCAATATAATTAAAAATATTACCAATACCATACAATCAATTTGCAGATTTTACAAATATCACGCACTTCCTTCAAATATTTTAGAAATACGGAGCAATATAATTAGAAATATTACCAATACCATACAATCAATTTGCAGATTTTAGAAATATCACGCACTTCCTTTAAATATTTTAGAAATACCGAGCAATATAATTAGAAATATTACCAATACCATACAATCAATTTGCAGATTTTAGAAATATCACGCACTTCCTTTAAATATTTTAGAAATACCGAGCAATATATTTAGAAATATTACCAATACCATACAATCAATTTGCAGATTTTAGAAATATCACGCACATCCTTCAAATATTTTAGAAATACCGAGCAATATATTTAGAAATATTACCAATACCATACAATCAATTTGCAGATTTTACAAATATCACGCCCTCCCTTTAAATATTTTAGAAATACCGAGCAATATAATTAGAAATATTACCAATACCATACAATCAATTTGCAGATTTTACAAATATCACGCCCTCCCTTAAAATATTTTAGAAATACCGAACAATATAATTAGAAATATTACCAATACCATACAATCAATTTGCAGATTTTACAAATATCACGCACTTCCTTTAAATATTTTAGAAATACCGAGCAATATATTTAGAAATATTACCAATACCATACAATCAATTTGCAGATTTTACAAATATCACA
This sequence comes from Acanthosepion esculentum, assembly GCA_964036315.1. Taxonomy (NCBI): domain Eukaryota; kingdom Metazoa; phylum Mollusca; class Cephalopoda; order Sepiida; family Sepiidae; genus Acanthosepion; species Acanthosepion esculentum. The sequence continues at coordinate 46,043,943 of OZ038487.1, forward strand.
GACTTCCTTTAAATATTTTAGAAATACCGAGCAATATATTTAGAAATATTACCAATACCATACAATCAATTTGCAGATTTTAGAAATATCACGCACTTCCTTTAAATATTTTAGTAATACCGAGCAATATATTTAGAAATATTACCAATACCATACAATCAATTTGCAGATTTTAGAAATATCACGCACTTCCTTTAAATATTTTAGAAATACCGAGCAATATAATTAGAAATATAACCAATACCATACAATCAATTTGCAGATTTTAGAAATATCACGCACTTCCTTCAAATATTTTAGAAATACCGAGCAATATATTTAGAAATATTACCAATACCATACAATCAATTTGCAGATTTTACAAATATCACGCACTTCCTTTAAATATTTTAGAAATACCGAGCAATATATTTAGAAATATTACCAATACCATACAATCAATTTGCAGATTTTACAAATATCACGCACTTCCTTTAAATATTTTAGAAATACCGAGCAATATATTTAGAAATATTACCAATACCATACAATCAATTTGCAGATTTTACAAATATCACGCACTTCCTTTAAATATTTTAGAAATACCGAGCAATATATTTAGAAATATTACCAATACCATACAATCAATTTGCAGATTTTACAAATATCACACACTTCCTTTAAATATTTTAGAAATACCGAGCAATATATTTAGAAATATTACCAATACCATACAATCAATTTGCAGATTTTAGAAATATCACGCACTTCCTTTAAATATTTTAGTAATACCGAGCAATATATTTAGAAATATTACCAATACCATACAATCAATTTGCAGATTTTAGAAATATCACGCACTTCCTTTAAATATTTTAGAAATACCGAGCAATATAATTAGAAATATAACCAATACCATACAATCAATTTGCAGATTTTAGAAATATCACGCACTTCCTTCAAATATTTTAGAAATACCGAGCAATATATTTAGAAATATTACCAATACCATACAATCAATTTGCAGATTTTACAAATATCACGCACTTCCTTTAAATATTTTAGAAATACCGAGCAATATATTTAGAAATATTACCAATACCATACAATCAATTTGCAGATTTTACAAATATCACGCACTTCCTTTAAATATTTTAGAAATACCGAGCAATATATTTAGAAATATTACCAATACCATACAATCAATTTGCAGATTTTACAAATATCACGCACTTCCTTTAAATATTTTAGAAATACCGAGCAATATATTTAGAAATATTACCAATACCATACAATCAATTTGCAGATTTTACAAATATCACGCACTTCCTTTAAATATTTTAGAAATACCGAGCAATATATTTAGAAATATTACCAATACCATACAATCAATTTGCAGAATTTACAAATATCACGCACTTCCTTTAAATATTTTAGAAATACCGAGCAATATATTTAGAAATATTACCAATACCATACAATCAATTTGCAGATTTTACAAATATCACACACTTCCTTTAAATATTTTGGAAATACCGAGCAATATATTTAGAAATATTACCAATACCATACAATCAATTTGCAGATTTTACAAATATTACGCACTTCCTTTAAATATTTTAGAAATACCGAGCAATATATTTAGAAATATTACCAATACCATACAATCAATTTGCAGATTTTACAAATATCACGCACTTCCTTTAAATATTTTAGAAATACCGAGCAATATATTTAGAAATATTACCAATACCATACAATCAATTTGCAGATTTTACAAATATCACGCACTTCCTTTAAATATTTTAGAAATACCGAGCAATATATTTAGAAATTTTACCAATACCATACAATCAATTTGCAGATTTTACAAATATCACGCACTTCCTTTAAATATTTTAGAAATACCGAGCAATATATTTAGAAATATTACCAATACCATACAATCAATTTGCAGATTTTACAAATATCACGCACTTCCTTTAAATATTTTAGAAATACCGAGCAATATATTTAGAAATATTACCAATACCATACAATCAATTTGCAGATTTTACAAATATCACGCACTTCCTTTAAATATTTTAGAAATACCGAGCAATATATTTAGAAATATTACCAATACCATACAATCAATTTGCAGATTTTACAAATATCACGCACTTCCTTTAAATATTTTAGAAATACCGAGCAATATATTTAGAAATATTACCAATACCATACAATCAATTTGCAGATTTTAGAAATATCACACACTTCCTTTAAATATTTTAGAAATACCGAGCAATATATTTAGAAATATTACCAATACCATACAATCAATTTGCAGATTTTACAAATATCACACACTTCCTTTAAATATTTTAGAAATACCGAGCAATATATTTAGAAATATTTCCAATACCATACAATCAATTTGCAGATTTTACAAATATCACGCACTTCCTTTAAATATTTTAAAAATACCGAGCAATATATTTAGAAATATTACCAATACCATACAATCAATTTGCAGATTTTACAAATATCACGCACTTCCTTTAAATATTTTAGAAATACCGAGCAATATATTTAGAAATATTACCAATACCATACAATCAATTTGCAGATTTTAGAAATATCACACACTTCCTTTACATATTTTAGAAATACCGAGCAATATATTTAGAAATATTACCAATACCATACAATCAATTTGCAGATTTTAGAAATATCACGCACTTCCTTTAAATATTTTAGTAATACCGAGCAATATATTTAGAAATATTACCAATACCATACAATCAATTTGCAGATTTTAGAAATATCACGCACTTCCTTTAAATATTTTAGAAATACCGAGCAATATAATTAGAAATATAACCAATACCATACAATCAATTTGCAGATTTTAGAAATATCACGCACTTCCTTCAAATATTTTAGAAATACCGAGCAATATATTTAGAAATATTACCAATACCATACAATCAATTTGCAGATTTTACAAATATCACGCACTTCCTTTAAATATTTTAGAAATACCGAGCAATATATTTAGAAATATTACCAATACCATACAATCAATTTGCAGATTTTACAAATATCACGCACTTCCTTTAAATATTTTAGAAATACCGAGCAATATATTTAGAAATATTACCAATACCATACAATCAATTTGCAGATTTTACAAATATCACGCACTTCCTTTAAATATTTTAGAAATACCGAGCAATATATTTAGAAATATTACCAATACCATACAATCAATTTGCAGATTTTACAAATATCACGCACTTCCTTTAAATATTTTAGAAATACCGAGCAATATATTTAGAAATATTACCAATACCATACAATCAATTTGCATATTTTCCAAATATCACGCACTTCCTTTAAATATTTTAGAAATACCGAGCAATATATTTAGAAATATTACCAATACCATACAATCAATTTGCAGATTTTACAAATATCACGCACTTCCTTTAAATATTTTAGAAATACCGAGCAATATATTTAGAAATATTACCAATACCATACAATCAATTTGCAGATTTTACAAATATCACACACTTCCTTTAAATATTTTGGAAATACCGAGCAATATATTTAGAAATATTACCAATACCATACAATCAATTTGCAGATTTTACAAATATTACGCACTTCCTTTAAATATTTTAGAAATACCGAGCAATATATTTAGAAATATTACCAATACCATACAATCAATTTGCAGATTTTACAAATATCACGCACTTCCTTTAAATATTTTAGAAATACCGAGCAATATATTTAGAAATATTACCAATACCATACAATCAATTTGCAGATTTTACAAATATCACGCACTTCCTTTAAATATTTTAGAAATACCGAGCAATATATTTAGAAATTTTACCAATACCATACAATCAATTTGCAGATTTTACAAATATCACGCACTTCCTTTAAATATTTTAGAAATACCGAGCAATATATTTAGAAATATTACCAATACCATACAATCAATTTGCAGATTTTACAAATATCACGCACTTCCTTTAAATATTTTAGAAATACCGAGCAATATATTTAGAAATATTACCAATACCATACAATCAATTTGCAGATTTTACAAATATCACGCACTTCCTTTAAATATTTTAGAAATACCGAGCAATATATTTAGAAATATTACCAATACCAAACAATCAATTTGCAGATTTTACAAATATCACGCACTTCCTTTAAATATTTTAGAAATACCGAGCAATATATTTAGAAATATTACCAATACCATACAATCAATTTGCAGATTTTAGAAATATCACACACTTCCTTTAAATATTTTAGAAATACCGAGCAATATATTTAGAAATATTACCAATACCATACAATCAATTTGCAGATTTTACAAATATCACACACTTCCTTTAAATATTTTAGAAATACCGAGCAATATATTTCGAAATATTTCCAATACCATACAATCAATTTGCAGATTTTAGAAATATCACACACTTCCTTTAAATATTTTAGAAATACCGAGCAATATATTTAGAAATATTACCAATACCATACAATCAATTTGCAGATTTTACAAATATCACACACTTCCTTTAAATATTTTAGAAATACCGAGCAATATATTTAGAAATATTTCCAATACCATACAATCAATTTGCAGATTTTACAAATATCACGCACTTCCTTTAAATATTTTAAAAATACCGAGCAATATATTTAGAAATATTACCAATACCATACAATCAATTTGCAGATTTTACAAATATCACGCACTTCCTTTAAATATTTTAGAAATACCGAGCAATATATTTAGAAATATTACCAATACCATACAATCAATTTGCAGATTTTAGAAATATCACACACTTCCTTTACATATTTTAGAAATACCGAGCAATATATTTAGAAATATTACCAATACCATACAATCAATTTGCAGATTTTAGAAATATCACGCACTTCCTTTAAATATTTTAGTAATACCGAGCAATATATTTAGAAATATTACCAATACCATACAATCAATTTGCAGATTTTAGAAATATCACGCACTTCCTTTAAATATTTTAGAAATACCGAGCAATATAATTAGAAATATAACCAATACCATACAATCAATTTGCAGATTTTAGAAATATCACGCACTTCCTTCAAATATTTTAGAAATACCAAGCAATATATTTAGAAATATTACCAATACCATACAATCAATTTGCAGATTTTACAAATATCACGCACTTCCTTTAAATATTTTAGAAATACCGAGCAATATATTTAGAAATATTACCAATACCATACAATCAATTTGCAGATTTTACAAATATCACGCACTTCCTTTAAATATTTTAGAAATACCGAGCAATATATTTAGAATTATTACCAATACCATACAATCAATTTGCAGATTTTACAAATATCACGCACTTCCTTTAAATATTTTAGAAATACCGAGCAATATATTTAGAAATATTACCAATACCATACAATCAATTTGCAGATTTTACAAATATCACGCACTTCCTTTAAATATTTTAGAAATACCGAGCAATATATTTAGAAATATTACCAATACCATACAATCAATTTGCATATTTTCCAAATGTCACGCACTTCCTTTAAATATTTTAGAAATACCGAGCAATATATTTAGAAATATTACCAATACCATACAATCAATTTGCAGATTTTACAAATATCACGCACTTCCTTTAAATATTTTAGAAATACCGAGCAATATATTTAGAAATATTACCAATACCATACAATCAATTTGCAGATTTTACAAATATCACACACTTCCTTTAAATATTTTGGAAATACCGAGCAATATATTTAGAAATATTACCAATACCATACAATCAATTTGCAGATTTTACAAATATTACGCACTTCCTTTAAATATTTTAGAAATACCGAGCAATATATTTAGAAATATTACCAATACCATACAATCAATTTGCAGATTTTACAAATATCACGCACTTCCTTTAAATATTTTAGAAATACCGAGCAATATATTTAGAAATATTACCAATACCATACAATCAATTTGCAGATTTTACAAATATCACGCACTTCCTTTAAATATTTTAGAAATACCGAGCAATATATTTAGAAATTTTACCAATACCATACAATCAATTTGCAGATTTTACAAATATCACGCACTTCCTTTAAATATTTTAGAAATACCGAGCAATATATTTAGAAATATTACCAATACCATACAATCAATTTGCAGATTTTACAAATATCACGCACTTCCTTTAAATATTTTAGAAATACCGAGCAATATATTTAGAAATATTACCAATACCATACAATCAATTTGCAGATTTTACAAATATCACGCACTTCCTTTAAATATTTTAGAAATACCGAGCAATATATTTAGAAATATTACCAATACCATACAATCAATTTGCAGATTTTACAAATATCACGCACTTCCTTTAAATATTTTAGAAATACCGAGCAATATATTTAGAAATATTACCAATACCATACAATCAATTTGCAGATTTTAGAAATATCACACACTTCCTTTAAATATTTTAGAAATACCGAGCAATATATTTAGAAATATTACCAATACCATACAATCAATTTGCAGATTTTACAAATATCACACACTTCCTTTAAATATTTTAGAAATACCGAGCAATATATTTAGAAATATTTCCAATACCATACAATCAATTTGCAGATTTTACAAATATCACGCACTTCCTTTAAATATTTTAAAAATACCGAGCAATATATTTAGAAATATTACCAATACCATACAATCAATTTGCAGATTTTACAAATATCACGCACTTCCTTTAAATATTTTAGAAATACCGAGCAATATATTTAGAAATTTTACCAATACCATACAATCAATTTGCAGATTTTAGAAATATCACACACTTCCTTTACATATTTTAGAAATACCGAGCAATATATTTAGAAATATTACCAATACCATACAATCAATTTGCAGATTTTAGAAATATCACACACTTCCTTTACATATTTTAGAAATACCGAGCAATATATTTAGAAATATTACCAATACCATACAATCAATTTGCAGATTTTAGAAATATCACACACTTCCTTTAAATATTTTTAAATACCATGCAATTCTTTTAAAGACTTTGGTAATGCCATGCTATTCATTTAAAGTGTTTAAAAATACCAGACAGTTCATTTAAAGAAATTAGTATTTCCATACAATTCATTTAAAGATTTAAAAAATACCACACAATACATTTAAATACATTACTAAGTCTATATAATTCATTTAAAGATTTTAAAAGTATCACAAATATTTTAAAAATACTATGCAATTTATTTAAAGTGTTTAAATATACCATATAATCCATTTAAAGAGTTTAGTAAGAACAAAATTAATTTATAGAGTTTAATAATATCAATCAACATACCTACCTACAGTACACATAAATTTTTTAATTCTCCCACCACTTTTAATTAAATGACACTGTCCTCTAATAAATGAAGCTTACCAAGACAAAGTATTTAATTTTTACTTTCTCCTAATTAATGCTGCTACTATTTTTATATTAATGGGAAAAATCTATTGTCCATCAAACACAGTCAGACATCAATGTATTCATCCTTCAATGTTTATATATATATATCTCAATCAAATTATTTCATATCTATCTAGCTATTTTAATTCCTACTTAAGTTTTTAACATATCTGGCTTAAACTTTCCATATTTATGTATCAAGTTATGTAGTTTATAATGTTTATATCTCTAAAAATATAAAATCTTCCAATGTTCTTATCTATTTCACAAGTTTCATATTGGTAATGTTTCAGTGTTCATATCTATCTATCTATCTATTTATTTACCTCAATCTGTTCATTATCTTTCTTCCTATCTGTCCCTCTATCTATTAGAGTATATATATATCAAATATATGAAATCTTCAAATGTTCTTATCTATTTTTACAGGGTTTACATTGGTTAACGTTTCAGTGATCCTATTTATCTATCTATCTATCTATCTATCTATCTATCTATCTATCTATCTATCTATCTCAATCTGTTCATTATCTTTCTTCCTATCTGTCCCTCTATCTATCAGAGTATATATATATCAAATATATGAAATCTTCAAATGTTCTTATCTATTTTTACAAGGTTTACATTGGTTAATGTTTCAGTGATCCTATCTATCTATCTATCTATCTATCTATCTATTTACCTCAATCTGTTCATTATCTTTCTTCCTATCTGTCCCTCTATCTATCAGAGTATATATATATCAAATATATGAAATCTTCAAATGTTCTTATCTATTTTTACAAGGTTTACATTGGTTAACATTTCAGTGATCCTATCTATCTATCTATCTATCTATCTATTCATTATCTATGTAAAGAGAATAGCAGGTGGAGTCAGATACTTACTGGACTGGTACAATGAACCAACCATTTTTTTATTATCTTTAGCAATAGATTGTATATATGGGTTCCACTTGGGGTCTGGAGAGAGCTTGAGTCCCAATAGACATTCAAGGCAAGGAGCCTCCTTAGGAGAACACCCATCTATCATTCCATCATCTTTAGCAATAGATTGTATATATGGGTTCCACTTGAGGTCTGGAGAGAGCTTGAGTCCCAATAGACATTCAAGGCAAGGAGCCTCCTTAAGAGAACACCCATCTATCATTCCATCATCTTTAGCAATAGATTGTATATATGGGTTCCACTTGAGGTCTGGAGAGAGCTTGAGTCCCAATAGACATTCAAGGCAAGGAGCCTCCTTAAGAGAACACCCATCTATCATTCCATCATCTTTAGCAATAGATTGTATATATGGGTTCCACTTGAGGTCTGGAGAGAGCTTGAGTCCCAATAGACATTCAAGGCAAGGAGCCTCCTTAAGAGAACACCCATCTATCATTCCATCATCTTTAGCAATAGATTGTATATATGGGTTCCACTTGAGGTCTGGAGAGAGCTTGAGTCCCAATAGACATTCAAGGCAAGGAGCCGCCTTAAGAGAACACCCATCTATCATTCCATCATCTTTAGCAATAGATTGTATATATGGGTTCCACTTGAGGTCTGGAGAGAGCTTTAGTCCCAATAGACATTCAAGGCAAGGAGCATCCTTAAGAGAACACCCATCTCTCATGATAGTTTCAAGGTCTCCTTGCTGGTAATGGAAGTTTACTAGTTTGGCTTTGACTATGCAAAATTTTACAAGTCAGTCTTTTTCTGATTGAGCTAGCTGGTCTGAGTCAAAGGACAGATGAGCTGCTAGGTTCTAGTCTTCCAGATTTGGGGTGGTGCACTTGAAAACTGTTGTATCATCTGCATAGATACTCACTGAGGATCAGTGTATGATCTTAGGTAGATCATTAATACACATTAGAAAGAGGGTAGGATTGGGGAGAGAACCATGTGGAAAGACAGCATTCATTTATGGGCTTGAAATGTCTGGCAGTCAACAACAACCTTCAACTTGTTAAGAAGGACTTGATAATTGACAAAGCCCTTCCAAAGGTTACATAGCTGGAGAGTTTATCTATCTATCTATCTATCTATCTATCTGTTTCCGCCTTACCCACCTCCAGTTTGATCATTACTCTCTTCTCATCTATCTATCTATCTATCTATCTATCTATCTATTTATTTCCGCCTCACCCCCCCAGTTTGTTCGTTACTCTCTCCTTATCTATCTATCTATCTATCTATCTATCTATCTATCTATCTCCACCTCATCCCCCCCAGTTTGTTCGTTACTCTCCTTATCTATCTATCTATCTATCTATCTATCTATCTATCTATCTCTCTGTCTATCTATCTCTGCCTCACCCCCCCCAGTTTGTTCGTTACTCTCTCCTTATCTATCTATCTATCTATCTATTTCTGCCTCACCCCCCCCCCAGTTTGTTCATTACTCTCTCCTTATCTATCTATCTATCTATCTATTTCCGCCTCACCCCCCAGTTTGTTCATTACTCTCTCCTTATCTATCTATTTCTGCCTCACCCCCCCCAATTTGTTCATTACTCTCTCCTTATCTATCTATCTATCTATTTCCGCCTCACCCCCCCAGTTTGTTCATTACTCTCTCCTTATCTATCTATCTATCTATCTATCTGTTTCCGCCTTACCCCCCCCCAGTTTGATCATTACTCTCTTCTCATCTATCTATCTATTTATTTCTGCCTCACCCCCCAGTTTGTTCGTTACTCTCTCCTTATCTATCTATCTATCTATCTATCTCCACCTCACCCCCCCCCAGTTTGTTCGTTACTCTCTCCTTATCTATCTATCTATCTATCTATCTATCTCCACCTCACCCCCCCCAGTTTGTTCATTACTCTCTCCTTATCTATCTATCTATTTCTGCCTCACCCCCACCCCCCAGTTTGTTCGTTACTCTCTCCTTATCTATCTATCTATCTATCTATCTATCTGGAATTGGAATGGAATCAGTGATGGCACCTACTCTGAATCCATCATAAATAATCAGGATGGGGATTTAATAAAAACTAAACATGTCAAATACCTTGTTGTGTGCATCAGTTATAACAAACTGAACATAGGCGATAAGGAAATTGAACATAGAATAGTCTGTGCTAGGAGTAGTTTTTCCCAACACCATCAAGTCATGTTCTTAAATAGCCTTGTCAGGTTGAGACTTTCATATTAATGTCTTGCATGGTGCCAAACTCGTTCAGAAATATCTAAACTGCTAGCTGCATACAATTACTTTCTCAGATCAATGTTTTTTTTTTATTACTGTTCACCCAATACAAGTCCCAAGAGCCTCCCAAGGTAGAGGGTTACTGTGCGGAGTTGTATTAGCATAAGAAAGGACAAGCTGCAGGAGTATAAAGCTGAAGTAGACTTTAGAAAGAACCGGAAACTCAATTCTAATCAGGAAAAAAGAGATAACCCCTTACTTGTGTTAAAAAAAAATGGTGAGAAATGAAAATTCGACGTTAGGCAAAATTATGTACTCCTATAAAATGGTTTTGAGAGAGTGAAACCTATGGATTATGGCGTGGACTGGCACTACAGAATCACAAACAAAGAACTGTACTAAATAACAGAAACAACATCACTCGACGACTTTCCACAGCAGCAACGACTAAAACAGATATCATAGTGTAACTCAATGAGATACTAATCAAGAGGCTGACATTCCACACTACTTCAAACAAAAGGTTAGGAAGGAAACCTCCATACAAGAATTTTGTTACAAAATGTAAATAAACTGAAGTTTTAAATTTACTATGAAGTTTATTATTAGTCAAAGATGAGGAAATTGAATACAGAATAGGCTGCATTGCCCAATACCATAAATGGCTGAAAAACCAAAACATTAACCTGAAAACTCAACTCATGTTCTTAAATAGCCTTTCAGATTGAGACTTTCATATTAATGCTTTGTATGGCACCAAACTCATTCAGAAATATCTAAATTGCTAGCTGTATACAATTACTTTCACAGATTAATGGTTAAAAATGGCTTTGAGTGAATGAAACCTATAGGTCTCTGTAAAGACCATGCTTCTTCTAACCTTGTGGATTGGGGCAACAGAATCACAAACAATGAACTGTACCAAATAACAGAAGACTTGAAGACTTTCAACAGCAGCAACAACTAAAATTGATAGCACATAACTTGAAGAGAAAATAATGACATAATCAAGATTCCTTGCTACTTCAAACAAAAAAAGGCCTACATTAATACTGGAAAGAGCAATAACAGACTTGAGAAAGCTATTTTACTGAAAAATGGTTTTAAGAAAAAGATTTTATAAATTACAATGGACAGTAATGCAAGCTGCTTGGCCAATGAATGCTGAATGTTTCCTTATAAGGAAATAACTTATATAATCATTAGGTATTTACTCTGTCTCCCCACTAAGATGAGTTGTGACACAAGGTTAGTTTTTAAAGTGGGGAAGCCGAGTGCGTACACCTGGGCTAGGAACAAAAATTTCCCCAGCCCCAGCAATTGTCAGTTTTGCTGGCCTCGGTGCGATCACAAGTACCCTCTCTCTGGTGCAATGAGAGGGCACAGCCTCGGGTAGCTGTTCCCCAGGGCTGGACACCTCTCAGTATAATTTTCCTCAGTTGTGACTCTGTCCTTTGATGGAGCCGCCCCTGAGCGCACTCTGCCCAAAGACAGAGACGCAACTGAGAGATGATACAAACTACTCGAGAGAGCAATTTACACAGTAATCCTCTACCTTGGGTGGCTCCACACAGTAACCCTCTATCTTGGTTGACTTATATAACCATTATCTATCTATCTTAATGTGTTCAAATCTAGTTTGTGGATATCTGTCTATATCAATTCTGTTTATATCAATGACTAATCCATCTGCAAACACAACATGTTACATGTCGTAAAATGTGCTATTCACATTCATACTTCTAAGAGTGGAAAGTATCATGGTTCAAAAATGCTAAGAACGAGCCATAGTCTCACATGAAGAATTTTTATTAAAAGGTTTCAACATTAAACAATACAGTTGTTTTGCATTCAGAGTAAACAATACTGTTTGCATCTGTTTCTCTTTTACGATCATCTTGAACCAAGGTGAAAAATTCTTGGTTTAACCAAGAAGAACTTCCAAATTATAATTCTGAATGTTAGTCATTTGGACAGATTTTAAAAAGTGGGTCAGACCACAAACTTTTCAGCATTGACCCCTTGTAATTTGTCGATTCAGTTTAAGGGGGTGGGGTGGGAGGGATGATTCTTTGGCTTTTGTGAAGGGTTTTGCATCCTTATAATTGATTTATTGTTTCTTGGTTCTTTCCTTCCTTCCTCTTTTTTTCTTTAATACTCACTATTCTCTCTCTCTCTCTCACTCACTCACTCTCTCTCTCACATGTTTTCTCTTTCACTCTCTATGATCATTAATTTCTTGATTTCCTCATTCTCTTTCCAGCTGTTTCTACCTTCTCTCTTTTCAATTCCTACTCAGTCTTTCATTCACTATCGATCTATCTCTCTTAAGCAAATAATTTCTCACGCTCTCTCTCTCTCTCTAGCTTTCTCTCTCTGAGCATTGATTTTCTATTTTCCTGGTTCCCTTTCCTGCACTTTCTTCTTTCTCTCTTTTCCCTTTCTA
>OZ038487.1:46062037-46117037 GCA_964036315.1 Acanthosepion esculentum
GTGCAGAACCGAGAAAACAATGCGAAAAGCCAATTGCTTAAATATACATTAATATATATATATATATATATATATATATATATATATATATATATATATATATATATATATATATATATATATATATGTATATATATATATATATATATTAATGTATAGTTGAGCAGCAAACATTCTTTTAAAGATCTTTTAGTAAATATGACAGGCAAGAAAAATATAATTAATTTTTTATTTAGTTTTTCCTGTGTTCTTACATTTGTTCATTTGTCTATACTCTCCATTGACCCAAGTGCTTTTGGTTAATTCTTTAGCCATTTTCACGGAGTTTTGTTTTAGTTGTTGTTAATTTATATATATATATATGTATATGTATATATTAATGTATACTCACATGCACACATATATTTATATTGTTATCATAGTTCTTAACCTCTTCATAAGTATGAATTTCTTACTTCTGAAACAGGAACCCCCCGCCCCGGCTTCCTATCCCACAGATGTCAGTGACATTGTGGTTTCAACTAATAATAGTGTCATATTCATTGCACTTGCCCTGAGGTTTGGCAAAAGTATTCTGTTAGGTAGCATTGCTAAACTGAGTGTGCATTTGCAATTCTATTCAATACACTAATTCCTTTTTCTCACAAATGGTAAAAAGAGGTTCTACACAAAAGTTTGTAGAATTTGAACAGCACCTTTGAATTGAATAAAATTAAAATTTGACTACTGCTCTTTGAGAGATTCCAGTTTTCAGAAAAAATTATCTCTCCTTTCTTTCTATGTGCTGTGTCTTTTCAGGACGTAGGCGATCATGGCACTCCACCTCCCTATATCCTTTGCAGCTCTCAACAACTTCCTTTCCTCTGCCACCTCTCCCAGATCACATTCTGTCATCCACTTGCTTAAGGACGCTAGGTATGTCATTTTCCGTTGTCTTTCTTTCCCTCTATTCAACTTGTGAGTATCAGATTCTCCAGGTCCTCCTTCCTCATTATGTGTCCCAGGAACTTCAGCTGCCTCTTTCCAATGTTAAGTCCTCCTTGTTTGCAACTTCTCTAAGCCTCATTGTTGCTCACATGCTCGGTCCATGATATCTTTAGCATGTAGAAACACATCTCCGTCGCTTCAAGTCTCTTTCTCATCTTTGATGAAAATTGTCCATCATTTGCTGCTGTAAAGAAGGACAGATGTTATGTAACAACTCAGTAAATATTATCTCTTACTGATTTTATTAGAATTGCTTTTTTGAGGTAATTTCCCTGAAATTTTACTGACATCCTTATAAATACATACATACATATAAAACCCTGCATTGTACTGGGTAAATTTAGAACACACACACACACAAACATATACATATATATATATATATATATATATATATATATATATATATATATATATATGAATAAAGGCAAAAGGCAAACTTTTCTTTACTGATGTGTTTTGTCCTCTAACAGACTTTATCAATACAAAAAGTCCATCAGGTAAAGAAACACATCAGTAAAGAAGTTTTCCTTTTGTCTTTATCATATTGACATTTCACAGATGTATTTTGAGTTATATCTGAATTTTTACTTACATACATATACCCTGACTCCTCCACACACACACACAAACACACACACACACACACACACACACACATATATATATATATATATATATATTATAAATTAATAGATTTAAAATATGGTTTTACCGCTACACAGTGATAACCATGTTTCAGAAATGGAAGCTAAAGCCCCTGAATTTAATTTTGTTATTAAACCAAAGACATTAGGAACTAATATGGAACTAATGTCTTTGGTTTAATAACAAAATTAAATTCAGGGGCTTTAGCTTCCATTTCTGAAACATGGTTATCACTGTGTAGCGGTAAAACCATATTTTAAATCTATTAATTTATAATATTAATGCTCTGTAAATTTAAATTTACATAGAGCACTATTGTGTAAAAATAAAAATATCTATAAGAACACCGGATTTTATATCTTACTGTTCTTTCCTTTTTATTTATATATACATATATATATATATATATATATATATATATATATATATATATATGTGTGAGAACAAAGAAAGAGAAATACAAGTGCAGAAGGACGTGTTCCTGTGTTTTATAGATTATGCAAAGGAGTTTGAACGAAGTAGGTCGCAAAGATCTGCTAGAGCTGCTCACCAGCCTTGAAATATTCGGAAAAGACATTAGAATAATCAAGAACCTACACTAGCAGCATACGAACAGAAAATGAGTTCAGCAGATATACAAAAATAGAAAGCGGGGTGTAAGACAAGGATGTATCTTCTCACCAGATTTCTTCAACGTATACAGCGAGGCAGTTCTGAGAGAATTAGAAGTCCTACCAGTATTCATTATTGGTGGCCACAATCTTAACAATATAAGATATGCAGATGACACAGTACTGATAGTAGACACAGAAAGGATACTACAAAATTGCCTGCAGAATGTAGCAGAGGAAAGCGAGAAGAAGGAACTAATCATAAACTACAAGAAGACAAAGTGTATGGTTATCAGCAAAAAAGATGAGCCCAGAATTACAAATTACAGGTCGGGAATAATAAAATCAAGCAAATACAGAAATTTAAATATCTGTGAAGTGTTCTAACAGAGGATGGAAAGTTTGACACTATGACCCGAAACTTATACTTACCACCGAGAAAAGGCAATTGGTACCCTGGTACGTAATATGGAAGGAGGGCTTGGAAAATCTGATACTCACAGGACAGAGGGACATAAGAAAACAGCGTGTAACATACTTGGTGAACTTGAGCAAATGAATGGAAGAACAGGGTTTGTGAGAAATAACAAATAGACAAAACTTATTAAGAGCTACAAGAGACAGGAAAATGTGGAGGGTTATGATCGCCTACACCCTGAACAGTCACAGCACATAAAGAAGAGAAAGAATTCATGAAATAAGATTTAAAGAGAAATTTAAAGAGGAGGGAATGTGCGACACTGAGATCCGAAGATGTATTGGGATGGCTAACTATGCATCCCAAAAGCTAAGCAGAGTATTAAGAGACAGGAAAACTTCGTTAGAAACAAAGAAAAGAGTACTGGACTGTTACGTGATATCTGTCCTCCTGCATGGCAGCGAATGTTGGACAATCTCCTCAAAGATAAAGAAGAAACTTGAAGCAAAAGAAGTGAGAAGAAAGAACTAATCATAAACTACAAGAAGACAGAGTGTATGGCTATCAGCAAAAAAGATGAGCCCAAAATTACAAATTACAGGTCGGGAATACTAAAATCGAGCAAATATAGAAATTTAAATATCTGTGAAGTGTTCTAACAGAGGATGGAAAGTTTGACACTGAGATCTGAACATGTATTGGGATGGCCAAAAATGTATTCTAAAAGCTAAGCAGAATATTAAGAGACAGAAAAATTTTGTTGGAAACAAAGAAAAGAGAACTGAACTGTCACATGATATCTGTCCTCCTGTATGGCAGTGTATGCTGGACAATCTCCTCAAAGATGAAGAAAAGACGTGAAGCAACAGAAATTTGGTTCTACAGAAAGATGCTGAAGATACCATGGGCCAAACATGTGAGCAACAATGAGGTTTTGGAGAGAATGGAAACAAACAAGAAACTTATACTTAACATCAGGAAGAGGCACATAATGAGGAAGGAGGGTTTGGAAAATATGCTACTCATGGGACAGATTGAGGGAAAGAAAGAGGAAAGCAGCATGTAACATACTTGATGGGATTGAGCAAATGGATGAGAGTACAGGGTTTGGGAGAAACAACAAAAAGACAAAACTTAGTAAGAGTTACAAGGGACAGAAAGATGTGGAGGGTCATGATTGCCTATGTCCTGAAGGGACACTGCGCATAAAAGAAGAGAAGATATCAATCTAACATCTTTCACTTTTATTAAAGCTTCATCTGACGAAGCTATAATAAAAGGGAAACATGTTAGATTGATAAACATTTCCTATTTGTTCTTTATCTTATTATCCTGTTGGATTTCAATCCATATTTGATTTGCATTTGATCTTTAACTCATATATATAATTATGATGGGTTTTTAGGCAGCACAAATTCATCCAAACAACTTTATTAAAATCCACCAGTAAGGTCTGTGTATTCAACATTTTTATTATATCTTTCCAAATTCTGAATGAATTGTTGTATATCCAGATGGAAGTAATGAATAAATTGTCCAAAGTTCATGTTTTTTTTCTTGTTATGTTGACATTTGACTATCACAGTCATTGTCAAAGACTAGATGTTATCAGTACGGTAAACCACATTTTTACTAAATTCTCCCATTTTTAGATTGCTCGAATTGCAATTGGATATATGCTTTTCCATTTACCTGTGACAATATATCACATTGAATTGATTCTAATTCCAATTCAAACAATAAAAAAATGCCACAATTTAATCAAATAAATTTTGCTTACCATGCTGACAACACCCAGTTCTTGACAATGACTGTGCTAGTTAAAATTATTTGATTCAGAAATTGGAAAAGATATAATGAAAAGTTGAATAGACAGACCTTGTTGGTTGAATTTGATAAAAATTGTTTGTATGTATATATATATATATATAGTTTCCTGGCTTGTACATCCTTCCACTTGCCTGAGGAGACCTTGTGGTTGAAACCCAGCATGTGAGGTCACCTACTGGCTTGCACACTCAAGAAAACGTATTATCCCTTTGAACCCTGACTCCCTGATGAGGACAAATCTCTGACTTTTGGCCTCTGTTGTGTATGACACACAGTGGTGTATCATCTGCCAGGGTACAAAGGGTTAAAGAAAATGCATGCTCTTGTAGGATTCAAACCTGTATCCATCTCTGCAGGAGAAACCACCATCTGATCTGGCATGCTTTAACTGCTTGGGTATGAAGAAATTCACCATTGATCAAGGCTTTATTTGCCTTTAAAGCACATTCCCAAAAATAAAACAGAGCATCTACTCAAATATAGATATACTACAAAATAACAATTGAATTTAAAGTAATATATATATATATATATATATATATATATATATATATATATATATATATTTATATATATATATATATATGTATGTATATATATTAAAGAAAACAAAAACCAATAATGGAACCAATGGACAACTTGCCAAAACCTAAAACTCTTACCCAGATACAGTTTCAAATAAAACCAACACATATATATATATATATATATGTTTGTGCCCCAGCCAAAACATGGTCATTGTTATTGTGAAAAAATATAAAATAATCCTATTAAAAGTTCATCCAAACACCAATTTGTAGTCTTTTAAATTTTTTCACAATAACAATGAACACAGCTGTTTGTGGATATTTACTTTTCAAGTGGGACTGTATATATATTTGCTATAATGTACACTGTATAAACAAGATTAAGAAATTTATAAGAAAACTTACAAAATGGTTAAAACTCAGTACATACATACATACATATATATATATATATATATATATATATATATATATATATATATATATATATATATATATATATGTGTGTGTGTGAGGGCGTGAGGGGGATTAAAATATATGTAGTGAAATGTTTTTCAAATATATATAAAGAGAGAAAAGTTGTAAACACACACACACGAGCGCACATGCAGACACACACATACACACACACACACACACACACACACACACACATATATATATATATATATATATACAGGTAAGATGTTTAACTAAAATATTTAACTAAATTTCTTTTTATCTCTGTACTATCTCTACAACAGAAAATCCGATGTTTGAAAAATTCTATATTGGTGGTACTAAGAATTCTTTCAAGACTAGGTGGTAACAACATACCTTGTCCTTCATCAATAGTATTTACAGAAATAATATATCACTTTCTAAATGTTTTTGGAGCTTAAAAGACTCCTAAGATGAAATGGAAAATTTTAAAAATGGCAAGGACATGTAGATCTTTATATGAACCCTGTTTTCTGTACTTACATGAAAAACTAGAAATTATCAGATTCAATAAAATTTTCTTATTAAATCAAAGGAATGAATTAACCGTAAATTGTAAACATAGTTTCCCTTTTACCTTACAATTTAATTAAACTTTGGAATTTGATTATGCTTTTTCTTATATTTTAGTTGTACTGCATTGCAACATACAAAAGCTTATCTTTCTATTTGTAAGATTAATTTGGATTTAATATAATTTTGTATTAATCTCCTGGTAGTATTAGTAACATCTTGTATGGTTGTATTGGTATTTAGTTGGTATTTTTGACATCTTACATTGATTGGTTATTGTTATTAACATCTTATATGAAGAATCTTTATTCAACAGTTGCATATTAATTTCCCAAATAATAACTATATGTTTAAATTATTTATTAGTTTCTTAAAGAAGCTATTTTTTATCAACTATAAAAAATTTTATGTAGGAAATTCACAAAGCGTATAACTTGTTTAGCATTTTGCTAGATTACCTCTCAAACCCCATTTTTATTTCTTAGGAAATGGCATTGTCTAGTTTGTAAAATTTATGTTTTCATTTACATCCATACTAGTTTATGTCTGGCTGCCATTAGCTGCAAACGTATGGGTCATGACCGATTTATAAAAAATAATTTTTTAATTTTTGATTCTTCGCTTAGTTTAAATTTAACATAGGTCACATTTGATTGGCTGATCTGAGTAAAGTCTACAAACCTCATAACCCTTCCCCTTTTTTCATTTTTCATAAAAAGAGGTTGTATTTTGCTTTTAAATCTAAATTAATCATTCACTCTCCAGTAATTTTCAATCACCTGATGAAATGCATTGAAACACAACTATAATTGTGTAGTAATTTTGACATGTTTTCAGTGTAATATCCTAAAATATATATATATATATATATATATATATATATGTGTATACATATATATATATATATATATATATATATATATATATATATATATATACACAGTGAGTGGGAAACAAATATATGTACATATACAAATTTGTAATTGTATTTCTAACTAATGAATAAATATACCTTTCAGATAATTAACTGTACACAGATGAATAATAACTAAATATGCATAGAAAACAGAAAAAAATTGACTTAAGAGAAATAAATACCATTTATCCATTTTAATGGGTGAAAAAGTATTCATATAATGCAAATTTCAGGTTCTAAAATTTTTAAATTGCTATAATCCTCTAGATTATTCAAGTGGAATATTCTAGAATGTTCCAATAATGTTATCAGTAGTTATTTTTAGCCTAAAACTACAAACATTCTGCAATTGATATTCGTGCAAGAAGGTTTTCATCGTGGCAAGAGGTAAAGAATTGACAAATTCACAAAAAGAACTGATTATTAAGCTCTGGAAAGAAGTTAAGGGTTACAGGAAAAACTCAGACAACCTGAATATTCCATTTACTACCATTAGTTCATTCACTGCAAGGTATAAAAATCTCAAAACCAAAGAAGAACAGATGCTCCATGGAAGATTTCTGCAAGATTTTTGAAGAAATTAATGTGTGAAATTAAACTTGTCAAGAGTTGCAGGATGATTTGCTTTCATCAGGAATCTGTGTCACTAAATTGACAATAAGCAATGAAATTCATAGGAACAATCTAAAGCCATGCTCCTCTTGGAAAACTTCACTGCTATTGAAAAGACACAGAGATGCCAGCTTGAAATTCGTTCGCGAACATAAGGATAAGGAAAAATCATATTAGGGAAGAGTTTTATGGACAGACAAAACCAAAATTCAGTTGTTTGGGTGTAATTCTAGAAATCATGTATGGAGGAAATGTGGTGTTACCTTCAAACAAAAGAACACAATTCCAACAGTGAAATTTGGTGATGGCAGCATCATGTTTTGGGGATGTTTTTCTGCAAAAGGTATTGGTGACATATCGGTAATAGATGGTAGAATGAATGCTGTAGCATACCAAAATATTTTGGAAGCAAATTTAATGATTTTGGTTGAAAATCTTAAACTTCCTCCTGAGTGGATCTGCCAACAAGATAAATGATCTAAGAACTCTGCAAAATCTATGAAGAAATGGCTTGATGAAAATAATGTAAATATCCTGAAATGGCAAAGTCAGTTTCCAGATTTAAACCCAATCAAGAATCTGTGGCATTATTTGAAAATTTTGAAAATTCAAACCCAATTGAGAGCTCCTGGATCTGAAGACCATATGCAAAGAAGAATGGGACAAAATGCCAACTAAAATTTGTAAAACATTAATTGAGAACTACAAGAAAAGGTTAGTTGTGGTCGACGTGAATAATGGCTATTTTACAAAGTATTAAATGAAGATTATATATTCTTTTTTGTATTGTACAAATACTTTTTAACCCATTAAAATGGATAAATAGGATTTATTAAGTCAATTTTTTTTTCTGTTTTCTATGCATATTTAGTTATTATGCATCTGTGTACATGAAAAGTATGTTTATTCATTATTTGGAAATACAATAAATTAAAACATTTTATGTGTATGAATATTTGTTTCTCCCACTGTATATATATCTATATCTGTTCATATGTTTCTTAGTCTTTTATCTATGTCTTTATGTTACTAAACATCTATATCTATCTCAGGTTGCTCCTTAATTATCTATCTATCTATCTATCTATCTATATATATATATATATATATATATATATATATATATATATACATACACATATATGAATAATGATATATATTTTTATATATCAAAAACAATATTGGGGAAATTGTATCTTTTTCCACTTTTTCATACAATTTCCCCAATATAATCATATTTATCTATAATTACAACATCTCACCATTCCTGGCAGATCTTCTAACATCCTAAATTTGAGGTTGATGCTTTAGCTTCCAATATCACTTCTTTACAGTTAACTCCTACTTCCTGCTTCCTCTAGCTCTACGGACTTCATTCTACACCGGAGTTGAAAACTCAGACAACCACTTTCATCAGCTGCCAAAATAGTCTATTCCCCACATGAGGTAAAAAGATTTTTTTGACTTCATCATATTGCTCTGTATAAATAAAATACATCGAGCTCTCTTTCGTGGATCAGTTTTAATATTTTTATATTACTAGGACCCACTTGGATTATATACGCATGGATTTATTTTACCTTTACTAGATATATATATATATATATATATAATATTATATAAAAAGATTACTTAACTTTTAAATATCAATTTTTTTTTTTGTTTTCCCTGACTTCAAAGTTTCTTGGTAAATGTCTGTTCTTCAGTGGATTCTAGTTTTAAATGATATTTCCAGTTTTTTCTACATCTTTTCTTTTACAATCCTATTTTTACTGTGTTTATATATATATATATATATATATATATATATATATATATATATATATATATATATATATATATATGTATAAGGCTCAAACATTAATATTCCATGGTTATAATTTATTATATTGGAATTGTAATCACGATCCAATTCATCAGACCTACAATTCCCCCCCGCCAAAAAATGTAGGTCTGATAAATTGAATCATGAGTATGATTCCAATGTAATAAATTATAACCATGGAATATTAGTGTTTGAGCCTATTATATTTTTGCTCTGTTTTGTACATAGAGCTCTACCTGAATTTCATACTCCTGGAAAAAAGAAAATATACATATATATATACATATATATATATATATATATATATATATATATATATATATATATATATATGTGTGTGTGTGTGTGTGTGTGTCACTGTGTGTGTGTGTAATAATTATATCCAGTGAAATGTTTTTCAAATATTCATGATTTTATTTTCACATTTTGCATCAAAGACTGACAAACTTCTAAAGAGACAATATTTCTCGTTTTGACTCTCCCTAAGATAAATTTCTCAAAGATAAAAACTGTTATTTTGCTTAGGTGAGGTTTTATTTGGTAGTGAATAAGCAAAGGGTAGAGGTGAGTGAATCAAGGAAGCTGATGGTTTTGGTAAGTAGATAATAAAAGCATCTACATCTGTCCTATTCCCTTGATGCTTTGTGATTCTTGTGCTTTAGTAGTCTTGGCAAAATGCAGAACAACGATATCTTCATGGTCCATTTAGAAATTGGCTAGTATTCACAGAAAATAAAACTACTAAATATCATTATATAAGAAAGACAAAAATAAATAAGAAAAAATATAGAAATAAAAAAGCTTATTATTATTATTTTTATTATTATATTATCACTAAAATTCTTTGATGACTTCAATTGCAGATCAAGTAAAAATGTGTTTTCTTATGGCTACTGATTGCTTCTCAGCATTCGTTGTTCTATTGGAATATGTTTTTACTAATTGTCCCCAAAATACAAGGCCCAAGAGCCACCCAAGAGCAGTTACTGAAAGAGGTTGTTGTACGAGAGGAGGCGGTAAGGAGTGCAGTTTATGAGGATATGGAGGAAAGATAACAGTTAAACCAAGAAATGTG
This sequence comes from Acanthosepion esculentum, assembly GCA_964036315.1. NCBI lineage: Eukaryota > Metazoa > Mollusca > Cephalopoda > Sepiida > Sepiidae > Acanthosepion > Acanthosepion esculentum. Next base: position 46,072,480 of record OZ038487.1, read on the forward strand.
CAGATCAGCAAGAGAACTTACCCAGCTCCATGGTACAAATGCAGCAAAGGGTAAGCTTGCTTGCAAAATATGTTAATTAAAGTGTAGATCTCTCACTAATAAGTCATTAGAGATATTGTCGACGGCAAGGAAATCAATAGTAAAGTCATAGAAGTGGACATACACAAACATGAGTTGACATTCAACTACTATATATATGTACACACACACACACAGACACACATGCATACATATATATTATTTATCTAGCAAGTACATATTTATTTTTTTTATCACTTCATCTCAAGGAAGATGTTAATGCCACTAGGACACAAGAGATTACAGAGAACAAAAGAGTATGAGAAGACTGAAGTGAAGTGAAAAGACAATAAAGGAATATGATTCAGGAAGAGAGAAGATGGCGATTGGCATTGCATTTAAATTTTTAGAGATTGTAAATGGCAGGGAAGCAACAAATTCGAAAGGAGTTTTGCAGCCTAGAAGTGCAAGAAAATACGAGGGCCATTCAATAAATAAGTTGAATTTTTCAGTATAAGGACTTCTAATACAGATAGAAGCTTACTTTTTTTTTGTTTTACTTCTTTTTCACATGGATTTAATTTCTTTTGCAGATTAAAAAAAACTTTGAGAGTTTTGGCGATTAACAAAGATGGCCGACCAAGAAGCATGCTCCAGGATTGAACAGCGGTCAGTTATCAAGTTTTTGGTTGCTGAAGGGTGCAAACCAGTTGAAATTCATAGGAGATTGTCAACTGTGTATGGTGCCACATGTTTCAGCCAAAAAATGCCTACAAGTGGGCTAAATTGTCTAAAGAAGGACGGAGCAGTGTTGAGGATGAAGACAGGCCTGGGAGGCCTACAGAAGTGAGGTCTCCTGAGGTGATCGAATCAGTCAATGACTTCATTCAGTCTGACAGAAGGGTGACAGTGGATGACATTACAAGGACTTTGAGATTATCTGTTGGGACAAACGCAGGGGTCATCAGTCAGAAGGAGTCATCTTGCATCATGACAATGCAAGGCCTCACACAGCAGCCCAAACAGTGCAGACCATCAACGAGCTGGGCTGGGAACTGCTTCCTCATCCCCCTTACAGCCCAGACCTTGCCCCTTCAGACATTCACCTGTTTGGTCCCTTGAAAGCGTTCACGAGAGGCACAAAGTTTAAAAGTGATGATGAAGTCAAAAGTGTTGTGAGCGACTGGCTGAGACATCAGTCCAAAGATTTTTATGCTGAGGGAATACGGAAGCTTGTGCACAGATGGGAAAAGTGTGTGACAGTGCTGGGAGACTACGTTGAAAAATAAAAAAAAAGTAAGCTTCTATCTGTATTAGAAGTCCTTATACCGAAAAGTTCACCTTATTTATTGAATGACCCTCGTAGATTATTACAATAGAACATCTTGTTGTATCTAGCTAGTTTAACAGTAAAAGAGTTGTTAGTCTAGTAGCATCCTTAAATTCATGCAGTTCACCACCAGTCACAATGAATGGATGTCCCCTTGGGGAGGTTCCATGGCTTGAGCAGCTGTTGGGCCTTAAACTCACCCCTGATCTCAAGTGGAACTTGTACACATGATCCTTCCCTAATGATGCAGGAAAAAGGTCGGTTCTATATACCGTCCCAGTAAGTACCTAACTTCTTATGCTAGCATCTACCTCTACAAGAGCTCAAATCAAGCCTAAAATAGAGTACAGTTCTCATATTTTGGCAAGAGCTTTCCAGTCTTGATAGAGTCCAAAAGCATCTACACATCCTTGTGGGTGACAAATTATTTTCAACCCTTCACTTCCTTTCTCACAGATGTGATATATCAGGCCTCTCACTGCTCTAACACTACTTCTATGGAAAGTGCTTGGATGAATTACCTTCCTTGGTTCACTCAATTAGAACATTCATGGCTAGGGCCCACCATGCCACTCACATTGTAGCAAAAATTTGGAAGAATATTATCCCAACAGTAAAATTTGGAGGCAGATCAATCATGATCTGGGGTTGTTTTAGTGCCCAAAGTGTAGGGAACATTGAAATAATAGAAGGAAAGAGGACTGGAGCATATCATAGGGAAATTTGGGAGAAAAATTTATGTCAGAGTGCACATTCACTGGGCTTGAAACCAGGTTGGGTCTTTCAACAAGCCAACAATCCTAAACATACTGCAAAGCTTACAAAATCATGGTTAAGTTCAAATAGAATAGACATTTGAAAATGGCCAAGTCAATCTCCAGATCTGAATCCAATTGAAAATTTATGCAGAGATCTGAAACTGAGAATTCAAAGAAGGAACCTGTAAAACCTGCATGAACTAAAGGAATTTTGTCATGAAGAATGGAAAAATATTAGACAAGAAACATGCAAGAAATTCGTAGGGCTCTACTCTAAATACCTAAATGCTGTAATTAGCAATAACAGGTATGCTATAAAATAGGAATAGATGATTTAATAAATTTATTGAAGAAGGAAATTACTGGAAAGTAATTGAAACTCACCTGAAGCGAGCTGAATGTGTAATGCTCCTCATGCCAATGACATTTCCACCGAGCTTCTCTATGGCATATGACTTCACTGAATCACTTTTGATATGTTCCTCTCGAATTTATATTTAAATTGGGGTCATCAGGAGAGAATGTGCACAGTTTCGAGGCCTTCTTCTCAACGGTTTCACTTGTGAGGCCCCATTCGTGGGATAATTTTATTGATTATTTTTTAAAATTTGATTGTTTGACTAAAGGCTTAAACATATGTATTATTAGCAGTAAAAGTTTCATTATTCTGTGTTAGAAATACCTAATGATACATTTTAATGAAAAATAAACTTTTGCATGGCACTGTATATATATATATGTAGTTAAATTCCCAGATCAACTCTGTGGACAAGACATATTGGTATAATATGACAATTGGAAAAATCTTGGATTTTGCCGACGCGTTTCGTCTTCCAACTTTTTCAAGGCAAAAATGAAATCGAAATATCTCTGTTATTACATTAAAATCCAAGATTTTTCCAATTGTCATTTTATACCAACATGTCTTGTCCACAGAGTTGATCTGGGAATTTAACTATATTGTCGACATGGGAGAAAAAAAAAAAAAAAAAAATCTCTTACTATAAATATAATTTACATTAACCAGAAAAAAAGGCTTGGACAGAAGCGTCTATGTTTTTAAATTTGGATTTTAATGTAACAACAGAGATATTTCGATTTCATTTTTGCCTTGAAAAAGTCGGAAGACGAAACGCGTCAGCAAAATCCAAGATTTTTCCAATTGTCATTTTATACCATATATATATATATATATATATATATATATATATATATATATATATATATAAATCTACAATTATTATTACATTTACCTCTTCTGTTGTTTTTGGTGTGGTTAATTCTGATTTTTGTGATAAATCGTATTTTGCTCTCATATGTGGGTCGAGCAATTTAAAAAAAATTTTCTCCTTATTCCTTGTCCTTGAAAGAAGCCCTTTGAATAAAATTCATTAAATAATCAAATTTGACAGAAGTAAAATATGCGGTTAGGTTAAAAGTGAATGAAAGAGACGGAGAAGATAGGACGAACGAGAAAGAAAGAAATTCAGAAGGAAGTTTGTTAAGAGTAAAAGAAAGAGAATAAACAGAATCAGCAATAAAAAAAGATGAAGAAAGAAAGAAACGCAAATGAACAAAGAATTTTTGAATGGAGTTGGTAGATGACTGAAAAGAGAAATTGAAGGAGAAAATATTTGGCATAGAGAAATGAAAAAAACATAAAATACGATTGAGTGAGTAAATTTAAGAGAAGTCAGAGTGAGAAAATGGAGGAGAGGATCTCTAAAAAGATTTGAAAAGGAAGACAGATAAGTAGAGAAAGAAGAAGTTGAGGAAAGAAATAAAAAATGATCTGGAGATGGAGGAAGAAGAAAAGAGGAAGCAGAGAGAAAGGAGAATTTTTTAGATAATAAAAGTGAGTGATAGGCAAATATGGTGATGAGAATATGAATGTAGAAAAAGAAGTGCTTCATAAGAAGGTAACCAGTGAAAGCATTTTTTGGAGGAAAATAAAAATAAGGGGGTGCCAGATAAGGCCTTATAGGAGGGTGAAAAAATAAGAGCCAAGGAAAATCTTATGAGTGGAAGATAAAAATAGGAGGGAGCACATGAAGGAATTATATGAGGAAGATAGAAATAGGAGTGAACCAAAGAAGGCCTTACAGGTGGAATACAGAAATAGGGGGAAGCTAGATAAGGTCTTATAGGAGGAAGATAGGAGAGAGTCAGAGAAGGCATTATAAGACAAATATAGAAATAGGAGGGAGCCAGGTAAGGTCTTATAAGGGGAAGATAGGAGAGAGTCAGAGAAGGCCTTATAGGACGAATATAGAAATAGGAGGGAGCCAGGTAAGGTCTTATAGGAAAGAATCAAAGAAGGCCTTATAGGATGAATAAGAAAATAGAGAGGGAGCCAGATAAAGTTTTCTTGAAGGAATATAGAAATAGGAGGGTGCCAGATAAGGTCTTATTGGAGGAAGATAAGAGAGATTCAGTGAAGGTACTATAAGAGGGAGAAAGATGTGTGAGCCCACGAAGGCCTTATACAATTAAGACAAAAATAGCGAGAGACAGAGACGGCTTTATAGGAAGGAAATAGAAATAGACTAAAACATTAAAAGAAATAAATCTGAAAAGTCTAAAATGCACACAAGATATATATATATATGAATACCACATTTTTATTTTAAACTGTGTCTGTGCACAAAAAAATAATGTTCGAGGTAATAAAAATGTTGGATTAAATATATGTATATATATATATGTTTGTGTGTGTGTGTGTCTTAAGATCACTGTAACATTAGACAAATACTCACAAACAATACCAAAAATACTAGTAAAATCAAATAGTAAAAACAGACATAATCCTTGAAGCAAAAAACAACCATCAATAAATAAAAGCAACAATCACAAAATTATACCAAACCCATCAATTGTCTCTACCTACCCTGATGATGACTTAAGAAAATCAAAAGCTTGGACAATATTTCCTGTACTTTTCTTCCTAAATGAACTTTGGACAATTTCTGAGAATGATTATTTGTGACTTGTAAAAGTCGATCATTAAAATTAATCGACACAAAATGTCTGTCACTTTAATAGTACTTGCCTTAAAGAACATTTGTTGTTTAAATATACAGAATATATATATATATAGATAGATAGATAGATAAGGAACACAACTGAGATAGATAGATAGAAAGAGAGTGAGAAAGAAACAGAGATTGGAACAGAGAGAGAGAGAAATGAACAGACCGAGAGAGAGCAAGTGAGAGTGAGAATAAAGAATAAGATAAAGTGAGGGGCAGAGATTGAAATGGAAAGAAAGATTTTGAAAGTGTGGGGTGGTGATGGTAGAGGTGGTGGGGAGGTTGAATAAAAAGAGATTTGCATGGAAGAAAAAATAAACAAAATTCTTTTTTGGCCATTTTTGAAAAGATGGAATTACTCAAAGATGCTGCAGATGTCAGGTTTCTTGTCCCAACAAGTGTCGCTTCCATTACTGCAATCAACTTTTGAATTCGAACTCCCCAGACATTATGGCCCTGCTTTATTTGTTTTGTTTGTTTTATTATATTTTGGTTTATTTTTATTTTGGAATTCCATTCTTTGAATACAGACTTTCTCACAAATATTCTTCCTTTCCCTTATGTCTTTCTTCTTAGTGTCTCTCCTTTCTTTTATATAATTTGAGTTTAAAAACAAAAGAAAGATAGAGAAATAAATTTATTGGGTTCTATGAAGAATTCCTGACTGCGAGTAAATATCTTCCTCTAGTAATTTTGTTTCCAGGAATGTCTAGTAAGTTATATTGTCGGATTCAGTGGTGTTATGTAACAGAATTATTACAAGTCAGTTCATTAGAGTAGAATGATGAATCCTTCTTGGATTCTATATGCTTCCTCTCATTGTTCCAGACCAGATATTTGGATGAACATCTTGTCAGCATAGATTAAAGATAATCATTTTTTGAGTTCATGCCTGTGAGAGAGCATCATCGACTTGAGGAAAATTCCCAGTATTAGTTGCAGTCAGTTCATCATAAAAATCTCTTCAACTTAGTATTTTCAAGGATTTGAATAAAATATTTAAATCTGACATGTCATATATATTTATATAAAATATATATATGATGTTAAATCTGACATTTTTTTAGTATTTATATAAAATATGTATATAATGGAAAATTTGATATGTTTTAAATATTTATGTAAAATATTTATATAAAGTCAAATCTGATATTTTTAGTATTTATATAAAATATTTATATAATGGAAAATCTCATATGTTTTAAATATTTATATAAAATATTTATATAATGTCAAATCTGACATTTTTTTAGTATTTATATGTCAAAGCTGACATGTTTTAAGTATTTATATAAAAAATTTTCTACAATTTAAAATTTGACATGTATGATGTCAAATCTGACATTTTTTAGTATTTATATAAAATATTTATATAATGGAAAATCTGATATGTTTTAAATATTTATATAAAATATTTATATAAAGTCAAATCTGATATTTTTTAGTATTTATATAAAATATTTATATAATGGAAAATCTCATACGTTTTAAATATTTATATAAAATATTTATATAATGTCAAATCTGACATTTTTTTTAGTATTTATATGTCAAAGCTGACATGTTTTAAGTATTTATATTAAAAATTTTCTACAATTTAAAATTTGACATGTTTTAAGGATTGACATAAAATATTTATATATTTGCTCATTTGGCATATTTTATTTATATACAGTGTTTGGCAACCAGACTAGAGGGAGAATTCAGAATTTCAAACTTGAGGTGAGTTGTTTGAGCACCTCATTGGTTTTCTTCTTAAGTTGCCTAAGGCTTGCAGGAATAGGTGGGTTATACAGACCTGTTCTTTCATGTAGCTCCATAGAAAAAAATCACAAGGTCTCAAGTCAGGTGAACATAGTGATCATTTCAACATCACTCACATGACTGAATCAACTTTCTGGTTGATTCTCATTAAGATAAGTCTGAACAGTCAACTTAGTTTCTATGCATTTTATTAAAATTTGAGATCATTTGAGCAAGAATTGCCTATGTTATTATACAAAAAAATCATGTCAATTTTTGGGATACCCTTTAAGTCAGTTCATTAGAGTAGAATGATGAATCCTTCTTGGATTCTATATGCTTCCTCTCATTGTTCCAGACCAGATATTTGGATGAACATCTTGTCAGCATAGATTAAAGATAATCATTTTTTGAGTTCATGCCTGTGAGAGAGCATCATCGATTTGAGGAAAATTCCCAGTATTAGTTGCAGTCAGTTCATCGTAAAAATCTCTTCAACTTAGTATTTTCAAGGATTTAAATAAAATATTTAAATCTGACATGTCATATATATTTATATAAAATATTTATATGATGTCAAATCTGACATTTTTTTAGTATTTATATGAAATATGTATATAATGGAAAATTTGATATGTTTTAAATATTTATATAAAATATTTATATAAAGTCAAATCTGATATTTTTTAGTATTTATATAAAATATTTATATAATGGAAAATTAGGATTATAACTTTTTGACATTTTGTAAAAAAATTGATTTCCTGTTTTATAATTCAATGAACATTTGTTCAAAGATAATGAAGAAGAGTTTAATTCAGTTTATATTTTAAAAAATGTCAATTACAACACAAAATTTCTAAAATCATATATAACTATAGGAGTAATATGACTTTCTGGAGCCTTCTAGAACTTTATGGAGGCTTCTAGAACTATGAAACATTTTAGAACTTGTTTTTGTTTATTTGCTAGTTTGTATGTTATGTTATAGCTATAAACTATTAAATATGTTAAAAAAATACATAAGTACTATCCAATTACATCATTAAAACATTGAAATATTTTTATATTTTACCCTTATTATATATATGGTAAAATCGAATTTTCAGTTTGGGGGTGACCTTTTTCAAGAACTAAAACAATTTTCATTATTTTTTAATAAAAGTTCATTGATTTATGACACATGAACATAGAGTTACAAAAAAGTCATGACACTAATATATATATATATATATATATATAATTACTGGAAGCATGGCCTGGCATTGCCCGTGCTTGATTAAAAAATCATACGACTCATACAGCAATCACTATCGCTTGACTTAAAATATTTTTGCCCTTCCTTGCCTTTAAAGGAGTGCCCTTTGCCATGCTGATGTTGCTACATGCCTTACTTCTTGCCTATCTCACACTGCGAATTGTTTCTAAGCTCTATACTAAACATTAAATCTGTTGCAAAAAAAGAACTAAACAAAATGAACACAAAACGATCAGCTTTAAAAAAGGACTCGTAACTGGAAAAACCGAATGAAAAAAGAATGTTAACAACAAATACTTTTTCACATCCAAACCAGTTCTGCGGAATCAGAATCAATGTTGAGTTTAAGCAAGCAAATGAGCCAATTGGAGTAAAGTGTTATGCAGATTTAAATTTTCCCACTTGTGACAAATGCAGCTATCGATTTTTTTTGCATGGTAGTTAACATTTGTGTCAGTCAGTTGTTGGCTCTCACGCTGGCCAATAGAATCTTCCTGCCTATTCATGGCAGCCAGCTATAGGCTCTCACTCTGGCCAGTAGAAAATGGCCGCAAACTACATGAAAACTGCCATAGAAGCATGAAAAATGCGATTATTTCTAATTTCGATGGGAGTTGGGAAATGCAAAGTCGGTCTTGGCCTTTTTGTTAACTTGGAGCATGTGCATGTAAATTTTGGTGCAAATCCATCGAAAATTGCGGCCGTGCATTCGTTACACACATACACACATCCTGCCTTTTATAGATAGAGATTCATTGCTTGTCTGACCTTACTTTTGTGAACAAACATCAACTCATAGTTTGTGAATTCTTTTACCTTATTTAACCTGTTTAATTTGCTTTAACTATATTGTTTGCTTGCTTGTATGCTTGTTACTTTTTCATCCTTTTTGCCCTTTTTTCTTTTCATTGCAAACTTTATTAATTCTGTTTGTGTTATTTATCTTGCATTTTGACAATGGCTTCTAACTCATCAGTCCTCTCTGTTTCTGTCACTCTCTGTAACTCCTTGCGTCCTAGGGACTTTTATTGTGTTGCTTAGGGCAAAATGATTAAAAACAAATTGTAGCCACAAAAACGAAAGGGAAAACTGTATTATCACACATCTGCTCGATATATCAATCAATGCACTGTCAAGCATACGCTTCATTTCATGGGGCTTTGTAGTCACTGACCAATAAGGTTACCGTATTGACTATGTTATCAATTACAGTACTTCCCCTCGGCCAGAGAACATTGAATTGGTGAACAAACTCCCAAGAAAATGCTTCTCCAATCACTACTTCAAGTCTAGATTTAACCATTATCTACTCTATATATTTTCATAATCTGTACTTACAAACAAGTTCATTCAGTAACCCTCTATCTTGAATGGCTCTTGGGCCCTGTACTGAATGAACAGTTATCTTGATAAAAAAAACCCACTATAATTGCCATATCTCTAGGATGGGATACAGAGTCATTCAAACTAACTTCACTTTGTACTACCTCGTAATTTTGGCTAGCTCTTAACTGGCCCACAGAGGCAACAATATTTTTACCATTCTTGCATATTAATGCTTTGTTGTATCCTATCGGCGATGCCATTTTGTTATGATGATCAAACCTAGTAGCTGTAGTTATTCTACATACCCCACCTCAAAGTTACTCACAAGCTATAGTTATAACTCTTTTTATGCTAATTAGCTATTAGCTAAACCAACGCCATTATCATTATATAGCCATAATAAAGGAGATAATGAGCTGTCAAACTTTATTGGTATATTTATATTAATACATGAGGTACTAGAGACAGGGAAGGACTCAAGAATTTTACCTCTCTAGTTTACTTCTTTGAATGTACCCTATCATTCAAGGATGTGGGAAATACATGTCTCTACCCAATTTCCTCTTTTTGCCATTCTTGATGAATCCTTGTCTCATGTCTGTTCCTATTTTTATGTAATTAATTCATTTTCTATCCATATGCAGGTGATTTTCTCGCAGTATATTTTCTGGATTATTCAAATATCTTTTGCAAATAAATCAAGTTTTCCTAGCAGTTCAAATAGATCTTGTGTTATAACATATCAAAGGCTTTTGCATAGCCTATGAAACATAATTATACATTCTTCTCCATTTGTATTGCTCACTCTGATATTGTTCAGATCATAAATATTGCATTTTTTGTTCCAGTGTCTTTAACAAAACTGCACTGCTCTACTTTTTATCTAGTTCTGCTCTGTGAGTCTGTTTATATTGGAAGCTAAGAAAGATTAGATCTGAGTTAAGTATTTTAGAATTTCTTAACAATATTCTTGAAATATTAGAGTCCACATAAAATCTGCCATATTTAAAAAAGAAATATCTACAATTGCAATTTTTTCTTCCCAGTTTTTGTGAAGGAAGGAATCCTTTACAATCAGCTCAAGTCAGCAGCCATCTTGTTGGCTGGGCCAATCAGCATGTTTCAGTGGTAGCCATATTTTTTTGACAGTTGGTAAAAAAAAAAAAAAGAAAATTTACAATAGTAAAAAGAAATTAATAAAAACTAAAATTGAAAGGACTTAAGAATAAGCGAAAAGATGCATTCATGGAAATAATACTGAAATAAAATAGTGTATTTAAACAGAAAAAAAATGTCGATTTTTTTTTCCCACTCACCCAATTTTGATATCTTGAATAAAAAAATTGAAAAAAGCATAATTTTGTGAGATGTGAGATTAAGCATTCATATATATATATATATATATATATATATATATATATATATATATATATATATATATATATATGTATGTATGCATGTGTGTATATATGTATGCAAGTGTGTATTTGGTGGCCTAGGTATAATGATGCCATACATACATATATATATATATATATATATATATATATATATATATATATATATATATTTGTGGATGTATGCAGGTATGTGTGTGTACATGTATATACAAGTATGTGTGTAGGTGCATATGCAAGTGTGTATGTAAGTATATATACAAGTGTGTATGTGTTTATAGGTGTATATGCAAGTTTCTGTGTGTAGGTGTTTATGCAAGTGTGTGTTTGTGCATGTAGTTGTATATGCAAGTGTGTGCATGTGTTTGTGTGTGTGTAAAAATATGAAAGTATGTGAAACATCCTGCTGGTATTCATTTTCATTGTATCATTTTCCTTTCTTTCTTTCTTTCTTTTTTTGTAGGGGGTAGTCCATCTGACCTTTGTCAAAGTTATTTTGCTAGACTGTACTCTTATGATGATGACATCATCATCGTCATCATCATGAGAAAAAACAATTCTTAAACATCATCATCGCGTTCAGTATCTCCTAGTGAATGTCAGTGCCATAAATGTCATCATCATTTCCATCATCATTTGCCTCATGCAGGTATCACGATTATAAATATCCTTATTTTTCTTGTTTTCATGCTATTTAACTACCTTGCTTCACCATTCACTGTTTGTGTGTTTGATTTACACTTGATGTTCCTCGTGCTAAAGTTCATTTTGTCCAACACATTTAATTATGATAATTAGCGTTTGCTTGGGATAAAAAGAAAAAAATTTTGGTTCTGTAGCATCTTTTGGTCTTGGAGAAATCTACTCCCAGCACAATCTTTTGTATGTTTAATTTCCTTATATCTTATAGCAAATAGGCTTTCATGTGTGATTAGGTACACTATCACACTAGGTTTAATTAACAGTTATTACTAGGGATAATGTGACAGCAAGTATCTCTTGACATTTCTCTAATGGTATTACAAGGATCTTTAAGACCACTTCTTGTATAACATTGGCTTACAGCCGCAGCACATTGAAACACTGGTTCCATACAATTACCACTGAGCCTGGTTAGTACCTCGATGAATGATCACTTGGAAATTCCAGATCTTTGGAATTGTTAATCAGAGAGATGAGTTTTGACATGCACAAATGCCCTTGGGAAAGGTATGAATCTGCCTCTTCTCCCCCAGTCAATGGGTTAATTAGTAATACTTATATCATTAAACCATTATTATCGCCAGAAAGAATAAAAAAATATCTTACGATATAAAAAATATTTCTGGCTTTAAATAACCAGCAAAGGGTTGATAAGCCATAAATAATGAATCAATCATTTGTATAGCATTAGACACTACTATCATTTACATGTTCGATTTCAGTTCTCTGATATTTTTGCCATAGTTAATATTTCTTCATTGTTCATTGACTTCATTAGTGATTATCTTTTATTCATTATTATTGATTATTTTCATTATTATTTTGGTTAACAGTGTCTTTTTTCTGTGCCAGGCCCAGTGGCCACTGGAATTAGAAGGTTACAGAGTAAAAGAAAGTTCATGAGGATAGGAGAGGAAGATAACGGTCAACCTAGACTTGAATAGGTTAAGATTCTAGTTACCAGGGAAACATCTTTGGTTCCACAGAGCAGTGGTTTGTGGGAAGAAGCTGCTTGTATGGTACTTACTTCTTACCAATAGAATATGGTGGAAATGAGGCTGGTTTGTTACAATGTGAGTGGCATGGTGGGTCCTAGCTGTGAACATTAGAACTGGAAGAAACAAGAAATGCAGTTTGTCCGAGTACTTTCCATGGAAGTTGTGACAGAGCAGTGAGAGACTTGCTGAATTCCGATGTGAGAGAGGGGTTGAAGGGTGAAAAATAATTGTCACTCACAAGAACTCAGAGATGTTTTTGGACTGAAAAATGAGCACTGGGCAGCTTCTGCCCAAATATGAAAACAGTACTCCATTTTAGGCCTAATTTGGCCCTTATAAATATAGAGGATAGCACGAGGGGTTAGGTACTTACTGGTGCAATACAGGGAACCCATTATTCCTGCATCTTTATTGATGGATCATCTGTACGAGTTCCACTTGATTTCAGGAGTGAGTTTATGGCTCAATAGTCTCTCAAGGAGGCATAGCAAAGTAATGGATAGCGGCTTGGATTGAGGAATCGGAGAGCCGAGTTCAAATTCCAGTTGAATCCATTACATTCACTTACGTGCTAATACCCTTGGGAAAGATATGAATTCTCTTCTTCTCTCCCCAGCTATGGGTAAATAGCAGGACAGACTGGGTTGTATAGCTTTGCATGGCAACTGATCTACCACAGAAAGAAATGGCAACCTACTGCGGGAAAAAATCTGCCTCGTCAGTCATGTATCAAAAGATACATGATCGCCTAAGCATATATCACGACTGAGTCTCTCAAGGCAGAGTGTCTCATCAAGGAGTCATCCATCCATCATGACTGGTGGTAGTTTGTGGACGAATCGTCAATAATGGAATGTAATTAGTCTGGTTTTCAAGGCATTGAATGTAACCAGCCAGTTTTTCCTGCACTGAGATGTTAGAACTAGATCGGATGAGACATCAGCTGGTCATCACAAATTTTGGAGGTTCACCCATATATCATCATTTAACAACAGCAGTAACAACTAAAATTGACATCACATGTAATTTGAAAGAGAAAAATAATGACATAATGAAGATGCTGATATTCCACACTACCTCAAGCAAAAGGTTAGGAAGGAAACACCCATCAATACTTGAAAGAGCAATAGTGAACTTGAGAAACCTATTTGCCTGAAAAATAATTTTTTTAATTTTTTTGCTATTGCCATAATGGCTGATTGGGGAAAAAAGGTGGGAATTAGTGCAGTAGGTAAATCACTCTCCTGTAACTACATTGTTTTGGTTGTAGCAGCAAACATGCTTATAGCCATTCTTGGCAGAGTTAAAAAAAGACAAGATGCAGAAAGCAGAAAAATATAAGTTACACTTATAAATTTGTTTATAAGGAAACAACTAATATTATTTCTACCATCACTATTTTGATATTTTTCAATGTTTAATATTTCTTTATCACTCTTTACATTATTTGCATTTGGACTAATGTCCTCAACTTTCAGAAATTGCACCTTCCAACCTTCATCAGGTGGCTTTCAATCTGAGCAACCATCAGTGATAATAACAACAAAGACAAGGATATTAGTAATGTAAATAATTTTCAGTATCCTGAAGCTTGATGTTCATATCTGCTTTCAAGACTGCAAGAGCAAGAGCAGGTGTAAAAGTGATGTACAGACCAATCAGAGGAATCTTTGTTATTCATGGACTCAATCCAAAACCAGCTCTTATTAGAGACATGCTTTATGCAGATGACTGTGTTATTGTCACCAACTCCGAGGAAGACTTACATGACTTGACTAACAGACTCTCTATTGCCACCAAAATGTATCAAAGGCTGGTGTTCTGTTTCAGTCTACCTCAAGATCCTTGAGAAAGAAACCATGTATACATATTCAAAGGCTGAAGAATGATGAGCATTTTCACATGCGTAGTGAGTTGTGTCTCAGCTAACTGCACCTTGGACAAAGAGATAACCAGTCGCATTGCTAAGGCCAGTTCTTCTTTGGTCTATTTAGGAAAGAGTGTGTAAGAAAGGTCTGGAACTGAAGAAGAAATTAGCCATGCACCATATGATGACTCCTTCCCTTTCTTTTGTATGGCAGTGAGTCATGGATCACTGACAGCATTAAAGCACTAGAAAAATTCCACCATAGACGTCGTCTTAGAAAAATCATGGGTATAAAGTAGCAGGATATGGTTACAAACACATCTGTTCTGGATTGCATTGGTCTGCCAAATACTGAGGCAATGCTCATGAAAAACCAACTACATTTGGTGTTGTGTGCATGGCAGACACTAGGCTTCCAAAGTAGATCTTTTTCTCGGAAATCTCTGAAGAAGCCCTTCACAGTCGAAGCCCTCTCTTACACTACAAGGACACTCTGAAGGAAAGGCTAACTACCTGCAAGCTGCCCCTCAACATATGGGAATCATCAGCATCCAATAGGAAACAGCGATGTAGTTCAATTCATGATGGTGTGAACCAGTTTGAAAATGACTGGGTGCAAAAGCTAGAAGAGCAGAGTATAGAAACATGGTGTTTCCTCAACCTCCCAAACAGCATGCACCGCCTGTGGCAAAATTTATGCTTTAAATTTTGGCCTTAGAGTTCACAGTAGGACACACTTGTCCAAATGAATCAATATGTCAGCCATGTCAAATCAATTTGTGCTAGGTTGTGTCATCATCGATTTTTGAAAGACTCCTTATATATATATATATATATATATATATATATATATATTTTAGAATATTAACATAACATGTAAAAATCGCTACACAATTGCAGTCATGTTTTGACGCATACCAATGTGTCTCCTCAGATGAGGAAATGTATTGCTATGTGTTGAAACACGACTGCAATTGTGTAGCAACTTTTATGTGTTGTTTTAATATCTTAAAATAAATAATATTGCTCTACTCTGTATTGAGCCCTCTTTTAAATTAAATGTTACGAATGTTGGAATTGTATTCTATTTATCCTCATCTTAATTCTTGGATACATACATATATATATATATATATATATATATATATATATATATATATATATATATATATATGTGTGTGTGTAATTCATCATCCTAGAAATTCTTTATCACATATTGACTTCATTATTGATATTTTTCTTTCATTATTATTGTTGATATATGTTGTTTGTATTTTTTGTTATAATTATTGGTTTTTATTATTAATTTACATATACCTCGATGCATCCATTATTTCTGTTTTTGACATTTTTTTCTCTCTTCCTTCCTTCTTCTTTGAGAGGAGTCAAAGTTTCTCGGGTGGGAAGAGCGTTTTATAAAATATTAAGGAAAACAAAAAAATGTGAAGATATGGAACTCATCTAGAGATTTCAACAATCATTTAATCTTTGAGGGAATCATCAGTTGCCCACTATGCTGCAGCTTTGGGAATAATTAATCAGTATTCTAATTAGTATTTTTAAACATAATGTTTTTTTTCTTATTATTATTAAGGATATTTACGCTTTTTCTTCATCATCATCATCATCATCATTGTCATCATCATCGTCATCGTCATTGTTGCTGCTTTTGTTAATATTTGTATTTTATTTATGTTGTTATTTACATTATATCTTTGTTGTTACTGGTAATGGTAATTGTAGTATTAGCCTTTTCCTTATAAGGAAACATTTGGTATTTATTGACCAAGCAACAAGTGCCCTTATCGGTTGTTATTTATAAAATCTTTGCTTTCTCAAGTTCAATATGTGTTATCACTCTTTCACGTATCGATGGGGGCTTCCTTCTTAAGCTTTGGTTTGACGAAGTGCAAAATGTCAGCATCTTCATGTCATTCTTAGTTTATCTCTGATTTACATGAGCTATCCATTTCAGTTGTTGATGTTGTTGAAGTGATGTCATTTCTTTTATTTGGTACATTTCTTTGTTCATGAGTCTGTCGTGCCAGCCCACAAGATATAGAAAGAAATATAGTCTTCACTGAGACCTTTAGGTTTCATTTGTTCAAAAAAATTGATCTCAGAAAACCGTTGAATATAACTGACAGTTTAGATATTTCTGAATGGGTTTGGTGCCATGCATGACATCCACATGACAGTCTTGATCTTTCTTTTCTTTTTATGTGCCATCTCCTTTCAGGATGTGGGCGATCATGGCTCTCCACCTCCCTCTATCCCTTGCAGCTCTCAACAAGTTCCTTCCCTCTGCTTCCTCCCCGAGACCACATTCCACTTGCTTAAGTCCACCAGTTATGTCACTCATTGTTTGGAAAAATAGAATAAAAAACTTAAACTTTTAATCAAACTTGTTTGGATGAATACTTCCTGCCAAAATATACCTTATTCACACATTATATATATATATATATATATATATATTATATATTTACACACATATTTACATATATATTTATATTTACACACGCTCTATCTCTGATATTGAGCACTTTATCCCATAAATATAGCACACCTTAAGACTATATTTCTTCATATATATATATTATATATATATATATATATATATATATATATATATATAAAATCTCAAATGTTGATGCGACCAACAGATTGCCTACCAAAAGAGTAGGGTGGGGAATACTAATAACGAAAGAAAAGAACAAGTAAAACCTTATACAAGCCAAAATTCAGAATGTGGAATTCTTTTCTTTTCTTTTTATATGCCATGTCCTTTCAGGATGTGGCCGATCATGGCTCTGCACCTGCCTCTATCCCTTGCAGCTCTCAAGTTCTTTCCCACTGCGACCTTCCCCAGACCGTGTTAATGGAAAACCATACACTCATTCCTAAGATGCTATGGTAATTCATAGATAATGAAGAAAAGGAATTTGTCAAGATTAACTATATCCTACAATCTTAAATTCAAGTCGAAAAAAATGTTCGCCTATATCCTGAAAATTGATGCCATTAAAACCATTTTATTTCCTTTTGTATTCCATAATTTCTACACAGATTTTTGCTTAGAACTGTGGGACAGATTCTTGAGAGGATCCTTCCTTAACCGCTACAGTAGTAACTTCAAGTCTAAAAAATGATTACCTATATCCTGAAAATTGATGCCATTAAAACCATTTTATTTCCTTTTGTATTCCATAATTTCTACACAGCTTTTTGCTTAGAACTGTGGGACAGATTCTTGAGAGGATCCTTCCTTAACCACTACAGTAGTAACTTCAAGTCTAAAAAATGATTACCTATATCCTGAAAATTGATGCCATTAAAACCATTTTATTTCCTTTTGTATTCCATAATTTCTACACAGCTTTTTGCTTAGAACTGTGGGACAGATTCTTGAGAGGATCCTTCCTTAACCACTACAGTAGTAACTTCAAGTCTAAAAAATGATTACCTATATCCTGAAAATTGATGCCATTAAAACCATTTTATTTCCTTTTGTATTCCATAATTTCTACACAGCTTTTTGCTTAGAACTGTGGGACAGATTCTTGAGAGGATCCTTCCTTAACCACTACAGTAGTAACTTCAAGTCTAAAAAATGATTACCTATATCCTGAAAATTGATGCCATTAAAACCATTTTATTTCCTTTTGTATTCCATAATTTCTACACAGCTTTTTGCTTAGAACTGTGGGACAGATTCTTGAGAGGATCCTTCCTTAACCACTACAGTAGTAACTTCAAGTCTAAAAAATGATTACCTATATCCTGAAAATTGATGCCATTAAAACCATTTTATTTCCTTTTGTATTCCATAATTTCTACACAGCTTTTTGCTTAGAACTGTGGGACAGATTCTTGAGAGGATCCTTCCTTAACCACTACAGTAGTAACTTCAAGTCTAAAAAATGATTACCTATATCCTGAAAATTGATGCCATTAAAACCATTTTATTTCCTTTTGTATTCCATAATTTCTACACAGCTTTTTGCTTAGAACTGTGGGACAGATTCTTGAGAGGATCCTTCCTTAACCACTACAGTAGTAACTTCAAGTCTAAAAAATGATTACCTATATCCTGAAGGGTGATGTCATTAAAAAAAATACATTACATATGTATCAGCCATGAATTTCTTATGTATCATGTCCTTTCAGGATGTGGACGATCATGGCTCTCCACCTACCTCTATCCCTTGCAGTTCTCAACAAGTTCCTTCCTACTGCTACCTTCCCCAGACCACGTTCTGTGGGAAGTACTGGTGGGGTTATTTAAGAACATGACTTCAGTTTTTATGTTAATGTTTTGGTTTTGTAACAATGTGCAGTGTTAGGTGAAACTACCCTTGACACAACCTATTCTATATTAATGTTTCTTTTCTCCTACATTAAATTTGTTAATAATTTTGACTGACATTTTTAACTTGGTTTAATTATATTGATATTTGAATATATCAGTAACACTGCTACTACCACTGCCTTTAATATCGCCATCCGTCTTTACTTTCAGTACATTTTAAGTAAATATTGATATTTTTGCCATCATCATCAGCATTATTTTTTTCAATAGATGTTATAAAGACTCTGAACTGAAAATGTTATGAAAATATAAAATATTTCTGTCTGCGAAAAAAGGTAAAATGTCCAATTTTTTTTTAAATGGAGAAAACCTGCCTCTACCATCTTTTCTGTCATTTTCCAATCGTAAAGTAAGAAACATATTTCCAAAGTTAAATTGAATGCCTGCCTAAGATGTGAACAATCCTTGCATCCTGTAAGTGAATACAGAGTCTGATGTCCATTGTGTAACTTGTTCTGAGGGTGGTAAAAGAAAGAATCAACTGGCTATGTCTTGGGGCACCGGAGAAAAGGAAGACAAAAAAAAAAGGTGAATTTTGGTAGGTTGAAATGGAAGGAAAATAAGCAGTGAATAATTCTGAAAATCATTGCTTTACTCAGCCATTGTAAAAGCATGCATGCATAACATGTGGAACTTTTTGAGCAAAATAAATAAATGAAAGAAGGAAAAAAGAGATATAGAAGAGAAACATGAGTAGTGAAAAGAGAAAAGGAGAAAGAAAAAGAAAAAGACAAGACAGGAAAGCAAATTGAAGAGAAAAACAATAAAAAGAAAAGGAAAGAGAAACAAAGAAATGAAAAGAGAAAAATGGCAGTAGAACAAGAAAATAAAAACATAGATGTTAATTTTTAAGTGACTAAGTTTTGAAACAAACCAATACCGTTTTACCACAGAAAGAAAATACTACCTTTGTTCCATAATAGTTGATACATTTGTATACACATTTCATACAAAAAATGTAACAACTCTTATAGGAAAATTAAATGATATTTCTTACAGAAAATGCCTGAACATAAATTTTGGGTTATATACATTAGATTATCTTTATTTAAATTTTAATTAATTTCATTTTTTATTATCATACAGCATTTAATTCTATTTTTATACTATTCTTATATAGCCTTAATATCAGTGGGAACGGAATAAGCAATAACTGAGCAGTACTAAAACAACAACAAAAGAAGATATCCCTAGACATGGATAGTGGCAGAAGAAAAATCTACCCTCATAGATTGAATAAAGTGTTCAATTTGAAATTACCTTTTATTGTTTTAGAGGTGGTTGGCAGATACCTGAAGAAGGCCAAAGAGTACAGTGGCTGAAATGTTGTGATAATAACAACAAAGATGATGGTATTAGTCCAACTGTAAATAAAATAAATAATTTATAACCTGCTTGATAAATGAAACCAAAAATTAAGTGGCATAGTAATTTTCAGTTCAATCCCTGTCCTGGGTAGTACAGACTCAGATACCTGAAAAAGGCCACAGAGTACAGTGGCTGAAATGTTGTGATAATAACAACAAAGTTGATGGTATTAGTCCAACTGTAAATAAAATAAATAATTTATAACCTGCTTGATAAATGAAACCAAAAATTAAGTGGCATAGTAATTTTCAGTTCAATCCCTGTCCTGGGTAGTACAGACTCAGATACCTGAAAAAGGCCACAGAGTACAGTGGCTGAAATGTTGTGATAATAACAACAAAGTTGATGGTATTAGTCCAACTGTAAATAAAATAAATAATTTATAACCTGCTTGATAAATGAAACCAAAAATTAAGTGGCATAGTAATTTTCAGTTCAATCCCTGTCCTGGGTAGTACAGACTCAGATACCTGAAAAAGGCCACAGAGTACAGTGGCTGAAATGTTGTGATAATAACAACAAAGTTGATGGTATTAGTCCAACTGTAAATAAAATAAATAATTTATAACCTGCTTGATAAATGAAACCAAAAATTAAGTGGCATAGTAATTTTCAGTTCAATCCCTGTCCTGGGTAGTACAGACTCAGATACCTGAAAAAGGCCACAGAGTACAGTGGCTGAAATGTTGTGATAATAACAACAAAGATGATGGTATTAGTCCAACTGTAAATAAAATAAATAATTTATAACCTGCTTGATAAATGAAACCAAAAATTAAATGGCATAGTAATTTTCAGTTCAATCCCTGTCCTGGGTAGTACAGACTCAGATACCTGAAAAAGGCCAGAGAGTCCAGTGGCTGAAATGTTGTGATAATAACAATAAAGAGGACGGTAGCACACTCTCAATGAAATTCCTTCTCAGTGAACCCAGTACAATTCTGATCAGACTAGCATTTCTTAAGTCAAAACTGTGGTCAGATGTTTTAGGATGAGCCACTGTTGTGTTCAGATTGTTGTTATATATATCTCTGCAGTATTAATACAAACTTTTGTAAGGTTTCTGGAAGTTTCACCGATATATATATATATATATCAAAGGGCATTTTTTGCAGTCTCTATTGTATATTCCGGCCTCTGTCCTGTTCTGGTTACTATCTTGTTCAATTGAAACTATGTCTTTTATTGTTTTAGGGGTGGTGTTGATGAATCTTATGTCAAGGGTTGAGCATATTTTTTGTTGTTGTTGGCTGTTATGGAGTTGTTACGATTATGGCTTCCATTTTGTTATGGTTGTTAGGATCATCATTATTTGTGAATGTTTGAGATGTTTGTATATTTTGCATTTTTCTTCTGTACATTTTATAGGTCTTGAATTTGTCAGTTTGCAGGAAATAATTTGGATATGGAGGAATTAGAAGGCTCTAAAATGTGTATATGTGTGTGTAAATGTATGCACAGGTATATATGAGTGGGCGTGTACACATGTACATGTGTGTACAAGTATACATAAAATATTTCTAATATATGTATATGACTGGATGCTTGTGTATGTATTTATAAGTATTTACAAGTATATACGTAAAACCTCTAGTTTCGGTGGACTGATTTCAAATCCAAGAGACACCAAATGGCTCTAATATATATATATATATATATATATATATATATATATATATATATATATATATATATATATATAAATATATATACAAAATAAATAGCTGGCCACTCATACCCGAGGATAGCCGTCTACTAGGGCGGCTAGCCAATCCCTATTGCAGACGTTCACACAAGCACATTTTGTGTTTGTTCAACACCCACAGAGCCAACCTGTGGTTTATACTGCAACTATGCTGAGCAGACCTTAGTTACAGTTTCTGGGAAAGAGTGTGTTATCTAGCGTGATCAACAATTTGAACATGGCCAGCATGCTCAAGCCCTTGGGCACGATGATTTGTGGCTTTGTGTTAGCACAGCTATCGACGGCCCACAAATGTTCCATCTACCCAATTTCACTCACAAGGCTTGGGTCAACCCGTGGTATGGTTTTCAGGCACTTTCCAAGGGTGCAGCACACTGGGATGGACCTCGATCCAGTCTGATAACATCAGGAAGTTTACTTCCTGACAAATCGACCCTGGTGAGATTTGAACCCAGGTGTCATGGTTAAAAAGTAAACATTCTAACCATTGCCCCCCCCCAATATGTGTGTGCGTGCGTGCGTGCGTGTGTATGTGTGTGTGTGTGTGTGTGTGCATGTGTACAGGCTGTGCCAAAAGTAGGTATACAGTTGTTTAATTATTTATGTACTGATGTGACTTTTTAAAGTAACAGATACTTAATCATGCTTCACAACATGCTAGTTCCAGAATTCAGAACCAGAGCTAGCTGCTTTTTCAATTTTTCAATAAGATGGGGTACCTCCTCATTATGGAACTACCTTGGCCAAATCATCCCATGATATTGTATAGAATGACGTGACATTGACTGAATGACCCCCACATTCACCTGACTTAACACCAATGGTCTTCTTTTTTGCGTCTGTAGTAAAGATTAAGGTTTATGAGAAAAATCCACACACAGTAAACAAATTAAAAGAGTTCATCTTGGAAGCATTTATTGCAATTGATGCACATCAGAATTTGTGTTGTATTGTGTCCCCTCAGGATGTAGGCGATCATGGCTCTCCACAACTTCCTGTCCCTTCTATAAAAAATTTTTGTGTAATGTGTTTCATTCTTTAGGACTTCTTCGGGCTAAATTTGTTATGTTGGCGCAACTACACATGCATATAAATGAGATGTGCCAGGAATTTTTAATTTTAATTTAATTTTTTTTTTTTACAAAATCTAGATTCATTTAGATTCTTTTTCTTATTGTTTCGAACACTTTTGTTATTAAATATCCCACACTGTAATAATAGAATATCTGTCAAGAATGTTGAAATGCTGTAAGACCCGGGTGTGCAAATTTACTGTGGATGACCTTGCAAACATTCGTCTTAGTGAATTGTTTTCTCCTTTGATCAGAGTAATATCTTTATGTCAAAATATGTGTAGTTAACTGGTATTTACCCACTCTCCCCACTGAGACGAGATGTGACACAAGGTCATGTTTAGTGTGGGGTACCCGAGCACATACACACGGATCAAAATTTACGCAGCCCCCCGACACCATGGGATTAGGCTCTTTGCATTGTTTGTTTTTCTCTGCCGAGTCTCTGACTGTAGATAAATCACAGACTGGGTCGTACTCTGCATGAAGACAGAGAACTTGACAATAGCAAGTTAGAGCCAGTGCCAATGACAGACAGTGGACTGAATGTCATGCAAAAACTTTTTTACAATTTGTCATATATTTTCACCAAATATTTTTCTTGATATCGATTCTTGGTGCTAATAAAATAGTGTTCAATGCATAATAACAAAGTTAAAATTTATATTAATAAAAAATATACATTTTTATCCTCACATATAACACTTGAGGATAAAAATATATATTTATTATTAATATATATATATATTTAAAACTTGTAACCTTATAGTTAAAAATAATAATTCACCTCCTAGAACAAAATTAAATAGAGCAAACATTATTTACGAATTCAAATGTCCATTAAGGAATTGTATTCCTCAAGAATCAACTTTCGTAAATAATTATATAGGCCACACTACAAATCGTTTAACACGCAGATTAACTCTACACCTTTCTGACAATAGCTCAATTAGATCTCATTTAAATATTCATGGAGACCTACCGGACACTATTCGGAATATACTTGTCGACAACACTAATATAATAGCATCATCCACTTGCAAAAAAAGGCTAAAAATAATGGAAGCCTTACTAATAAAAATAAACAAACCAACACTTAATAATATTAACTTTGAACATGGACATAATATCTTGACCGTGTTTTGAAACAAAAAAATGAATTACTTTATAAAACATACACATAACAAACTAATTCTAATTCTTACAGTTGAAATATAATCCTTGATAATGGCTAAATGTATATCCGAAAGCGCTCGGATAAAAAGAACATTCGGACAATTTTTATATAATTTATCCTCTGAAAAGAAAAACTTTATTAGATCGCACGAGAAATTATATAAAAAACTAAATAAAAGCACCTTGTCAGTCGTTTTTAATGAAATGTGCTTGAAAGAAGGATTGCTGCCTAAATACACAAATATATATATATATATATGTGTGTGTGTGTGTGCATGCAGGAGTGCATAGTTAACAGTTTTATATATATATATATATATATATATATATATTTATATACATATCTGTTATGTGCCATGTGTGATACACATTTAGGTGATCATATACTTTTCAATACATGACTGACAACTCAGATTTTTTCGCACAGCCATTTCTTTCTGTGGTAGACCAGTTGCCATCCAAGGCTATAGAACCTGGTCTGTTCTGCTATTTACCCATAGCTGGAGGGAGAAGAAGAGGATTAATACCTTTCCCAAGGGTATTAGCACATAAGTGAATATATGGATTCAACTAGAATTCAAACTTGACTCCCTGATTCCTCAATGTGAGCCGCTATCCACTATGCCAACGTGCATCCTCATATATAGGTCTGATGAATTGGATTGTGATTACGATTCCAATGTAATAAATTATAACCATGGAATATTAGTGTTCGAGCCTTTTATATTATATTCTTACTCTGTCCTGGACATTGAGTTCTACCTGGATTCTATCCTCTTGGGAATTTATCTATATATATATATATATTTAAAGACATTTATATTATGTTTAACGTTCTTTTTTTTCTTTTTTTTTATAGATACATGTATTTAAGCAAATGCTCTGTTTTATAATAAACAGTATTAAATAACATTTACCGGCCTGAATGTCCGAGAAATTTTCATAGAATATAAATGTCTTTAAATAAATTGTCGGGCTATGTCCAATTCTAAAAATATATATATATATATATATATATATATATATATATATATATATATATATATTGACCACTAATATTATCAATATATATATATATATATATATATATATATATGCACTTGCTCTGAATTGAAATAAAAAAATAAATTAAGGAACTGGATATTATACAAAGTCAGTGAAAAAATAAGAAACAGAAGAAAAATTGCATCAACATGTGGCAAAGTTTAACATTGATACCTGTAAAATGTTTTGTTCTCTAGATACTGCTATTTTTTTTTATTTTTTTTTTTTAAGCTTATCACCCCAAGCACGGTTGGAAGCCACTAGCATGCAAGGGGTTACAGAAGGTTTGGAGGGAGAGCAGATAGGAGTGGTAAAGGAGAGGATGTGGAGAAAGATAGTGGATCGATCAAGGTTGCAGAAGATTTGGAGCGTGAGCCGATAGGAATGAAAGGTGAAAGGATGTAGAGAAGGGAAGTGGATAGATCAAGGCAACTGGAGATGTCGATTGACGTTACACTTAAATAGTTGAAGATTGTATTTGTCAGGGAAACAGGAATAAGGAAGGGAGTTCCACAGGCGAGATGTGTGAGACATGAAGCTATTGGAGTAGAAGAGACGTCTACATCTAACAGTTTC
This sequence comes from Acanthosepion esculentum, assembly GCA_964036315.1. Taxonomy (NCBI): domain Eukaryota; kingdom Metazoa; phylum Mollusca; class Cephalopoda; order Sepiida; family Sepiidae; genus Acanthosepion; species Acanthosepion esculentum. The sequence goes on from OZ038487.1 coordinate 46,098,220, forward strand.
AACGGTGAAGGGGTGGGAACGGGATGCCAGCCTCGTAGAACGTTTAAATTTATGAGGCCTAGGAACCAGCAAAAGCAGCTCATCGTAGCAATTACCGTGAAAGTATTTGTAAAAACAGACAGAGCGAAGCAACGGCGCATCTGTGAGAGAGCGACTGCAGACGAGATGACAGATCAGGGCCAATTACATTGCATATCCGTCTCTGGATCTTATCAAGAACCCTGAGGCAAACAGCAGGGGCTCCAGACCATATATGGCAGCAATACTCCATGCAAGGGCGAATGGTCGATTTATAGATTTGGAGGATCGATTCCGGGGAGAAAAATTTCCTGGCTCGGCACAGGGAGCCAACTTTCCTTGCGGTGGATGAAGCAATTGACTCAATGTATTTGTTTCATCTCATATCAGCGGCCAGCGTGAGACCGAGCAGCCACAGAGAGGAGCTCCCGAGAAGTTGGTCTTCAGACATTCTAATGAGATGCAGGGATGGATCCCTGTGGTGGTTAATAGAGAGCAGTTTTGTTTTAGAGTCATTAAAGTTAACCAACCATTTCTTGCCCCAGTTCACAACCGATTGGAGGTCCTTTTCTAATCGAACTGCCAGGTCAACTTTGTCAGTATCACTAGATTTGTGTTTGAGGCAGGAGTAAATTGTGGTGTCGTCTGCATAGATGCCGACTTGGGAATCTATGGCATCAGGAAGGTCATTTATGAATATGAGGAACAGAGTAGGGCCTAGGATGGAGCCTTGAGGAACACCTGCATTAGTGGAATAGGAGCTGGAGATGAATCCATTGAGAATGACCTTCAATTCACGGTTTGACAGGAATGATTGTATTATTGACCAATAATATTACCAACATATATATATATATATATATATATATATATATATATATATATATATATATATGCACTTGCTCTGAATTGAAATAAAAAAAATAAATTAAGGAACTGGATATTATACAAAGTCAGTGAAAAAATAAGAAACAGAAGGAAAAATTGCATCAACATGTGGCAAAGTTTATCATTCATAGCTGTAAAATGAGGTGCCAAAAAGATGTTTTGTTCTCTAGATACTGCTATCACTTTGTATACTCTTTCGACAAGTTTATTTGCTTTACAAAAGACATTTTTAGAATTTCAATGAAACTGAAACATATGAAACTCTATTTATTCGTTCTCATTTTTTATGGGACGACAAACGTATTAAAAACTATTCTCGTAATTAAAGATCCTAAAAAGAAAGAGTGTTTAACATTTTCGTTGTCATCGTATAAATGCAGATGCTCACAACATATTTTAATGAATTTATGTGTTGAGTACAAATGAACAAAATGGTGGAAAATGCATCTTTCACAATTTATAATTACTGTTACTTGTAGTTATATGTTTATTTAAATTGTCTTGTTTTCTTTTATACAGACATTGTTATAAATTTATGAATACAAAAAAATGTTTACACTATTTACATCATTTCAATTGTTGACCTCATCTTTAGTGCCATATTCACAGCGTTTCAGCTGTTCTATGCTCTGACCTTCTTCAGGTCATATACGTTCGAATTTCAAACTGAACCCTTTATTTTTTAGCTCATGGTGGGTATGTAGTGGACCATGCCGTGTGTGAATGTGTGAAGAGAAGATGAGTTATCTCTAGGTTAAGGCTTCCGCTGGCCGGTCCAGCTACATAAGAATGTTGGACTTTAATGGAGTCCAAAGAAAGCAAAAGAAAACAAACAAGACCGATATATATATGTACAAAACAATTATATATTAATGACAAATAGATTAAAATACGAATTACAAATACATTGAAGACATGAATAAAATGTTACAGTGTCTGTATGGAAAGTTGTGTGTGTTGAATTGAATGTCCGTACGGGGTGAATTTTGTTTTAGCGTGTTCCCAGAATATGGGAAACGCTGGTTGTGTATAAGAGTTCACATATTGGAAATTTTAAGAGAAAGTTTTATATACCTGGCCTCACGTGCGAGGTTGCTGCCCACGGCCGAAGTCGAGATAGTTGCTCGCACGTGCGCGTAAGCAGAGAAAAGAGGAAGAGGTGAAAGGTCAGCCAGTATTTATACTCCCGGGAGAGAGAGACCCCTGTTGAAGGGTTAAGGAAATGAGGAGGAGCTAACTGCGACAGGGAGATTGTTCTAATTCCATATACCATGCATTTTTTTGGATGTCACAGTGTGAGTAAGAAATTGTTTTCATAGTTATTTCTTTATAATATGGTAAACAATTATAGTTGGTTCACATGTTTATATAAACTTTTAAACATAAATTTTTGAACATGTAGTCGAGTGGTTAGAAGATTTGCTTTCTGGCCTGGGATAAAATCACACCTGAATTGATTTGTTAGGAATGTGACGTCTTGATGTCATAAGTATAGGGTTGTCAATCCAAGTGGTCAGTACCTTTGGAAAATGCCTGGAAACCATATCAAGGGTTTGATCCGAGCCTTATGAGCGAAATTAGGTACACAGAACTCTTTTTGGAAGCCGTCAATGGTTGTGCTGGCACAAAGTCACATGTCATCATGACTGAGGTTTTGAGTATGCTGGCCTTGTTCAGACTGTTGATCACATTAGATAACACACTCTCTCCCAGAAACTGTAACTAAGGTCTGCTCAGCATAGTTGCAGTATAAACCTTAGGTGTGCTCTGTGGGTGTTGAACAAACACAAATCTGCCTGTGCAGGCATATGCAACAGGAATTGGCTAGTCACCCTAGTAGATGGGTATCCTTGAATACGAGTGGCCAGCCATTATTATTAAATATTAATTTATTCTTGTTAATAAAGAATCTAATAAAATAATAGTTTAATTCTTTTGTTTTCTGTTCCCAAGAATACAGAGAATTCATAAGTCCAGTTTTATATACTTGGGTCTTATTAACATTCAGAAAATAGATTTTTTTAAAACAAATAGCATTTTCGAAGGGGTATACAATAATATTTTCAGCAGAAAGAGAGTTCTTTTGGCACAGGTGAAAACATTAAGATTTGTCAAACCTCTAGTTTAAATGATGAATTTATTTAATGCAAATACCACTCTCCATCTTGAAGCCTTGCTAGTGCAGACCTGAAGGCTATTCCACTTGCCTTTTGGACTAATGTGAGAAGATTGATAATAATCATGGAAATATCTCCTAAGTTTTCATTCAGAAAGTTATGCCATGATGATTATTATGCTAATATCCTCATCTTGGTTGAGAACATTGGTTACAACATTTAAAGTTGTTTTTAGATGAAGAATTAACATTTTCATACACTGATCTACAGCAAAAATAAAATAAAACAATTTGGAAAACTTCCACTTTTATTATTAGCATCATTTGCATTCAGGCTATTGCCCTCATCTTTGTTGCTATTAGCACAAAGTTTCAGCTGTTGTATTCTCTGGCTTTTATCAGGTGCTTGTCAATGGGTAACCCTTTGTTTAATCTACACAGCTGAATAGATTGTTCTCATTCCACTGTCTATTTCTAGGGATATCTCATCCAGTTCTTATTTCATACTGTTCAGTTATTGCTTGTCCTATTTCCACTAAGTCTGCACTACCCAGCCCAGTGATTGAACTCACAATTACTATGTCTCCAAATTTATGAACCAATGCTTTAATCCACTAGGCTATTGTTCCATAGAGTAAATACAGTGTTCAGTTTGAATTGTATCTGGATTGACCAGCCCCTGATGAAGGCTAGAGATGGACAACACCTGAAACATTTTGATAATGACAACAGAGATGAGGACATTAGTCCAGGTGTAAATAATTAAATCTTTAATTGCTTTTTGACTCTAGCGCCTGTTGAAAATGCTTGGATCTATCACTTCCCCACAACTATGGGTTAAATAGCATGGTAGAATAACCATGGGATGGTAGCCACTCTAGGAGAAAGACAATTTTGAAATTCAAAACATTGAAAAGGCAATGAGTAACCAAGAATTCATAGTAATTCACACATAAGAAAATTAATATGTTGTTGGAAGGAAACATAAAGGGAGATAACTCCAAAGTATTGTAAGAGTTATCCCACTTGCTTTGGACATCGTGACGTCAGACGTCACGTGTGGCAAGACAGGGAGAGATCCAAGATGGTGGACTACACCGGGCCACGTGTGGCAAACGTATCTCCATATTTCACTAATTCTTTTGTAGAGTAGTATTAACTCAGTTTATCTAGTAATTAATAAAATGCTGTAAACCTAAAAAACTTTCTTGGTAATTATTTCCAATCAACAAACGCATTGCTCGGTCCTTGGAACTCACGCAAACATAGCATATGTGGAGAGCATGAATGCATATATCCTGAAGGGACATGGCATTAAAAACAACTCTTTATTGCATTCTCTTATTACCCTTGTAAAATCTGTCCTAGCTAAAAGAGAGCTAAAAAATTTTCTGACTGTAATTTTGAAATAGTGGTACATTTGTTTGCTTGCAAAATATGTCCTAACTAAAAGAAATCAAAATTAATCAAAATTCTAAAATATATATAAAAAATCTTCTGACTGTAATTTTGAAATATTGGTACATTTGTTTACTTGTAAAATGTCCTCCCTAAAAAAATAGACATCGATATCACCTGCTTTGCCAGTGCTTTATACTCGAGTGAATATTTAAAATAATGTTTTTTCAGAAAAAGAAAAGAAACTTAATAAAAATACCAAAATATTGAAATAATAACCTGCTGTTTGATGTTTTTACTTGTTGCCATCACACTTCAGATTTTGTTGTGGTTTGTATTTGTTTGTGAAAGCATCTCCTGTTTTCGGAATTCATTCAAAAAGATTGTTTTAAAATTAATTAGCAATCAGTAAAAGAATGGGTGTTTTAAAAAATTATATTTCAGTATGCCAATGTTTGATTAGTCAGCTAATTTTTACTTAGATAGAATTCTTTGAAACACCTGATGACCTAGATTTCATACTTTAGGTCCCTTGCTTCTACTTGCTTGATGTTTTCTTATTTTTTTAATTTATTCTCTTTTTAAAAATTTTTTCTGGTGACTACTTTTGTAGGCCATCAGCCTTTTCAGTGTTTTGTTCCAGTTCTTTTTCTGTTTTGCAAAAATGTTGGGAACTGTGGGGAGGCAAGGAGACAAGGAATGAAAGAAAAGAAAAGTAAAAAAAAAAAGGAAAGAACAAAAAGAAGAGTTCATTAAGTATTAAGTACTTTTCACAGTTTATCTGGTGTCATTGTTTACATGAAAAAACCCTGATGCTTTTAAATTAGAATCTGAACTTGTTCTCTTCAACAATGCCACCACCCCATCCTCTACAGATTTGAATAAAAGCAAGAAAAGAAAAGAAAATAATGAAATAAAACTAAGCAAAACAAAATCAAAAATCAAAACGAGAATTTTTGAACAAGTAGAAAGAAATCAAGTGCAAGAAAATGGGTTAAAATTTAAAAAAAAAATATTATGATTAACCAAAAATATTTGAGAAAATTAGAACAAATTTTAAATTAAAAAAATGAATCATTACATAGAAAATGACTGAAATTAAAAAAAATGAATGAAAATACAAACTCGCTTGCAAAACATAAATTAAAATATCAATAAAAACATTTTAAAATAAAAATAATGACCTGGTTTGAAAAATGATTTAAAATCTAAAACCAGGTAAAATTAAGAAAGGAAAAAAAATATAAAAAAATTAAAAAGATTTTCACAGATTAAAAAGGAAAAAAAGAACCAATGTCAATGAAAAATGAACGATTAACATTTAAATATTTTTTTTCTTCAAATTTCAAAGATTATCATAACATTTTTGGTTCTTTTTTAGGAGTGGTGGGATTTTCCATTTTTTTTTTTTTTGATGGGGATCTTCTTTGTGGATGGGAGGGAGGGCTTCTTATTTTTAATAATTCTTTTGGTAAAAATATTCCTCTGATGATAAATCTTCTTTTATTCTTAATCTATTTCTTAGCATAAAAAAGTCAAAGGTACTCTAAGACTTTAACACAAATTAATGACATAAACGTGGCCTCTTTTTTAAGTATTGTTGCTGATACCAAAATATCTTTGAGAAAATATACCACCTAAATATTTTAAATTTTCAGCCATACAAAGTCACTGAATTCAAAATTGAATCCTTGCATACTAAAATCAAAAATATATTTTAAGGCAAGTTTAATCTTTTCCAAGAAGAATTTTGCAGCAAGAACACAAAGGAAATCTCAAGAGCATTTTTCCCATAAAAGTAAAGCTGAATTGTTAAATATCAACAATTTGCTGATAAAGATTAAAAACAATGTCACCAAGGATGAAGAAATTAGTTCTTGCAATTTTAAATCTGTAGAAGATTTTTGATAAAATCCAAAGAAGAATCCGCAACATCCTAACCTGGCATCTTGGCTTCAGTCACTTTCCCGCCAATATAATGTAGCTTCCCTGTGCCTTTTCTATAAATACTTTCATGGTAATTGTTCTGATGAGGTTTCCACAATGGTACCTAGACTTTATGAATTTAAGCACAATACTAGATTGGCAATAATTAATTTACAGTTGAATTGGCTGTAAGTTTTGTGCTAACTATTTTTTCTCTCACAAGTCTTGCTTTTGGAACTCTTTTCCAGCTTCATACTTTCCAATCAACTGTGATCTTCAAAAATTTAAATGAAAAGTCAGTTGTTATCTAATGTCTTCTTGATTCCTTTTCTTTTATTGTTCTTGATCCTTAATAATATTCTCTTTTTCTTATTCTTTTACAGTCAGTGACCCATTGTGTCTTAGTGGCTTTGCTTGGCATGAAAAATTACTAAAAAAAAAAGAATGAGGAGAAATGCTGCCAGTAACTGAGCTGGTTAATTCTGTACTTCCTGATGGTTCAGACAGTTAGGAATTTTGCATAGGCATCACTAGACAGTCTTCAAGTCTTTGTGATGAATGGGATTTCAAAGACTGATTTTCATTTTCAAAGGCTGTCAGCCTATCGATGCTTTGCATAGTCTTCTAACCCTATCTGTGCCACTCTGAGAACAAATGGCTAGCTACTATGTACTGTTTCTGTGCTCAGCTATGTGCAACTAGCCAATCCCTATTACAAATGCCTGTTCAACCCACAGAGTTCAACTGTGGTTTATACTGCAACTATTCTGAGCAGACCTTATTTATATTTTGGGGGGAGAGAGCACATAATTTGGTGTAAACATTTTTTTCTTAAAGCTAGTACACTAAAACCCTCAGTTGCAATAACCTGTGGTTTTGTGCTTGCATTTCAAGTGATTAAAATCTCACCATGGCCGATATGTCATGGAGGTAACTTCTTGATTTTATTGGTCTGGGGAGGTGATCCCAGAAGATGACACCTTTGGAAAATGTCTGAAAAGCACACCTTGGGTGGATCTAAATCTTGTGATTGAAACTCGGTAAACGGAATCATTTGTAAGACAGTGATGGGTGTACTGAGAATTTTGATTTGGATACATAACTTAATTTTAGTTGCTTTTTATCATCTTTAAGCATCAGTCTACAGTGATTAAAAGTTTAAATCTGATTTTCTGCTGACCATAGGAATTATGAAGGCGAATATTTATTTCAGCCATTATTGAAAAACAGGTATCCCAAAGCAAAAGGGATGTGAATTTGAATATCACTGAGAGATTATCCTTTATTTGTTATCCACACCATAATCACCATAGACCGATAGTCTGAATCTTCTTTTATGTGCTGTGTCTCTTCAGGACATGAGCGATCATGACTCTCCACAATTTCTAATTTTTCTAGCTCTAAAAAATGTTTGTTACCTTACTATCCCTTTTCAATCATTACTATCATTTTACACAAGCTCTTTAGCTAGGTTACTCAGCATTTCTCTCTGTTTCGCTTGCCTTCAGTTCCTTTGAGTGTCAAATTCTCCAAGCCCTCTTTTGACTCACGCCCATATCACATTGAAAAACCAGCTCCACAACAACAACTGAAGTGAAGCAACATCATGTCTGCTTGGAAATACCAGGTGCTGTAAGCTTGGAAGTTTGGGTGGTGTAACAGCTCGGATATGGAACTCAGAGAGTTAAGTTCCAATTCCAGTCAGGTTTGTTACATTCATTTACCCTTGGGAAAAGTAGGGATCAACCTCTTCCCCACCAATTGGGTTAATTAGTAGAACTTGTATTAGTAATTCATTATTATCTTTTTAAAAAATTCTTAAAATCTAAGAAAATATTTTCTGGCTTTAAAATAACCTGCAAAAAGTTCATCATCAGGTTGAGTACCTCCATCCATTCCTGTTGTTCATTGCATTTGGAAGCTCATCCAGTCTGCATCGCGTGTCTTCAATCAAATGGCCAATGTACATCTTCTTTGGTCAACATGATGTTCTTTTTCCATGAGATGGTATCCAGAGTAGAACGTCTCCAGCTAGTTCTTCACCAACCATAACCAGTAAATCTTAGTTTTTGTTGGCATATTGATTTGCTGATGGGAGGTATATTGCCATAGAGCTCTTTCTTTGTTGGGTGATCTTTCCACGATTTGTTTTGGGCTGATTGAAGCATTTGTGTGCACCATTTAACCTCTTTTCCAGTCCCCCCCCCCCCGGAGGCTTTCCCAGTCTGATGTGACATCATTCTCCGTGGAGGCAATATAGCCGCGTAGGTATTTGATAAGGTTGATAAACTGTAAAAGACAATTCAATGAATCATAAAAAAAATGAGGCTCTCTTTCCTTATGCATCCCAGAAATTTCACTTGTCTATTTCTGATTCTAAGTACAAATTTTCTTTTTTGTTTCCATTTTCCTTAACTTCCTCATTGCTCACATGCTCCCTCAATGGTATTCTCCACCTCCTTCTGTTGTCTCAAGTCTACACTATTTATCTGGAAGGAAATTATCCAGCATTCACTGCAATAGAGGGGGATTTAATACTAGATAGTAGTCCAGTACATTTTTCTTTGTTTCTGTCAACATTTTTCCTGATTCTTAATGCATTGTATAGCTTTTTGGAAGGCGTCTTTTGCTGTTGCAATGAGACTTTGGATTTCTTAGTCAGGAAAAAGAGTTTGGAGAATCAAACATACACAGGACATATGAAAGGTAAGAGGGACAGAGGAAAGCAACAAGTAATCTACCTAATGAGCCTGTGAAAATGGATGGACGAAAAAAGGGATTTGGAGAGATATTAAAATGGCAAACATTGCTAAGAACTATAAAAGATTGAAAATAGTGGAGAGCCATGATTGTTCACATCCTGAAAGGCCAAGGCACATAAAAAATAATTTCTACTGTCAGCATATTTTCTATTTAATTTGTGTGTTTTTAAAGATAATTTTCTTTAATTTTTTTGCATTTTTTTAATTTGAAGTATTTTCAGTTTTACTTAGCAAAAAGGAGTTTCTTCTATTGTTTTGTTTAAAAAAACAAATAAGAAAAAGAAGTTCACTTTTTGTTTTTTTTAATGATTTTTCGTTTTATTTTTAAAATATATCTTTAAAAAAAATAATCAAATTTACTTCTTTGAGGCCTTTATTTATTATTAAACTTGACAGACAATGCTTTGTCGCCAAACAGTCTCATTGTCACAAATAAGATCTTTTATAATTCATTCCCTTAAAATTAGACGAAGAAAACACAAACACACACAAACACCTATATATATATATATATATATATATATAAAATTAGGCACATATAACTATATACATATGTATATATATGTATGTCTATAATATATATATGTATGTATATATGTATATAATACATATATTTATATAATTACATATACACAACTATATACGTATATATATATATATATATATATATATATGTGTGTGCAAATACTTACATGCATACATAAAAACATATATTTGAATATGAGTATATTCCGAGTTTCTTCAAAAAAATTTATATGTATATGTGTATAGATGCGTGTATATGTATTTATAAATATGATTGTGTGTGTGAATATATATAAATTCATTAATAATATATGAGTACAAAATGATGATAGATATAATATATACATAAGATATATGCTACATACATGAATACACTTTACATGTATATATATATATGTCTGAAAGATGTTATTTAAAAGATTCAAATATCAACAGAAAATTATTTTTAATCTTATAATTATTATAAACAGACCATTTACTTAAATATTTGTATCTATAAAAAGAATGTATAAACATAAAAATGTCTTAAAATATATATATATATATATGGGCACATGACCAAGTGGTTAGAACATTCGCTCTAAGACCATGAGACCTAGGTTTGAATCTCACCATGGTTGATTTGTCAGGAAGGAGATTTCCTGATGTTATCGCTCTGGAGTGGGGATGATCCCTGTGTGCAACACCTTTGGAATGTGTCTGAAAACTATGCCACGGGTTGACCCAAGCTTTGTGAGTAAAATTGGGTAGGCAGAACAGTTGGGGACATTGCTAGATGTGCTAGCATGAAGTCACAAGTCATCATGACTGAGGGTTTGAGTGTGCTGGTGTTGCTCAGATTGTTGATCATTCTAAACAACATGCTCTTTCCCAGAAACTGTAACTAAGGTCTGCTCAGCACAGTTGCAGTATAAACCACAGGTTGGCTCTCTGGGTGTTGAACAAACACAAATGTGCCTGAGCAAGCGTCTGCAATAGACTGTAGTAGATGGGTATCCTCGAATACGAGGGGCCAGCTATTATCATTATTATTATTATTATTATATATGATGGACTCTCCCGTCGAACTCGACATATGAGGGCCAGACAGATCAGTTCCCAGAAACTGAAAGCCCAACACCCACACGAGATTTGATTATAGTGGTGAAGGCTTTGTGCAGGGCCATCCACACTTTTTGGAGGGACGAATACAGGGACCTGGTGCAACGAATGCCACAAGGTCCCCAAACGACCCTCCGCAGGTTTTGAATTCAGAGTTGTCCTTCTCCTAGACCAGTTGCCATCCAAGGCTATAGAACCCAGTCTGTCCTGCTATTTACCCATAGTTGGAGGGAGAAGCAGAGGATTCACACCTTTCCCAAGGGTGTTAGCACGTGAGTGAATGTAATGGATTCGACTGGAATTCAACTCGGCTCTCCGATTCCTCAATCCAAGCCGTTATCCATTACTCCACGGTGCCTCCTATTATACATATATATATATATATATATATATATATATATATATATGTATATATATATATATGTATATATATATATATATATATATATATATCAAAGATATATATATATATATATATATATATATATATATATCAAAGATATATATATATATATATATATATATATATAGTTAAATTTCCCAGAAATAATTCTGAAAATAAAGACAAATTGGTTTAAAAATGACAATTGGCAAAAATTCTCAGTTGTTGTCGACATGTTTAATACCACAGATAAGTCAACTTACCCAAATATCACTTTCTCATGTTTTACATTCTCTTTTACTAATAGAATTATCACTTCCAAATAATCCATTCATTCACCAACACAGACACAAACCAGAAACATTTACTAACAACCACATTACAAGAACTTTCATGCAACTTGTATAACAAAATCCTTTGATAATAAATCCTTCTGATTATATTATAAATGTTTAACTTTGTTGTTGTGATGAATATATGTTATATTTTACTAACCAAAAAGCAAGTAAGGGCCATCATAACATCCTAATTTCCTTTTCAAATCTTATTTCAGAACTTTTAGGGAAAGGTACTAACTAGACATGCCCAGTAATGCATTTTAAGGTATTAATTAATCTATCATACGCTTCTGTTTCATATGACTTTATTATATCTCTATATATTAATAAACTATGAAAATGAAACAAATACTGTCTTTCATTAAGAATGAAAAGAGAAAACTTTAAAAAATCAGGGAAAGCAAACCATTCTAATTTTAAACAATACACTGATTCCCACACAAAATAAAAATATTGCCAATAATATCAAATACCTTTTGTAAACAATTGTTATCAACACCTGCCTACTTTGTGTTTTATTATCTATTATGCTAACTGTGTGTATTTGCAAATTTGCTGTTTCAAATAAGATCTTTCTTTAGCTGGATGAAAATTTCTGAAACTTCTACTTGTGTATAATACAAGCCCCTTTTTGCCTTTAATTTTCATTCAAAATGTCTCATATTATACACTAGAAAGTTTGGTAATATACCATCTAACGGCTAGATTATCAAAAGGGTAATAATGTCTAAATCCCAAAATACCCTAACATAATAACAAAGCTAAATCTAATTATAAACATTAGTCAAAAATGTTGATAATGTACAAATTTTAATAATAAAAAGCAATAGCTTTACTAAGAGAAATACATGAAGTTTTCATTTTTTTTAATCATTTCACCCCAAGCAAGGCAATAAAGCCACTAAGACACAAGGGGTTACTGAGTGTTAAAGAATATTAGAAAAAAACACTATTAAGGAGAGAGAACAATAAAAGAACAAGAATTGATAAAACAGAAGATAATGATTTACATTGCATTTAAATTTTTGAAGATCAGTCTTGACTGAGAAGCAAGAAGCCAGAAGTTAGTTCAACAATCGAGAAAAGCAATAGACGAAACTGTTAGTATAAAAACTATGGTTACATCTAGCCATTTCAAATGTAAAATGATGAGAACTTGCTACCAATTTAGTACTGTATTTAAACTAATAGAGTCTACATACCATAGAGGAAAGATCATCTCAATAATTGCAATGAAAGTATTTATAGAAAAGGCATAGGGAAATTATGTTACAGTAGTGGGAAAGTGATTAAAGCCAAGATGCCAGTTCAGGACTAATAACATTGCAGATTCTTCTTTGGATTTTATCAAGAATCTCTAAATATATAGCAGAAGCACCAGACCAGACCAGACCAGACGTGGCAGCAATATTCAAAACATGGCTAAATGGTAGACTTATAAATATGTAAGATAGATTCTAGTGAGAAAAATTGTCTAGCATGACATAGGGAACCAACTTTCCTAGCAGCAAACCTAGCAATTAATTCAACATAATCTTTCTACATCATGTCAGCAGCAAACAAATTCCAAGAGGTTGCAACAAGTCACTCTCCTGGTGGTTAGCATCAGCCATTATGATGGAAGGTAAAAAGGGTTCTCACAGATGAATAAAAGAGAGTAGTTCCCTTAAAACTTCCTTATTATTCACATGCTATATCCATATTATTCTTAGTTTTATCAGTTTAATTATGTCTCAAGTCTCTTTATTCATCTGTATGATGATTGTCCAGCATTCACTGTAATATATGAGATTAACTATATTTTTTAATCGCTTCACCCGAGGCAAGGCAATAATGCTGCTAGAACGCAGGGGGCTACAGGGAGTGAAAGTGTTGTAATGGAATATCCCACACTCCCTATCGCCTATGTGAATTGACTATATCAGTAGCTATATATAGTGATCACAGGATATACCTGGGGGCTTGCTTCAGGAATTACTCGCCTGCCACCCAATTCCCTGTCTTTCAGTAGTGTATTCTCTTTTACAGTAAACCTCTCTTCTACGCATGTGTTGCTGTTCCTCCACTCGAGTATCACCTGTGTAATCTCTTTAAGGATACAAGAGAAAGGGAAAGAGAATGAGAAGACTGAGAATGGGGGAGGGTTGAGAAAAGGACAAAGAAAAGGAATTGGGTTCAAGAAGACAGAAGATGGCGATTGATGTTGCATTTAAATTTTTGAAGATTGTAGTTATCAGAGAAGCAAGAAATCAGAAGGGAGTTCCACAAGTGGAAAGTGCAAGAAAAAAAAACCTGTTAGAGCAGAAGTGGTGGTTGAATCTAGCTAGTTCAACAGTAAAATAGTGATACCTAGTTGCCAATCTAGTCGCGCGCTTAAATTCCAGTAGTCTGGGCACCAGGAAAAAAAGTTCATCCATGTAGTCACCACAAACATATTAGTAGAACAGACAGAGGGAAATCATGTCATATTGGTGATAAAGTGACTGGAGATGAGATGCCTTGTCAGGATCAGTTTTATTGCAGACTCTTTTCTGGATTTTGCCAAGAATCTTGATATGCACAGCAGGAGCATAAGACTACATATGGCAACAGTATTCAATACAGGGATAAATGGTAGATTTATAAATGCACAAGATGGATTCAAACAAAAACAAATTGTTGGGCAGGACACAATGAACAAACCTTCCTTGCAGCAGATGTAGCAATTGATTCAATGTAGTCAGTCCCCTTCATGTCAGTGGAAAACGTGAGACCAAGAAGTTGTAGAGTGTTACTCTCCTGGAGTTCAACATCAGCCATGAAAGTTCAGTAGTTTTTGTCTTTTTCTAACAACATTTTCCAATGTGGTAATACTTTGAGTTATATATTTTATACATAGTAAAAATAATGTTTATAAAACCTTAATAGGATTAACCCTAATTTAATCAATAAAGAATAGTTTATTAATCCTAAAATGGTTTGTCAGTTAATCCTAATTTAGTCAATAAATTTTTGTCAATCCTTAACAGGATTAATTCTAATATAATAAATAAACACACAAGGATTTGTTAATCCTGTAATGGTTTATTAATCCTTAACAGGATAAGCCATAATTTAATTAATAAACTACAATAGTTTGTTAATTTTACAAAGTTTTGACAATCATTGATATGGTTAACTCTAAGTTAATCAATAAACAGACAAGGATTTGCTAATTCTAAAAGGGTTTATCAGTTCTTAACAGGATTAACCCTAATTTAATCAATAAATCTACTGTGGTTTGTTAATTCTACAATTGTTTATCATTTCTTAACAGGATTAACCTTAACTTAAGCAATAAGCCTACTAAGGCGTTATTTTTTTTTTACTTCACCTGGCTTACCTTTACTGTACTTCTCCCCAAGCACTGACCCTCCCTCAGTTCAAGTGAGTCAGACACAACCCAGCTGTAGCAGTTGCCATAGTGATGACTTGCACACCTTATGAATTAAACATAAAAATAACTAGCTACTGGTGGTGGTGTTGTTGTTGGTGGTGGTGGTGGTGGTCGGGAAATGTTTTCATTTTTTATTTATGATCCTTTAAAATAATTCCAAATTAATGATAATTATTCCTTTTTGTAAAAATAGTTTTTTAGTTTATTTTCCCTCTATTTTTTGTCTCAATAATATACTGTGACATACACTCCAGTTTATAAGAAATGGCATGTCCCTTCTGGACATGGTTCTCCACATTTTTCTTTTAACATTATTGTTAGATTCTTTCATTTTTACTAACAGTATTTTGGTTTATTTGTTTGGAAACATGGACAGATAGCTTGAGAGACAGGGAGACAAGAGAGACAGAGACAGACAGACAGACAGGGAGGTAGAGACAGACAGACAGAGACAGACAGATAGATACAGAGAGAGAGACAGACAGACAGACAGGGAGATACAGAGAGAGACATACAGAGAGAGAGAGAGACAAGAAGGAGATAGAGAGAGAGACAGAGACAGACAGACAGGGAAATAGAGACAGACAGAGACAGACAGACAAACAGACAGGAAGATAGAAAGAGAGAGACAGAGACAGACAGACAGACAGACATGGAGATATATAGAGACAGACAGAGACAGACAGGGAGACAGAGAGACAGAGACAGACAGAGTGACAGGGAGATAGAGAGAGAGACAGAGACAGAAAAATAGAGACAAAGACAGACAGTGACAGACACACAGACAGGGAGATAGAGAGACAGACAGAGACAGAGACAGACGAAGATAAAGACAGACAGAGAGACAGAGACAGACAGAAAGACAGGGAGATAGAAAGAGAGAGACAGAGACAGACAGACTGATAGAGAGATAGAGACAGAGAGAGACAGACAGGCAGATAGGGAGATAGAGAGAGACAGAGACAGAGACAGACAAAGAGACAGGGAGATATATATATAGAGAGAGAGAGACAGAGACAGACAGACAGACAGGGAGATAGAGAGAGAGAGACAGAGAGAGACAGACAGAGACAGACAGACAAGGAGATAGCAAAACAGAGACAGACAGACAGACAGACAGGCTGCCTTCAGTATGTCCTGTGAATATCAGATTTTCCAAGCCTTCTTTCCTCATTATGTGCCCTAGAAATATCAACTGTCTGTTTCTCATGTTAAGTATAAGTTTGCGTTTTGTTTCCATTTTGACAAGGCTGCTCAAAGCAAGGTTATGTGCAGTAGTGAACAGGTTCTAAAAATACTGGTTGCCAGGAGAAAAAGAGTGCCTGGCTACAACTATCATGCTATCATTTAATTATCATAACAAACAAATAAATAAAATTTTCAGAAAATACATAAGAAAAAAGGTGTAAAATTAAAATTTTTGTGGAAACAAACGCATATTTCTTAGTAATTACAATCTACATGTACTGTATATATTACTGAGAGTAGATATCAAGAGTAGATATAGAACGTTATAATTTAATTTTTTACTTATTTTTTTTAATTTTAAGTAATTGGTTAAATAGTTTACTACACAATTTACACATTAACAGATAGCTCAAAAGCACAATAAGGCAACGCATACAGTCCATTATATTAAGAGCAGTTGCTTTTGTTCATTAGATGATTGTGCAGATCTGCCAATAACTGCTTCTGAGTTCAAATCATCTAACAATTCTTTTCAATGGATAGCAACTTGTATGATTCCAAAATCTCCTCAGACAAAGTATTTCTTAACTTTGTCTTTATTACCTTTTGATTTGAAAATGTCCTCTGACATTGGATTTGAGTAACTGATAGTCAGCTGATGACTTTACAAACATTCCTTTTTATTACTAAAAGAGATATCTGCGTTTGTTCTTTATTACATTGTTAATTGATATATGGGGCAAAATTGCCACTGGGCAAGCTGACACCCTGACCAGTTCACCACTGGTAATTTGAGTTTATTCAAACAGAGTATGACAGGGAATGCAAGATAGATGGGACATTCCATTTCCAAAACTGGGGGGACATTTAACATCTTCTGGTGTACTGTGTCTGAATGTAACAGTCAAATAGTTCAACATTCTTTTCTGGGGAACCGCCTTTTAGTCAAGTGTCTTTTACTCCCAGGGCTGAAGAGAAAAGCACACTTAGCTAAAATTTGGTTTCCTGGAATAAAGAGAATGCATGTTGGATTGCACCTATGTTTTACATTTTCTTCAGAGAAACTTTCTGCATTGTGGCTCTGATGGAGTTTTTTGGCTAACAACACTATAAATAGCCAAAAAATTGCATCAAGATCCACAATTATTTCCACTCAATAGCTCCAAGAATAAATTGAAACATGACCATTACCTTTCACCAAAATAACTGTTAGAATAATACAACAGATGATTCACAATGCATCACTGGTTTGTATATATAAATTGTCAAGCAAAAACAAAGCATATGGCTTGACGATTGTGTTTAAGCATAAAACAGACTGTCTCCACTCAGTGTTGACTTCAATGTCTACTTTTGGAATTACATATGCTCTATCCCTGATATTGAGCACTTTAACTCATAAGTATAGCATACCTTAAGACTATATATATATATATATATATATATATATATATATATATATATGTATATACATACATATATATATATATATATATATATATATATATATATATATATATATATATATGTAGTATAGGATTGGTGTATATGGAATAAATTTTAACAGATATCTGTGTTTATATGCCCCCTCTCCCTATATATATATATATATTTTTGTCATCCACAGACTGTTTCGCTGTTTCACAGCTCATCAGTGTGGCTAGACGTCTGGTTGCCTCTAGCTAGGATCGAAACCCGACTGAATTTGCGTCAGTCGGAACTTCTACCACTAAGCCGTCAGCGCATGGCAGGAATGAAGGTGAATTTTAGCGTGTTTATTTTTAGATTTAGATAAACACACAGTGACTGACAGTGACTCAATATACATATATACATACATACATACATACATATATATATATATATATATATATATATACATACATACATACATACATACATATATATATATATATATATATATATATATATATATATATATATATATATACATATATATATGTAGTATAAGATTGGTGTATACGGAATAAATTCCAATAACCCACAAATACTATTATTAAAAGAGTGCTCAATACAGAGTAGAGCAAATATAATCATTTATTCGAAAATTTTAACATAAAAATTCAACACATTCAACACCATCACTTGATAAGCCACCAGAAGTGTTGAAACAAAATGGCTATTTTTGTAGTGATTTTATAACATTTTTATGTTATAATTTTCAAATAAATGATTATTTTACATATATATATATATATATATATATATATATATATATATATATATATGTAGAGAGAGAGAGAAAGAGGGAATGATAGAGAAACAGAGAGACAGAGAACGAAAGAATGGGAGGGAGATTAAGGAATGTATATTATAAAATATATTTAAATTCTAAGTATGTAGGCTACATGACTTTCAAGTAGCACATCAAAGATTTAAAACTCAAAAATAACATCATGTCAATGTGGTATCACAAATATTCAAATCCCAAAATTCAAAATCATCCCAAAAATACAAACGATATCGATGCAAGGATGCCTAACTTTAATGCTAGAATTTAAAAATAGAAAATAAAAAGGGATGTAAGATATGTCTTCTCACGGGACTCAATCAACCTTTACAGCGAGGCGACAGTGAGAAAAATTACAAGTTCTATCAGGATTCTTTATCGACAGCCACAATCTGTTCTTATCTATCTATCTATCTATCTATCTATCTATCTATCTGTTGAGATCAATGGAACATCCTTCGTTGCCACTGTTGAGATGTTGAGTGTTTCCACGTGAGTATATGGTAATAA
>OZ038487.1:46122037-46226627 GCA_964036315.1 Acanthosepion esculentum
TTATATTACTGTTAAGATAGTGGAGCAGTCACGAAAAAAATTATATATATATATATATACTTATATATATATGAAAACAAAATGAAAACTTATCTTAGCTGACACATTTCATCCTCTGATGAACTTTATCAAGGCATACACATCGGCTAAGATAAGTTTTCCTTTTGTCTTTATTCATATTGTCTTTTTACAGATATACTCTATCAGAATTTTTTACACACGCACATGTATATGTATGTGTGTGTGTTTGTGTGTGCATCAAAGAGACTGAGTGTGTGTGTGTGTGTGTGTGTGTGAGATGGAGTATCCCTGAGAGAATGAAAGTGCATTTTGAAATGAGTTTTATCTGCATGCATTTGTGTATATATTAGTGAGTGGGTATTGTTGAATAAGTCTATGAGAAAAAGAGAGAGGCTGACTGTGTGTGTGTGTTTATGCCAGTCAGTGTTTTCTATGTGTGCATGTGTGAGTAAATGCTAGTGATATGTATGCAAGTATATAAAAGACAAGATGTAATTCGCATCAATATCTACAAACAATACAAATGAAGACACTTAATACGAGAGAAGAAAAGAAGAGAGAAAAAAACTCAATCTAATTATATTAAATTTCTTTACACTTTTCTTTCATTTATTACATTTTTTCTTTCTGCTGCTCAACTAAACCTTTTATTTTCAATGCCTAAATATTGGATCAAGTTTAATACGTTTTTGTTCTCTTTGTTTTCAAGCATCTAAATTTTGATTGTTCATTTGAAAAATAAAATTTAAATAAATAAATTAAAAAATACCAATAAAGTAATCATAAAATAACAATATTAAAATCAAAAATGAAAATTCTGATGACACCAGTTATAGAAATATTGATTATGATAAATTTAAAGACGATTATAAAATAATAATTAAATTTATAGTTTATAATTAATTTATAGTTACCTTTAATTAAAAATTAAAGACAATTATATGAGCAATGTTGATAATGGAAATGATAATGGTAGAAATAATTATAGAAACAATCACAGCTGAATAGGTATAGAGATGCAGAGGACACCTAAAAAGAGAAATGAAATGTCTTGTGATTGCAATCCAGTATGAATTCTAATCAATTATATCAAAGCAAAAATAGATAAGGCTCTGAAAATAACAACACACCCTTTGTTGGGAGAAGAATAAAACTTCAGAGTCGACATACAAAAAATAAATACTGATAGCTTATAACAGTGGGACAAAACCCTCAGGGTGTTTGGAAAGCCCATATATATATATATATATATATATATATATGAAGTGGACATAGAAGTCAACACCAAGCAGTGATAGTCTGTTTCATATTTATATGCAACTGTCAGGCAATCACCATGTCATTGCTGGGTGCTGACTTCAAATACCACTTATATATATATATATATATATATAGTTGCATTGGTGTGAGTTTTTGACCCTGGGTTTCATGACCTTTGCGATAATCAGACAAACTCTGACAATCACAAAGGGTGTGAAACCCAGGGTCACAGACTCACATCAATACAACTAAGTATGTTAGCTCTATCACTGATATTGAATGATTTCTAATAAATACCATGCATATATAATATATAAATAATATATACAGGAATTGCATATATATATATATATATAGAGAGAGAGAGAGAGAGAGAGGGTGCAATGGATAAATTGTATTCTAAACTACGCAAAAATGAAAATAGCACTGACATCTCATTTTAACATATATTTGCCAAAATTTCACAAAACTATCTTGAAATATTAAAGAGTAAATTTATTTAATAAAATTACCATTGACTTCACGGCCTCCACGGCCTCCAGACAACTTCAGAATCTCCTGCAACTCTTCTGGACGGTCTCCTTGTTTAAGTTGGTGAATGCTGCCCTAATCCTTGCCTTCAATTCATCTTTGGTGTTACAAAGAGTTTTGTTGATCTTTTGCTCAACTGCACCCCACACAATAATCAAAGGGGTTGCAGTCTGGGGAGTTAGGTGGCCAGATGTATGGGGTGATGTGGTCACAGAAATTGTCCAATAGCCATGACTGGGTGCTCCTGCTTGTGTGGCATGGTGCAGAGACCTGTTGCCAGACATAAAGTCTTCCATTTTGGATTCCCTGTGATTGTTGTTTTGGATTTCACCATGTCAGCTTTTTCTGATAAAAATAATTAAAGAGGCACAACTCTCTAACTTTCAATAGCTCATGTTCAATTGAAAAAAATACTGTTTCTCAAATGACAGTGTTTCAAAATAAAATTGTCCATCTTTTCAACTTTGCTTCTAGATATCATAAACCAACATATCATATCATTTTGGTATCAGGTTGGCTCTGTGAGCAAATTAAAAACATTCCGGGATGGATCCAGATCCGCAATCATGAAATTTTTGATTCCCAAATTGTCATTACTGCGATTATTTTCGGCAATATTTTTACATGATGTTTTGCGAAAAAATTTTGTATGATAACAGTTTTCATAATTTGGAAATAAATTTGGGGATAATCTAAATTAATTGCAAAATCCATCAAAAGTCACCGATGAAATAAAAATAATTTTTTGTATGGAAAGTAAGGACCTATGTACATCAAATCATCTTTAAATTTTTAAAAGGTAAGCATAAATATTATTGCAATACTTAAATGCAGTGATCAATTTTGAGTTCTTCTGTAATTTATTGTTGCCTATGGCATCTACTCCCCCCTACCTATTCTGTGAAAGGCTCAATCAATATCTCTCCGCAAGAGCTAACTTAAATGCCACTTGGTAGGGCAGCTTTTAAGCAAGTATATATATATATATATATGTATACAGTATATATGTAATTACGCATGTACATACATACACAAAAATCTTTTTATGTACATGCTAGCATATCTACAGAATAAATAGCAGTACCCTTGAAAATTACAGTTTCTTTTATTTTTCCTAATTCTTAAATTAATTGAATAAGCTCCTTGCCATTATCCACAACTATAAAATAGTCATGGGAATTACTCTAAAAACAAAATATCGCAATGGAAAATCATAAGTCTGAAAGCACCTGTAATGCTTAGCAAGTTTGTCTCACCAGAACAATTACAACTGAGTAGTAAGTTTGATCCTCACTAGGTGCCCCATGCTTTTGATGTTGTGCCACATCTAAGCTACATTTAGAAAATCCCCATAAGTATGAATGTAAGTCATTGTTTAAAGATGTAAGAGGGTACAAAAGAAAAGATAAAAAATTGACTATGTTTTCCATTTCACTGCAGCAGACATTAAATGCATGATACAATTATCGCTTCTTCCGTCTTCCCTTTCTTTCTTCCTTTCTGTTTTTCTTTTTTCCTTCTGTCTTTCTTTCTTTCTTTCCTCTTTTCGCTGTAACCAAACAGTGTCTCTGATATATCCTATTCTTCAGTCTGTCCTCGCAAGCAAAACAGAATAGTCCATTATTTCTCTGAGGTAATGGCAGGACACAATATATATATGCTAACTAACAGAAGCACAAGTGGAATTATAATTGTTGTTGTTATGCTGTTCTCTCATGCAATAAAAATGTTGTTTGAGTAAATAATATTATTTTGAATTATGACTAGACAGAATTTTGACTAGACAGAATTGACCAAAATTATATCATATGAAAGTGAGTGTTGGGTATAAAATTAGCCTATGAAAGACCTAAATTTCACATCACCCACGTGGCGCCAGTGTATCCGACTCCAAGAAAGAATACTCTGACTTTAGAATTTCAGTTTTTCTGTTTCTGACCAGTCCTGTATATATCGTCTCTTCATCTAACTTAAATCTAATATAAATATGTCTCCATTAACCATGTCCTGAAGAAGGTCTATTTGACCGAAACGTCTGACGTCGACGGAATAACAAATACAAAAACAAAATAAAAAACAGTAAACTCACATATTTGGATTTTGCTTTGTCTTTTCCACATTTTCATCGTATATATGTATGTATATAATATATATATATATATATATATATATATATATATATATATATATATATATATATGTATATATATATATATATATGTATATAATACATATATTTATATAATTACATATACATAACTATATATATATATATGTGTATGTACAAATACTTACATGCACACAAAAAAACATATATTTGAATATGAGTATATTCCGAGTTCTGAGTTTCTTCCAAAAGATTTATGTGTTTAGATGTGTGTATATGTATTTATAAATATGATTGTGTGTGTGAATATATATAAATTCATTAATAATATGAGTACAAAATGATGATAGATATAATATATACAAAATATATATGCCACATACATGAATACACTTTATATATATATATATATATATATATATATATATATATTATAAATCAATAGATTTCAAATATGGTTTTACCGCTACACAGTGATAACCATGTTTCAGAAATGGAAGCTTATATATATATATATATATATATATATATATATATATATGTATATATATATATATATATATATATACATCTGTTAATAAATACATATATACCTACGTTTAATGTGCAATTTGAATTTCATTGGTTACCCAAATCATTGGGCATGAAACATCACTTATTGTTTATTTTAAAAATATACAGATGCTCATTTGTAAATTTTGTAATTATGTATTTGCTTACCAATGCCTGCACACCAGCACATGTGTATACTGGCGCTAATATCTAGTTATCTCATTTACCTAACCATATGCCTACATATATATATATATATATATATATATATATATATATATATATATATATGTCTGAAAGCTGTTATTTAAAAGATTCAGATATCAGCAGAAAATCATTTGTAATCCCTTCTTGATAAGGCTGATAAATTTCTGCACAGATACATACACATACAGATACATACACATACATACATATACAAATACATACACATACAAAGAGTTAGAGAAACATATACACACATGCACACATATATTTTTATATATAAAGATCAATTCATCCACATGTAAGTAAAGTAATATAAGTAGCCAAATGTATATACAAGAATAGACACATTAGATACACATCTATCTATCTATCTATCTATCTATCTATCTATCTATATATATATATATATATATATATATATATATATATTTACCAAGTGTAACTGCAGAATGGTCCAAATCATGTTACAGTAGGGGATAATTGTCCATCCCATAAAATGTTTATTATCTAAAAACCAATAAACTAAATGAGTTTCTTTTTCCCAAGTTTTCAGATAAGACAATTAGTTATCTTGACACCATTTGTCCTAAGAATCCCTGAAAAAGCCTTTAAGTTATTCAGCTAGAAAGAGAACAGGTTAAAATCATCAGCTCTACTGTCTTCCCAACTGGGCAATGGTGAGAGGACAAAGATCATTCAGGCCTTCAGTAATGGTACAAACATTCATACTCTGGCTTCAATCTTCAAAGTCCATTCAAGAACCATGACGAGAATGGTGAATTTAAAAAAGAGGAAAAGAAAACTGGATCAGGAGTTCACAACAGGAAAAGGAATCGTCATTTCAAATTAGAGCTAAATACATTCTTATTGTTCAAAGTAGAGACCAATAGAGTTTTAATTCCAGTATGATATCTTTAATCATTTCTAAGATACAATGCCTCAAAGCTTAATCTAACAATTGGACAATTTTACTGTTACACGATTTGGACAATTTTGCTGTTACACCAGGTATGGTATTTTGAATAAGGTGGTGGAAACTCAGTGTTAGCTTTAGAAAATGATTCTTTGGTCAAGTTCTGTAAACCTATATGTTGTGGTGCATGTAAATATATATATATATTCCAGTCACCAAATATCAGATTTTGATAAGTAGATGTCATGCTGAGATCTTTTCAGCAACCTCTTATGGGTGTCTATTTCCAAGAAGGACACTACTTCTAGGCCAGCCATCAGATCCATCCAATATAGCTCTATATTCATCATCAAAAATGATGATTGAGAAATCAATTTTCATCTCTACTTCTTCAACCAACTTACATGTTTCTTTGACCGAAATATTTGAATGTTTTTAAACCAAAATCTGCAATCCTTTGATGTAGTTTTTCATTGAAGACCAACAAAACTTTTGGTTTTTCCATGGATCAGTCCATTTTTTTCTGGTTTCAGCTAGAATTTGAATATAAATTATTTACTGTCTTCTGTGCTTTGGGATTTCATATTGTTTTATTTTGTTTTGATAGGATTGTGCTTTCTTTGCTATATTTTTGAGAGTCGTGTCGTCATGCATGAAGGTACAATACTTGAAGAAAACCATCATAACATCCACTAGTGCAATAACCTGATGATTGCATTTAATTATGAAACAGACTGTTGCCATCAAGTGTTGATACCTCTGTCCATTGTTCATATAAATATATACATATATATATATATATATATATATATATATATACAAAGGTCATTCAATAAATAAGGTGAATTTTTTGGTATAAGGATTTCTAATACAGATAGAAGCTTACTCTTTTTTATTTTTTTTGTTTTACTTCTTTTTCACATGGATTTAATTTCTTTTACAGATTAAAAAAAAACTTTGAGAGTTTTGGCGATTAACAAAGATGGCCGACCAAGAAGCATGCTCCAGGATTGAACAGCAGTCAGTTATCAAGTTTTTGGTTGCTGAAGAGTGCAAACCAGTTGAAATTCATAGGTGAATGTCAACTGTGTATGGTGTCACATGTTTCAGCCAAAAAAACATCTACACGTGGGCTAAATTGTTTAAAGAAGGACAGAGCAGTGTTGAGGATGAAGACAGGCCTGGGAGGCCTACAGAAGTGATTGAATCAGTCTCAATGACCTCATTCAGTCTGACAGATGGGTGACAGTGGATGACATTGCAAGGACTTTGAGCTTATCTGTTATCTTAGGGGTCATCAGTCAGAAGGAGGCATCTTGCATCATGACAATGCAAGGCCTCACACAGCAGCCCAAATGGTGCAGACCATCAACGAGTTGGGCTGGGAACTGCTCCCTCATCCCCCTTACAGCCCAGACCTTGCCCCTTCAGACTTTCACCTGTTTGGTCCCTTGAAAACGTTCATGAGAGGCACAAAGTTTAAACGTGACGATGAAGTCAAAAGTGTTGTGAACGACTAGCTGAGACATCAGTCCAAAGATTTTTACGCTGAGAGAATACAAAAGCTTGTGCACAGATGGGAAAAGTGTGTGACAGTGCTGGGAGACTATGTTGAAAAAAAAAAAAGTAAGCTTCTATCTGTATTAGAAGTCCATTTACCGAAAGATTCACCTTATTTATTGAATGACCCTCATATATATATATATATATATATATATATATATATATATATGACAAATTGAAAAAAATTTTTGTGTGACGTGTTTTGTCCATTACGACTTCATCAGACTAGGATTGTTTACGTTAATGTGACTATAGATGCACATGAATGAAAGACTCTTGAAATTCTAAATTAAAATTTTTTAAAAATCTGTTCTTGGGTATATAATCTGACCAATTCCATTTAGATTCTCTATCTTTCTATTATCTTTGTTCGTCATCTACATATAAATATTTCTCCGACTCCAGTCAGCCATGAAACAGATCATGGCATAACCAATGTCTCTCCATGTCAATTTAACTTTTGAAAATCATCGAACTATGAAAACTGATAAAGTTACTCAAAATATAAATAATGAGCAGAAATTCATAGATTTGAACAACAAAAAAAAAAACAAAACAGAATGACATCAAAATCAGCAAAAAATTTTCACCCTTTAATAGTCACTTGTGCTTAGTTTAATTTATAACTTATATAAATGTAAGTAGAAAATAGCAAATGTTGATAACAATCAAACTTGGGCTCTCTCTCGTTAGGGGGTTTGGTGGTAGTATGTAGTGGCTCTGTATACATGTATGTATATATATATATATATATATCAGTTAACTGATACAATGAAAATTGAAATTGAACAAGCTACCACCCCTTGTCTAGATGAGTGGATTTCTCTGTATCCTTGGAAAAACTCAATTATAAATCTTTGCCGTGCCTTTAAAACTGTAAATTTAAAAATAAGTTACTCCAAAATTCGCTTGACGAGGAAATGGAACTAATGTCTTTAATTTAATAACAAAATTAAATTCGAAGCTTTTAGCTTCCATTTTTGAAACATGGTTATTACTGTGTAGCGAAAAAAAACATATTTTAAATCAGTTAATTTATAATATTAATGCTCTGTAAATTTACATTGAGCACTATTGTGTAAAAATAAAAATCTTAAAAAAAATATCTTACTGTTCTTTCTTTTTATTTATATATACATATATATATATATATATATATATATATATATATATATATATATGTATGTGTGTGTGTGCATGTGTGTGTGTGTGTGTGCGTGTGTCAATTTTATTTCTGTTAATTTACAAATTTGTTTACTTCTATAAATAAGCAATGCCAATTACTTACAGATATGATGATCTGTGGCTGATGTTAAAGATTGTTAAAGATATATTGATATATTAACAAAATTAATTTCACATTATTGTTAATCAAATATTGATTAACTGTACATATATTTCTGGGACACTCTTTCACCCTCTATAAGTATATACAGCCTACAATGATATTTAAATATAACCATACCCATCATCACTCAGACACTATGTGTGTGTGTGTGTGTGTGTGTGTGTGTGTGTGTGTGTGTGTGTGTGTTGCTCACTCCTATAACAAATAAACAACATTTTTGTTCCAAGACACTTAATAGTAATTAAGAGACAAAAGGCACAAAGACAATTTTTAAATGTCATGTGACTCCCACAGTGAACACACCCATCCTTACCCCATATATATATATATATATATATATATATATATATATATATATATATATATATATATATATATATATATATATATTGTGTGTGTGTGTGCTAAAATACACAAAGCAACACAACACACCCATGTGGAAAGCTAACTCAAGTAGAGTGTCAGGCTCTGAGTAGACTAATTGTTTCTAATTACTTAAAGAGGTTCCCTGGACATTACAGCCTTCTTCCCCACCAATCAACTCAGCCTAGGACAACGGAGAAGAAAAGAACAAAGTAAGACCAAGAGAAAAAAAAAAGGAAGGTATGGACCAAAAATACAATAATGTGAAAATGACTTTAATTTAAGTTCAGGTTATGAACACACTATGTATTTATATCAACAGAGCATTTCATAGCTTTAAGAATAGCCGACTAAAAGAGCATATAATAATACCCGACTAGGTTCAAGGTACTATTTTCCATGGTTAGATTTTTATTGTCTAAATTTCCGAGATGAAACATTGTCCTTATTCCATCAATTATTCAGTCTAGTATCTTCTGGACTAGTCTGTTGCATTCACTTTTTCACAAATACTCTTTTGAAAGGCATGAAATCATCTTTTTCCCCCCTCAGCTACAGGTTAAATAACAAACTAGGCTGGACTCTCTAACCTTTGCTAACAGCCAATCTAGTAGAAGGACAACTCTGAATTAAAAACATATGAAGAAGCATTACCATGCAGAAGGTGGGGCAGAGGGTGCAACGGCCCTGGGCATCTGTATGGGGGAGGGCACCCAATCAAAGAGTGAAATAAAAATTTAGTTTATATTTAATTTGAATAAAGTGTTTATTTCATGTTTCATCTGTTTTTACATATTTAAAAATGTCTTCCTTTCTCACATTTTTCAGTACTCTGCCCTATAAGCTCTCACTGAGTCATAGTGGCATACAATCAAGGGGTTTTCTCTGGGCATCATCAAACATCCCCAAGCCTCTGCACATCACCGTGAAGAAGGCAACAAGAAATCACTCCAGAAGTAGACATTGCAATTAACAAGTAATAAAGAAAATTAATCTGTGTCGAGCCATGATCTGCAGGAACAAGTCTTTTAGTATTTTTAGTATTTTTAGATTTTTAGTATTTTAATATTTTAGTACTTTTAGTATTTTTAGTACTTTTAGTATTTTAGTATTTTTAGTATTTTAGTACTTTTAGTATTTTAGTATTTTTTAGTATTTTAGTACTTTTAGTATTTTGGTACTTTTAGTATTTTTAGTATTTTAGAACTTTTAGTAATTTTAGTATTTTAGTAATAGATAAACGTAACTTCACCTCTGTTATTTCAGTTACATTTTAGATCGGACTTGTTGCAAACCTAGTTTAAATTTTCTAAACTTATTGGTAGCACTTCATACATCAGATATGCACTTTTGGTTGAATCTAAATTCTTCTAAAATTCTAGTATTTTGGTAACAAAATATTAACTGTCTAGCAATATTTTAACTAATCCTCAATTGGTCAAAATTGGCATGGCATTCTGGGATGAGTCATTATGTTAGTTCCAATTATAACTAAATTCTTTGGTCTAACTTTAAAAAAAATGCAGTTAATAGTAATCTTTAGGTGGCGAAGAAAATAGTGACTTACCTTATCAAAACAAGTGATAATGTATCACATATATTATCTGCTACTGTAAAAGGAAGACTCATGTGACTTTTTGCTTTATATGGAGAATGTCATGCAAATTTACTGTTGCAACTCAAACAATCATTTATTTTCTAACTTACTTATAAACCGAGTTCCCCAAATGACAGGTGAGTTGCCTTGTTTTTACTGTGGTGTTTTGTTTTTTGTTTTTGTCTCTTTCAGAACTCTCCAAATATACTTTGTGATGTAATGGAATAACCTGTCACCCCCATGACTAAACTATAAGTAGTAACTACCTTTAAGTATCTGTAAGTCAACACACTACAGAGACTTGCAGGGAACTGTTCCAGCTAAACAGTTGAACTCTCTGCCTTTGGGCAGAGAGGAACCCGGACGAGGCACGCTGAAGAGCAGAGTCTTGTTCAGGGAGGTAGACTGACCCTGAACCCGTTTATACGGGTTCAAATAGGGAATATTTTTGGCCGAGCCTACAGGCTCGGAAAACCCACATTAAACCATGCAACTCTCGTGGGGTGGGTAGCTAGATATACTAGCTGGGATCGGTTGCGTACGACTCAGACTTACACAAAAACTACCGAACTTGCAATAGTAGCACTCACTACTGGATTGACTTGCGATGACCTTGTGCATAAATGTTACCTTTATTCTTATTGTACTGGTTTCTACAATAACCTTTTACTTATTTTATCCATCATGTTTGTCAAGTATATATTCCTATTAGCACGGAATATAACACTTTGACACCCAGATCTTTTAGACCAATCTATAATAAACAAATGGCAACCACTTGGTCCTGGCTGGGAACATAAAAACACCAACACACTATTTTTATTCAAGAAGTAAGACCCGCTTGATTTTCACCCTTTCACACGGCTTGTTTTATTTTGTTGTAGTTTCAATGAATGGGACAAGTAATGATGGGTATATATATTTTATTTGTATATCATTTCTTGTATGATAAAATAAAACCATTTTATATAAAACCGTTTTGAGCACAATGCATATTTGGCATTTATTTATTTCAGCTAATCTGGCCCTTTCTTCCATTATATTACGGTGTTAGTATATCACAAGATTACTAATGCCTATGATGGCAACTGGAGATAACCAAGATAGTTATTTTTTGTCTTTTCAAGCACCCTGTTACATAGATATAGAAGGTGTTAAAAATTTGTGGCCCCTGGTTGTCGTTTATAGATTAGAAGACTTTTATAAAGACAAGACTTATCGCTCGGGCACTCTTTCTCAGTTTTGATATCATAATTATCATCTTTTTCGTGACTTTATACTAATCAAATTTTTATTCCTCTCAGCTGACAGCCTGCTAGTCTGACACTGAACCAAATTTTATCAAATATGTATCAACCACCAGTTCATATGCGTCAAACAGGAAACTACAAATTGAAATAATTAGATTCATTAGCTTAATTATTGCTGTTGGAAATGACATTTTAAATGATAGCCAAGCTCAGGGATAGATGAGGGGTGCGTTGTGCATGATTAGTTGGATGTAGGAGTAGCAGTTGGAAGATCAAGGGGTCGGATTTTCATTTTATTACCCTGTAATTGTAAGTCTCCACTTGCAATATCAAAAATTTAAATAAAGGAAAAAATAGTCATACGTGAAGAAATAAATAAATAAAAAATATCAAGGTATATTAAATTAATGTAGTATTTCTATGAGTCTTGTTGTCCACAATAACTAACTTAGTCTGAAAAGGATTTGGGTTGTATGTAAAGCAGTTTGTCTGGAAGTTAATCATTACGAAAACCATTTGAAAATTTTTGCCCCATTAAACACATGGCTTATCTGGTAAAAATGATTCAGAATTTAATCAGCCAAAATAATCAAAACAGCCAAATATGTAAGTAGAATAAGGCTGTTCTTATGAGCAACTTTGGACTAATCATTAACCAATCCATGAATCTCCTTGTATGGATTTATATGTTATCTATTTCATTTTTATTACTAATAATTATTATGGCTCTGGCTCTTGATATTAAGCTCTGTATTTCCTAGCACTGCTTGTCTTGGATGCATTGTCTAGCTTAATTGCTCTGGTCAGTCATATGAAACAAAATATTTTTCATCTATCTATCAATCTATCTACCTATCTATCTCTCTCTCTCTCTATATATATATATATATGTATATATATATATATACATATACATATATATATATATATATATATATATATATATATATGAAGATATTTTTAAAGGTACAAAATTTTATTATAGCGATAAAGGTATTCAGCTTAATATTACTAGACATATTAAAACGCGCGAAGCAACCGGTTTCGGTCCCGCTCATCAGACTTGCAACGGGTCCGCCATTTGTGAGTACTTATTAAATAGCAGATCGTGTGCAGTGAATTTTAGTGTTGACCGGTTCACCGTATTGTCCCGGTCACACTCTTTATTTCACCTGAAGGTGCTGGAGGCACTTTACATCGGGTCCCGCAAACCTTCCTTGTGTAAACAACGTGAGTGTTTGTTGGGGCTCGCTGTCATTTGCCTCTAGCTCCTTTTGCTCATATTTTTTTTTCTTTTCCCCCTCCACAATTCTTTTTAGTGTACATTTTCTGTTTTTTAAATTAAAATCTCCCGTTGCAAGCCTGATGAGCGGGAGCGAAACCGGTTGCTTCGCGCGTTTTAATATGTCTAGTAATATTAAGCTGAATACATTTATCGCTATAATATATATATATATATATATATATATATATATATTTTTGTCATCCACAGACAGACTGTTTCGCTGTTTCACAGCTCATCAGTGTGGCTAGACGTCCGGTTGCCTCTAGCTAGGATCGAAACCCGACTGAATTTGCGTCAGTCCGAACTTCTCCTACTAAGCTGTCAGCTTACGGTACGGGATGAGGGTGAATTTTAGCGTGTTTATTTTTAGATTCAGATAAACACACAGTGACTGAGAGTGACTCAATTCTGTCGAAGAGTATATACAGTGTAACCCGGATATAAGAGAGTTGCCGGGACCGGAGAAGAAGTCTCTTATATCCGGGTTTCTCTTATATCCGGGTTTGGTCTATTATATATACATTAACACAGGCTCTAATTTGGGACCAGAGAAAATCTCTCTTATATCAGGGTTTCTCTTATATCCGGGTTACACTGTACATATATATATATATATATATATATATATATATATATATATATATATATATATATATATATATATATATATGCTTCATTGAATAATATAGACATATTGTGTCTACTTATTTTTTATACTGATCCTTTCCAGTTGTCTAATCAGTTTCTTGATGTTAAGATGAAATCCATCAAGGAAGGTACCATAGTTTTTTCTAACCCAAGTACTTTTGATCTTTTCAAAGATAATCTTCAGGTATAAATTTAAAAAATCAACTTATTGTGGCTATGATAAAAATCTGCATTACTTTGTGATGGTGATTTTTAAAAATATGCAAGAACATGTTTGTTATAATCTTGGAAAAGAAACTGATCAAGAAACTAATTAGACAACTCAAAATAAATATAAAAATTTTGAAAGCCTAACAATATTTTTACTTCTGCAAGTAAAATTCATATTACAAAATAAAATCGTTACTGTTACTTTAATAAAGTCCATAAGAGTACAGAATGCGTTGATAATAAAAAATTTCCTTTTGTCTTTATTCAAATTGTTCTTATATATATATTTTATTTACATTTTACATATATATATATATATATATATATATATATATATATATATATAAAATCTTATCAGCATTTGTAACCCCAAAAAATCTTACCAGAGCTTGTTCCCCACAAAAAAACAATATCTGAAAAGTTTGACTTTTCTCTTGACAATGTTATTATTGCATACACTTTCACCAATTTTTATTACTTTAAAAATCTATTTTAGAATTAAAAAAACTTAAAACATATGAAACTTAATGTTTTATTTTTATTTTTGCTCAAGAATTAACAACAGAAATATTAAACACTATTTTATAAGATCCTTTATTTGCAAGAATAGTTTAATTTTTAAAAGTTTAGAAAAATAAATGAACGAATGCAATATTTATCATTTATCATATTATAAAGAAATAACTATGAAAACAATTTTTCTTATTCATAAATTTCTAAAAATATCTGTAACCAAGTGAACAAGAACATTTAACTAAATACAGCAACTGTAATTATAAATTTTGAAAGAATGCATTTACCAGACAATTCTTTTAGTTGCTCTGACTAGATAATTTCACTAAAATACTTTGTGAGCATCTGGACATGTACTTGTTATCTTCAAGAATTGAAAGCAAAAATGTTAAACACTATTTATTTAATCTAAATCTAAATTAATTACAAGTATAGTAAAGGGTGTATCAATAACTTGGATTGATTTTAAATGTGAATTAAGTTTAAGCATCTAATGATTCTTTTCTTTTTCTTTCAGATTTAACAACTTAAGTCTTTGACAATTTCAATCATGGATAGATTAACAATCAAACAATGTGTTAAAGTTATCGAAGCCTATTTATGAAAATGGATCTTCAAACAGAAAAAGTATTTTGCGCAGTTCACAATTTTTTTTGTCAAAATAATCGACCAACCAAAACCAAGAGTGCAATTGGAAATGATGTAACATTGTTGTGAAGCGGTTTAATTCCTGCATGTGATGATGAATAGAGGTGTCTGGAATTTGGGCCACATTCTCATTGCTTTTTTTTTTTTTGCTTTTTATTACATTTTCAAAAATCCAAAAGAGGTTGGAGTTCTTTTTTCTTCTTTTAGAGCAAAAACCAGTAAAACATCCCCAACAGAAAAAAATGGTGGTAAATATACTCGTAATCTTATTGCATGCAGATTTATAAAAATACAAGACTGAATCTCTCATATGTAATATTGTTAATTCTACTCCAGACTTTGTCAATTAATTTCAGCAGATGGGTATGTGGTTTTGGGGATTTCCTTAAACATGGATTCTACAATCATACATGGATATAATAGACTCTTTCTGTCTTCCTTCTGAAGTAGATGCTTAGGGTGTTCCAATGACTTGGACCAATTTTAAATGTGAATTAAGTTTAAGCATCTAATGATTCTTTTCTTTTTCTTTCAGATTTGGCGGATATTTGGGTAATATTATTTTTCACATATAATTGCCATGACTTACATAGCATGATCCAATAGAGAAATAAATAAATGTTCACCAATAACACTGATTTATTTACTGCTGACTTTGATCCGTCTTAATGAAACACCCTTTATTTAATACTGTCGTTTTCAATTCTCAAGAAAAAGAGACTGCATAAATCCAGCTTTCAATGGTGTCAGCTCCTGAAATTAGCTGATCCATAAATCTTAGTCAAAAGAACAACTGAGATATTAGAGATATTTTGGTCTTATAATTCCTGAGTAGTAGAGCATGCAGAGGCTTTCAGTGTAGTAGATGCAAAAATATTTGAATATTAAACAGGGACTATTTACATTATTTACATTGTTCAAACTACTGTCCTCATCTTTATTGTCATATTCACAATGTTTCGGCTGTTGTACACTCTAAACTTTCAAACCAAAATCTTTATTTTGTCCACATTTCTAGTTCCACATGCCATGTTTTTTTGGATATCTCAGTTTCAGTTTTTTTACCCTTTTCGTAACTCAAATCTCCAAGTTTTTTGTTCACCTGTGCTGCTGAATTCACAACTCTTTGGGTCAAGTCACTGGATTACTTTAATTAATGCTTTTATGCACTTGGCCATATGTCCTTGGGGATATTAGTGTATGAATTTTTGGGACTTATAAACCTAATATCTCTGTAATCGTTTTTTACCAGAGCTCATATTACAGTTATTGTTTTTCTCTAGCACTCTGTATTACTGGTTCCCCTATTGTATTCATCTCTATGCTTGGCCATCTTAGGAGATTTTTGTGGCTTAGCATATGCACTGATTCCTTAAGTTTTCATATCTTCCAGTGATGTTCTCTATTATTTCAACCTCATCTCACACGGGGTGGTGATCTCCCTTTTCCATTCATATGTGGTCAGCTTTGCCTGATTTTTCTATTCCCCTCATGTTACGGCTTTATTGTATTCCTGCAGTTTTATCTTAAGGAGGACACCCTGTTTTCCCTTTATATTTCATGCTACAGCTGCATGAGATCGTGTACACACAGTCCTTAATCAAGTTCTCTATGGGTGGTCTTACTTGAAAGAGGTGTCTACAAAGTGTTGAAACACTTCAAGGTCATCATGATGTCATATGAACCACAGATCCTTTGAGGTTTTTTTTTTTTGATAATCCCATCGCATAGGGTAGGCAGATCGAAGCTGTTTTCTGAGTGTTGTTTTCCTTTGTATCCTTCTATACCAGTTTGTCAGAGCTGCTGTCACATACCCAGGGTAGTTGTTACATTGTAGGGTACTGCTTATACAGACCATTTTTAGTTCATATGTCTCTAGGCTGCTGCTTAACACTTTTGACCGATGTTTATCAGTGAAAAAAAATTTCCACAGACCAATCAACATTAAACACCCGGTCCATTCATCACCAAACTGCTATCAACAAACACTATTGTTTCACTCCGACAACTATATATTTTTTTTTAATGTATATTTTTCTTTTCGAACAAATGGAAAAAAGGAAGTGACATTTCACATCCGGCTTGCCTACAAGCAGGATTGTTCATAACCGTTTTCGACCCTCACCCGTCGATGTGCAGTTGAAATGCACTGAAACCAAGTTGCATCTTTGTAGTGAGTAAAATGGTTTTGTCTATATGATAAAATTATAATAAATAAATAATTATCGCTCTACTATCGGTATCGAGCCCTCTTTTGGATTAATGCTGTGAACGTTGGAATTTATATATTACTTTCATTCTCATCGCATCGGATATATATATATATATATATATATATATATATATATATATATATATATATTACATGAATCATTCATACAAAAAGCAGATAGTGAAGTTAATGATATCTTCTTTTTGTATGAATGATTCATGTAATGTAACTGAATTGCACCACATACTTGATATGTATGTATATATATATATATATATATATATATATATATATATATATATATATGTATATATAGGTAAATATATATATATATATATATATAGATATATAGATAGATAGATAGATAGATAGATAGATATAGATATAGATACATGAATAAAGACAAAAGGAAAACCATTCTTTACCAATGTGTTTCAGCCTCTGGTGTACTTTATCAAGGTAAATGTAAGGATTTTATTTTAGAAAAGTATTTATAAGCTAACATAAAAATGTTATTTTCAAAATTTT
This sequence comes from Acanthosepion esculentum, assembly GCA_964036315.1. Lineage (NCBI taxonomy): Eukaryota > Metazoa > Mollusca > Cephalopoda > Sepiida > Sepiidae > Acanthosepion > Acanthosepion esculentum. The sequence goes on from OZ038487.1 coordinate 46,139,794, forward strand.
TTAATTTAATGACATGAATATGTATCAGGCTAACTGAAAAGTCAAGGTAAATTATGGAGGATGCTAAGTGACATAATTCAATGTATAATAAATAAAAGTGAATAAATGGTGTTAGTGTTGATTTTTTAATAATATTATTATATCATTTTTTCTGTGATTAAATTATGTATTATATATTTTTAATAATGGAAGGTTATGAATTTAAATTTATATGAAAGTAAGTGAAAGTTTATATTTAAATTTTATATGAAAGATTATATGAATTTAAATTTTATATGAAAGATTATATGAATTTAAATTTTATGTAATTGCTTTAATAATGGAAAATTATGAATTTAATCATTTTTTTTAGCCTTTTTATAGTTATGAATGTTGGCTTAGGAATGGAGTGTTTCTTTCAGGATTGGAGATATTTGAAAAAATCTGGGACACAGATTTATAATTTGTTAAGATTCGATAGCAGCACTCTCAAGAATTTTTTGTCTGAGTTACTTTTCCTTTTAATAAGTGTAGCATTATTTAAATCAAATTTGGGGTTGAATTTAATAAATATAAATGAATTCAAACCCAACTTCAATCTAAAGTATGCTACACTTTTGCAGGATGAAACACATTTGTAGGACAAAACGTGTTGGTTAAGATCATTTTTCCTTTTGTCTTTATTCATATTGTCCTTTTACAAATACATTTTTAGTTATATCTGAAATTTTACACACACACACACACACACACACACACACACACACACACACACATATATATATATATATATATATATATATAAACATAAATTATGCATTACAACTTCGGACTTGTTAATTTCAGCATATACATATACAGTTTCCAATTATGCATGCTTACATTAAGGCATGTGGATATATATACCGACAAAAAAAATGCATTTTTTCTTACAAATATTTTATTGCTAATTTTAGTCTTTACATCTCTTGGGAAATAAGATAGCAAGCCCTTGTGATTTGAATGGAGTTATTTTGATGTGCTATGTGATAAGAGCCCACCAAGCTCTCCAAATTTAAAAAATAACACAACTAAAACAAATTCCATGAAAGTAAAAAGTCTTTAAAAAATGGCAAAAAAAATTGAGCAGCACCTACAACGTTTGCAGTAAAACAGCAATAATTGTAAACCTAGCTTAGTCTGATAAAAGGCTACAATAATAGAGCACTTAATGAGGATAAAAATCTTTAGTGGTGGCTTGCAAGATACTAGTGTGTAACTTATATCACTTCTATGCAAAACCATATATATATATATATATATATATATACACACACACGTTTCATTAAAGATGACAAGGGTGCCAAGAAAACTGTAACACCAAAGCTATTCCGTGCTGATGGCAAAAAAATGAAATGTAAAAGGAAGGAAACCTACTTGATCTACATCTATAACGTGATGAAACAGGTTCATCCTGATACCGGTCATTTCCAGTAAAGCCATATCTAACATGAACAGCTTTGTCAATGATCTGTTCAAGAGAATCGCCACTGAATCTAGTCGACTGGGCCATTATAATAAATGGTCAACCATCACCAGCCACAAAGTTTAAACCACTGTCGGCTTCTTCTGTCTGTAGAATTGGTTAAACATGCCATTTTTGAAGGACCCAAGGCTGTTACCAAATGCACTAGCACCAAGTAAACCTGATATGGTTTTCATACAAATGAAATGAAATGAACGATTGCTGCTTAAATACACAATATATATATATATATATATATATATATATATATATATATATATATTATAGTAAAAGAAGGAAGAACAGTAAGATATGTAATCCGGTGTTCTTATTGATAATTTTATTTTTACAAAACAGTGCTCAATATAAATTTACAGAGCATAAATGTTATAAATTAACTGATTTAAAAATATGCTTTATGTGTAGAGATGAAACCATATAATCTGGGTGGATCCTAGTAATATTAATTATTAAAACTGATCCACAGAGAGCTCGATGCTTTTATTTTAACAGAGCATATGTCATTTTTACAGCAAAAAAACAATAGTTTCAAGGTATGCTATATTTATGGGTTAAAGTGCTCAATATCAGTAATAGAATGGATGTAAATATAAAAGATGTCATTGAAGTCAACACCCAGATGCGACAGTCTCTTTCATGCTAAGTGCAGATTGGTGTGTTAACTTAAATATCCACTTATATATATATATATATATGTATATATATATATATATATATATATATATAAAAGTGAACATAGAAGTCAATACTTAGAGGCGACAGTCTGTTTCATGCTAGATGCAATCGTCAAGCCACTTTCATATTTACACACGCTCTATCCCTGATATTGAGCACTTTATCCCATAAATATAGCACATCTTAAGACTATATTTCTTCACATATATATATATATATATATATATATATATATATATATATATATATATATATATATATATATATGTGTGTGTGTGTGTGTGTATTTAAAGTATATAAATACATAAATACTGTTTAAAATAAAAATAAGCATCTACTCAAATATGGGTATCCACTAAATATATCATTTCAAATGATAAATATATATACATATAAATCATATATACATTATATTTATTATATAAATAATATATACATTAATATTAAGAGAGATCTGAGTGTATTCATATATAAAAAGATGATATCAAAATGATACATGGCACTCACTGTAAATAATGACATAAAACATTCTTGGCTATAATTTTACAAAAGAATCAATCTACATTAAATAAAATTGTGAACGACATGAGATTTCTTCTATGTGCCATGTACCTGCATGATGTAGGTGATCATGGCTCTCCACAAGAGGGCTTCCTTGTGGGAATATCTGTTCATCAGGATTGGTGATAGTTGAGTAGGGTATATTTCCTAAGTGATGACACATCTCTGAACATGAACAGAGGTAGTGTCAAAAGATCTTTTTTTCTTTTTAAATTTGAAGAACATGACAATTTGGGAACTACACCTAGATAAATGGGAATACACTCAATTGGTGACTGTGTGAGACAAATGGTAGACCCACCTGAGAAGGTATGCATTGCTTTTATCAAAACCGTTCACATATGATTGTGATGCACATGTCTGGGTGCACTCTTAACAAACTGGGTACCGTGATGCTTATATTGAACTTTGTATATTTGTATCCGAGCATCACTTTGTTAGCATGCTGCTCTCTCACTTAACACTACTGTTACTACTTCTTTCTTTCTTTTTATGTGCAGTGTCCTTTCAGGACATAGGTGATCATGGCTCTCCACCTTCCTCTATTCCTTGCAGTTCTCAGCAAGTTCTGTCCCTCTACTTCCTCTCCCAGACTACGTTCTGTCATCGACTTGCTTAATCCCACAAGGTATGTCATGCATTATTTTCCCTTGTCTCAATTTCCCTCTATTCAGCCTGTGAGTATCAGATTCTCCAGGCCCGCTTTCCTTATTACATGTCCCAGAAACTTCAGCTGCCTCTTCCTGATGTTAGGTATAAGCCTCCTCCTTGTTTGCGTCCTCTCTAGAACAGCAAAGTTGCTCCCACACTAGGTCCATGATATTCTCAGTAGAACCACATCTCCGTTGCCGCAAGTCTCTTCTTCATCTTTGTGGAGACCGCCCAACATTTCCTGCCGTAAAGGAGGACAGATATCACATAGCAGCTTAGTACTCTTTTCTTTGTTACCAGAGAGAGACCCCCCTGTCTCGTAATACTTTGCCCAGCTTTTGGAATGTGTCCTTGGCCATCCCAATACATCTATGAATCTTAGTGTTGCACTTACCATACTCTGTCAAAACAATTCCTAGACATTTAAACTTCTGTGTCTGCTTAATTCTAGTGTTCCCGACCTGCAAATCACATTTCGGGCCCATTCTCTTACTGAAGACCATGCACTCCATCTTCTTGTAGTTTATGCTTAGTCCTTCCTTCTCACTCTCCTTTGCTACCTTCAGTAGGAGATTTTGTAATTTTTTTTCGTGTCTGCTATCAGTACTGTGTCATCTGCATATCTTATGTTGTTAAGATTGTGGCCGCCAATACTACTAGTAATAATAATAATTATGATGATTTTGGCAGCAATGGCAGTGGTGGTGTTTGTAGCGATGTTGTTGCTTTTGATGATGATGATGATGATGATGATGATGTATGGAATTAGAATTAAATTTTGTACAAACTGTTAGACTAAATTGAAAAAAAAACATATTCTTTGGAGAGAAATAGAAATATACTTACTGATGTCCCTGGAGAAATATTTAGAAACAAAATTAGGGAGATAATAAATCTAAAAAAAATACACATATACATGCATATATATATATATATATATATATATATGTGTGTGTGTGTGTAAAGTGAGAAAGAGAGAATAGAAAAAAATTTTAAAAAATGTTCTCAAAAAACTGAAAAGAAAAAGATCAAAATATGCGGGAAAACGGTGAAAATAATAATAATCAAAATAAAAAAATTGTAAAAAAGCAGTAACAGAAACGGCACAAATTTACAAAAGCAGGAAAAATAAACACGCATACAAAATTACCGAAAAATTCCCGAAGCCCGAAACAAGAAGTAAGAAGTGCAAATTATTACCGAAAGAAATCCTACCCAACCAACCATCCAGAAAAAGAGAAGAAAAAAAATTTAAAAAATGTTAAAGAGAAACAATTAAAAATGACAAAAAAGTAAGAAAAAGAAAGAAAAATAATCACAAAAATATACAAAAGCAACCAAAAAAATTAGCCCCAACTAATAAATGTAGAAAATAGCTGGCAACATATACTAAAAGTGCAGAACAATAACAATTTAAGTAAGTAAAAAAGAAAAAGGAAGACAAAAAAAGAATATGACAAAAGTTTTACATATTTTCTAAAAACATAATTTCAGTTAATTGTCTTTTTTCTCCTCCCTATCTTTGTATATTTTATATTTTTTAAAAATCTATTACTGACTTGTTTATACACACTTTTCTTTTTTCACTTATAGGAAACCATCGCAAAATACAAAGCCTAAAATCTAATTAGGTCCCCTGGGTGAGATGGGAAGTACACAATGGGACAAAGTGATTATATATGACTTGAAGAAGACATACAAAAAGAATTATCATCATCTGGCTCATTTAGCAAACGGGGGTATTGCAGATTTTACTAAGAGATAAATCAAGAAAATACAGTTTAAACTCAATTCATTTTCTTTTATGTCTGGTAAAAAAACGCAACCCCAACTAGAACTTGAAAGTCTTAGTTTTAAAGTTACCTCTCTCCTGAAACAGATTTGGCTCTTATAGCAAAAGCTGGTAAACCTGTAGTAAGTTTGATTCTCACAAAGTGCTCCAAACATAAGGCCTTGTGGCATACTAAGCAAATGATAATAAATAACTAAATTTTGGTGCTACCTCTCTCTCTCTCTCTCTCTCTCTATATATATATATATATATATATATATATATATATATATATATATATATACATATATATATATAAAAATCAGTATCAGACCGATTATTATTATTATTATTATTCTATATACCACATTCCTTTAGGACATAGGCTCTCCACATCTTCCTATACCTTGTGATCCATAATTTTTATCCTTTTGTTATACATATATATATATATATATATATATATATATATATATATATATATATATATGTAAATCTTGGGCTAATACATCAGGCCATATGACAGTCAACCCTTCAGGATGCCCTTCATGTGGATTTGTTTGCAAATCCCATGCAAGATTGTTGTCTTATACAAAACATAAACATAAAAACTGAACTGAAAGACACTTATACATCGAAAATGACAAGAGAGTCCATCATCATCATTATATATATATATATATATATATATATTAATTTACTTATTTAAAAATATGGTTCCATCGCTATACAGGAATTACTATGTTTCAAAAACAGAAGCTAAAAACTTCAAATTCAATTATAGAATTAAATTATAGTCCCTAGTTCTGTTTCATTTTCAAGCAAATTTTGGAATAACTTATTTTGAAATTTACTGAGTTTTATAAGCACATACATTCATATATTAATTTCTAAGGATATTGAGAAATCCAGTCATTTTAACAAGGGGCAGTAGGATATTCTTTTTCACTGACAACTATTGTATCAACATATTAGTTACTTTCAAAAAGAGATTAAGTCAAGGTAAGGTAGTGGTGCCTTTTCAAACGAATGATGACATTTGCTCAATGCATGTCATCTGGTCTTTTTCAACAATAGAAAATTTTTCAGCACATTTGTTTCACCATTAAATTTGTACTTGTATACATAGAGGTTTTTTCTAAAAGTGTTGTATTGAACTACAATTTTAAAATACTATTCTTAATTTTAATTACTAATAGACTACACATCTTTTAAAACAAATAAATGTAATAGAATTACATAAATTATTTAAAAATCATTATTAAATACCAAATATAAATATGTATATTTCTTTTATCAGTTTTTTTTAATTAGATATTACTTAAGGAAAAATTTTGTCAATGTCGGCAAAGAATAGCTATTTCATTTCTTTGATTAAGTAAATTTTTATTTTTTATAAACCTAGTAATATGTAGTTTCTTGTATATGCACAAAGAACATAGGTCATTTAATGACCTACATATTCTAGCTTTTCTTATTAATTTCCATTTCACTGTAGGTGTTTTATTGGTTTCTTTTAAGTGCCAGAAATATTTCGATAGGGACGTCTGATTTTATATTTATTTATCCTAAAAGAACTTTGATGTTGGTTGAACTGTTTTTTGAACTCATGTCTTGTGCATCCAATGTAGACTATTATATTGTCTGGATCCTCAATAGATGATGCATTGGTATACTAATGATTCAGTGCAACATTTATTATTAAGAGCACAGTTATGAGGATTTCTGCAGTTACATAATTTTTGTTTATCTTCAACTCTTTTTATGATTATACTGTCTAAATTACTTTGGTCTTGGTTTAAGTGTTTATTCAAGATATTTGCATTATGTTTCTTAATAATTTTTTCTAAGTTTTCAGTACAGCTGTAACTTAATTTTATGGTATTTTTATTGAAAATAGTACTGAGTTTACTATCTTTAGGAAAATGTCTAACAATTAATGCAAGGAAATTTTGTCCTAATTTGTTCTTTACCATTTGGTTGTATGAGGGTGTATACCAAATTATTTTTCTACTTCTGTTTTTTCTATGGTTTCCATTTTCATTTTTTATATAAGTTAGCTTTGGGCTTTTGTAGCCACTATCTTTTAGAACTTTATTATAGAAATTAATATGTTCATAGAAAATCTTCTCATTTGCTGAATTTATACTCATTCTCTTTTCGATAGATAAAAGTATATGCTTAATTATAGATGGAGGATGATTAGATTTAGGGTGTATATACAAAGGATTAGTATTGTGTTTTTTATAAGGTATGTATACATTTTTCATTAAATCTAATGTTATATCAAGGAAGTTCACCTTTTTCAAGTTAGTGCTTACAGTAATTTTTAAATTCAGGCATTTAAATTCTCTATATAATATCTTTCTAATTTTATCGATTTTAAAATCAAGGTACATCAGATCTAATGATGGTTTCCCCTAGAGGACACAGAATCCTGTCGGAGGGCGCATATTTTTCTAACAAGATTACTTGAATGTTCAGGCCAGTAGATGTAAATAAATAAATATGCTGTTTAATATATAAATAAAAACAGAGCATCTAATCAAATATGAGTATCCATTAAAAATAATGTTTAAACAAATGAATTAAAAATATGTTAGATTGAATCCATTTCCTAAAATATATTTATATATACATATAAATCTTCACCAATAGCACAAAGTAGCAATAATGACATAAACTAAAAAATCAGTATCAGACCGATTATTATTATTATTATTCTATATACCACATTCCTTTAGGATATAGGCTCTCCACATCTTCCTATACCTTGGGATCCATAATTTGTATCCTTTTGTTTATGCTCTAGCCCCCTTTTACAGCGTCCATTCATACAAGTTCATTAAATAAGTTGTTTGCCACCTCCCCCTCTCTCTGTTGTCATCAATATGCCCAGTGAGGTTCAAGTTTTCCATGCCTTCATTCTTCATTGTGTCCAAGAAATTACAGATATCTCTCCTTGGTTCTGAGTATAAAGTATCCTTCTATAGAACCACATTTCTAATGCCTTCAGTTTTCACTTCATTGATTAGGACATCGTCAAGTATTCATTGCTATATAAGAGAATGGTCATCACATAGTAATCCAGCATTCTTTTCTGTGTTTCTAAGCATGAAAAAACACAACAAATATACAGATGCTATCAAATTTAGGGACAAATATATTAATTATATTTCTACAGAAAAGAAGAATGTTAACATGAATATGTGGAAAAATGATATCTGAAAAAGATGAAACTAAAAGAAAAAAAATACATTCTTTGACAATAGCTTCTGATAGTCTAACATACTCAGATATTGGACAATAAATATCTAAATATACACCAGAAACCAGAGAAATGACCTGAAACATAGAAAAAAATAGTTGAAAAAATATTTTTGTTGTTCTTTAACCAAATGTGTAGGGTAGATTAGGCTTTTTAGCCTTTGCAACCAGTCTAGGAGAAGGAAAACTCTGAATTCAAATTTTGAAGAGGGCTTTCTTGCCTATTGTGCACCATTCTTTGTTACCAATTCTTTCAAAAACTGTGGCTGGTTCTACTGGGCCATATAGCCTTGGTTGGTAACCAGTCTAGGAGAAGGAAAAATCTGAGTTCAAACCAGCCTGGAGAGAGTTGGGCTCTGTCAGGCAAACTTGCCAAAGCCACACCACTGCTGCTATGGCTGCACTGCATGTGGTGCTCCTATGACTCCAATGGGTTTTGGGACTCATGGCCATGATCCTGATCATGCCGTATCTGTTGTTCAAAGAAGGTAAGATTTCTGTTTTTTACACATTTCGGGGTTAAAAACCTGTACTCATACAATCTTCTAGCCACCCTCCACGCTCTAGACACATTACTGTTTTTGGCAGATAGTTTTAAATTCTTTCGCTACTTGAGAAGGATTTGATAACTGAGTTTTAATTAGTAGGTAGAGGGAGAAAAGGCGACACAAGTAATTAATGAAAGAAGTCATTGTGGAATTTTTCTCTCCCTGGGAGGAGTACATTTTATTATTGGTATAAAAATGAAATAATACTTAGTTAGATATAATGCTTATAGATAATGATACTGTAGCAGGATTAAAATTGTTGATATATTTAGTGCTAGGTATTTAGTAACATTAGTTGATGGTGAATGCAGTGAGGTTTCTTCAAACAAGAGAGCAACTAATTATATACACTCAACACCAACATTTTTATTGCCTTAGCAGAGTAAATAGAAAGAATACAAAATGGGTATAGAGATGCCTCTTTTCATATGCACATATGTGATTGATGCAGTGATTTGTTTTTATGGCTTATCAACCCTTTATGAGTTTTTTAAAGCACCCCCAAAATATTCTTTTTTTTTAGAATGAATATTGCATTAAAAGTTTTTTGGCGATCACAATGATCTTTCTAGATACAAGTCCTACTCTTTAACCTATAACAGGGGGGAGAGATTTTAAGAGAGTACACACATATGACAATGCATCCACTTATGCATTCAGATATACATATATAGATAGATATAGATACATGTGTAAATATATAAGATGATTTTGGAAACATCTCTTTTGACATGTTTTGCAAATGAACTTACATCATCAGAAATATACACATTTATCCACTTGTATAAAAAGCAAATGAATACTCATATACACGGATGTATGTATGTTTGTATGTATGTATGTATTTGTATGTGATATTCTCTGATATCAGAAGCCAGTTTCTGTGTAGTGGACTCTTCTGGTGATAAAGAAATAATTATTCAATGCTGAATAGAATGTTATTTGTTTTGTTTGATATTCAGAAACTACTGGATGTAAACAAGACAATAAAGATCAATATAAGGTTTTGGATGCATATAAGTAATATAAGTAAAAATTTTAAAAAGTAATTCAAGTAAAATATAATTACAAAATTAATTAAATATTGGCATATTTTTATGGGATCAGTAAACTAGTGTATATATATATATATATATATATATATATATATATATATATATATATATATATATATATATACTTCCAAATTGTGATATAACAAATAATGAGCATGACACACGTTTTACATTTAAATTTAAAGCTTTGGGCAATTTTTCACATCTTTATTTTATGTAGAAAAAAATTATGTGGAGGGTGACATGTTTTAAACATATCTTGCAGACATTCCTTTGCAATGAAACAACTTTGTTCTTAATATTTTTCACTTTATTCTAAAAAAAAATTTTAAATGTAAATTAAAAAATGTCTTCCATTGACTTTACTAAATTTGTTTCCTAAAAGTTTGTGACAAAGAAGATGCTTTTATAGCTTAAAATTTTCATCACTTAAATAAGTAATGAATATAAAAGAACAAATTTTGAGCAAAATCGAAACATGAAATAATTATCTCCCCTGCCAGTTGGTGTTATAAAACTCAACAAAAAGAAGTTTCATTCCACTTTTAAAAATGTACCAATAACTAAATTCATAAAAAATTTTTAAAAATCAATAGAAAAATTTTAAGACTGTCTCCAGAAAAATAAAAAAGATTTGAATTACTTTTAAAAGTTATTATATCTTTACAAATCATGAACAATACATTTACACTTTGCAGGTAATAACCCTACTCTAGACATAACACCTTAATTCCTGATTAAAGTTATGCCAACAAGTAGTGAAATATAAGTAAGAAAAATTAAAACTTTGGCTATATATATATAGGAAGAGGGTTACTTTTAGGAAAATGTTTATCAACTCTTAGTAAAATATTTAATAGAAACACATTAAAACTAAGTTATAGCTGCTCCAATAATCATAAGAAGATTATAAACTTGCAAAATAATAAAATTTTAAACCAATTTAATAATCTGGATCATAATACATGTTCCAAGGAAAATATTATTTATAATAATGACCAATGTAATTGTAGGAATTCTGACCAATGTCCATTTCCAAACAAATGTTTAACTAAATCTCTGGTTTAACTTTGTACTATCTCTATAATAGAGAATCCAACAGTTGAAAAATTCTGTATTGGTAGTACTAAGAATTCTTTTAAGACTAGGTGGCATCAACATACCTTGTTCTTCACCAATGGTACTTACAGAAATCACTTTCTAAATATTTTTAGAACTCAAAAGATGATAATAAGACACCTACGGTGAAATGGAAAATTTTTAAAATGGCAAAGACATGTAGATCTTTATATGAACCCTGTTTTCTGTGCTTACATGAAAAACTGGAAATTATCAGATTCAATAAAAATTTCTTATTAAATCAAAGGAATGAATTAACTGTAAATTGTAAACATAGTTTACTTTTTACCTTACAATTTAGTTAAACTTTGGGATTTGATTATGCTTTTTCTTATATTTTACTTGTACTGCATTGCAACATATATGGCTTATCTTTCTATTTGTAAGATTAATTTGGATTTAATATAATTTTGTATTAATCTCTTGGTAGTATTAATAAAAGGTTGTACAGATGTATTGGTATTTGGTTGATATTTTTGACATCTTACATTGATTGATTATTGTTATTAACATCTTATATGAAGAATCTTTATTCAACAGTTGGATATTAATTTACCAAATAATTCTATAAGTTTAAATTATTTACTAGTTTCTTAAAGAAGCTATTTATTTATCAACAATAAAAAAAATATGTAGGAAACTCACAAAGCGTATAGCTTGTTTATCATTTTGTTAAATTACCTCGCCACCCCATTTTTATTTCTTAGGAAATGGCATTGCCTAGTGTGTATAATTTATATATTCATTTACATCCACTCTAATTTATGTCTGGCTGCCATTAGCTGCCAATCATTACCCATTTATAAAAATTATTTTTTAATTTTTGCTTCTTCGCTTAGATTAAATTTAATGTAAGTCATATTTGATTGGTTGATCAGAGTAAAGCCCACAAACCTTATAACACCACCTTTTTTCTTTTTTCGTAAAAAAGGTTGTATTTTGCTTTTAAATCTAAATAAATCATTCACTCAGTAGTAATTTACAATCACCTGATGACATGCATTGATATGCATTGAAACACGACTGCAATTGTGTAGCGATTTTGACATGTCAGTATAATATCCTAAGATAAATAATATTGTTCTACTTTGTACTGAGCCCTCTTTTAAATTAAGTGTTATGAATGTTGGAATTGTACTCTATTCATTCTCATCTTACCTGGATATATATATATATATATATTTAAATATAAATTTTTTTTTATTGCTATTTTTAGGGTATTGGTTATTTTATTTGTTTAGTTTCAAGTATTTGTTTTGTTTAAAGTACATTGCCTTATCTAGTTTGTATTTAGTACATATATTTTCATTTTTCATGATAGTATTTGATGATTGGAAGCAATGAAACCAAAACAAAACAAAACAAAACAAAAAAAAATGATTTAACTGCTAAGATTTGGAGATGATCAGACAGCAAAAGAGGAAGGAGTTGGGTTTCTTAAAACATTGTGACTCACATCCAAAGATGGTAAAGTGCATTTCTTTAACAACATGGATTGGTCTCCAAAGAAATTTTCAACACACATTAATCACAACAATGTAGGCATACATTCTTCTCCCCTATTTCTCTCTCTCTCTCTATCCCCATAAACATATATATATATATATATGAAAGTGCACACTGAGGTCAAAACCGAGTGGCGACAGCCTGTTTCATGCTTGGACACAATTTTCAGGCCATTGTGTTTTGACTTGACTATTTATATATACTGGTCATTGGTGTTTATGGGTAGCAAGGACTATTGTATTAGCCCAATGGTTATTGGGTAGGTGGTAAAGGTTGTTTCAAATTATTCCAGAGGCTATAGAGTAGAAATAATTATGGATCCGGATGCAGTTATTTGTAGCTATTCTATAGTGTTTTTTGTTAAATTTTTACTCATTGTTTATTATTAATTACTTTTATTATTATATTTTAGTGTTTATTATTATATGTACTTATTTATTTAATTTGTTTACTTAGTTTTTTGTTTATTTTATTTATTTATTCATTATTTTTTCTATTTTTGTCTTTTTTATCAAATATAAATGCAATAATAACAAGATATTTATATTTACATATACTCTATCCCTCATATAAGTAACTTAAATAATAAATAAAACTTAAAACTATATTTTTATTTTTGTCATATATATATATATATATATATATATATATATATATATATATGGTGGACTCTCCTGTCTTATTCAACATATGATGGTCAGGCAGCTCAGTTCCTAGGAATCGACAGCCCAGCACATATGATTTTAGTGGTGAAGGCTTTGTGTAAAATCAACCACAATTTTTGAAGGGCTGAATACAGAGACCTGGTGTACTACATACTACAAGGTCCCCAAATCACCCTCTGCAGGTTTTGAATTCAGAGCTGTCCTTCTCCTAGGCCTGTTGCTATCTAAGGCTATAGAACCTAGTCTGTCCTGCTATTTACCCATAGCTGGAGAGAGAAGAGGAGGATTAATACCTTTCCCAGGGATATTAGCACGTAAGTGAATGTAATGGATTCTACTGGAATTCAATATATATGTACAGGGTGTTTCACAGTTTTTGAAACAAAATGATCTAGCACAAAACAAGAACCACAAATGATAGAGTAATGGAAATTATATTTATTGAAAGGTAAAGGGCTAACATTTTAGGATCTGCAACCATTTAGTTTGAAACATGAACCAAAAATGTCAAGAGGGGCCCTAGAGTACATGCTCCAGATATCCACTGATCAGTTAAAGGTATTGTTGAAAGCTGTGTGCAAAAATGTTGATAACACGTGCACATTCCGTCTGGTGAGGAACCTATTGCCCTACGATCTTCACAAGTGCCATGAGCTTCAAAGTTCTTGACCAACTAGAAAATCCGACTCCTGCTTGGAAATGTGTTGAAAATGAACTGTCTTCTGTATCTTTCTTGAACAATCTTGAAAGACTTGTAATATGTCTTCACACAAAAGATCTTCTGCTCCATCACTCAAGTCATGATTTTGCTATATTTGGTTGAATATATCGAAATATTAACTGTCTTCCAGCAACAATCGGAAAAGAGAAAAAGAATAAAGTTAACAAGAAAGATCTGAGAGGCCACTGCTTTGTTTCAACAATTGTGAAACACACTAATCTCCAACGGTTTAAGTGTAGCGTCAATCGACATCTCCAGTTGCCTTAATCTATCCACTTCCCTTCTCCACATCCTTTCATTTTTCATTCCTATCTGCTCTCGCTCCAAATCTTCTGTAACCCCCTTTGCGTTGATCGACCCACTGTCTTTCTCTTTCACTACATCCCCTCCCTTGCCACTCCTAACTGCTCTTCCTCCAACCCTTCTTTAACCCCTTGCATGATAGTGGCCTCCGGCCTTGCTTGGGGTGATACGATTAAAAAAAAAAAAAGAAAGAAATATATATATATATATATATAACATTATATATATACATATATATATATATATATATATATATATATATGATTGTTTCCCAAAGCATTGAAGGTGGGTTGTTATTTTTTTTCACAGACCCATTCAAAATTGACTTTGTACCAAAGTTGTCCTCACAATATAATAATTTACAAGAATGAGGAAACATTGATCAGCATCTAGGTTGTTCTGGCACTGTAGATTTCTGCCATTTCGCAAACATTTGAATTTTTGGCTCTTTCCTAGTTTCAGATAAGGTTTAAAGAAATACTTTTTTGAATATCTGCTCACCTGCATAAGTAATTTTGACTTCTAGGCTCCAAGATAATATCTGCAAATAATTTACATAATTTGATACTTCCAGACCCCACTATAAATTTGATAGCACTGAATCTATTTGTTCAACTCTATTCGCCCCAGCAAGATGGAGACAGAAGCGAATTGCTTTCTGTGCTTGCAAAGAAACCAAAGAACACAAGAATCTGGATTCTTGGCATATCAGAAGCTGAAAAAGTCAACTGAGGTAGGACGGTAGGGGTGCTGACTTACATGGATTGAAGGTAATGGAGTCAAATCGGTGGTAGGGGATGGGTCGGGTGGCAACCCAGAAAGGTGTTGTGGTACAAGAGTTATAGTTTCTTAGGTTTTACCTACTGAAGTGTCAGGTTCTACTGTTTCAATTTATTTTGTTTTAGAGTTTGCAGCAGGGCTACCTTGGGGGTAAATGTCAATATATTATTATTATTGCACTTTTAAAAAAAAATCTTTTTACTAGGCAAGTACACACACAAATACACACACACACACACATACATACACATGCACAGACACAGACACACACACACACACACATATATATCTCAAAAGGGCTGGCTGTAGGAAGGAAATACTGTTATAATTATATATACTTGGGTAGGACCCAAATATAATTATAACTGTATTTGTTACAGTCAACCCATGTATATATATATATATATATATATATATATGAAGAAATATACTCTTAAGGTGTGCTACATTTATGGGATAAAGTGCTCAATATCAGAGATTGTGTGTAAATATAAATGTGAACATTGAAGTCAACAGTTAGAGGTGACAGGCTGTTTCATGCTGGACACAATCATCAGGCCTTGTATATATATATATATATATATATATATATATATATATATGAATAAAAAGTGACAAGAAGAAAAACTATACTTAGCTGACATGTTTCATCCAATGAGGGACATTATCAAGGCAATGATAAAGTCCCTAAGTGAACTTCTGGTCTTTTTTTATTCATTTTGTCTCTTTTACTGATACACTCCATCTGAGAATATATATATATATATATATATATATATATATATATATATATATATTATTTAAAGAAAAACAGACCAGTTTGTTTTTCTTTAAATTAAATTATTTGCTCTGATTTAACATTGAGCTCTCCGGATTTCATCCTCCTTGGGATTATCCATATGGATTACCAAGATTTTAATTATTTAAATATATATATATATATATATATATATATATATATATATATATATAAAGGGTGTTCCAATAACTTGGACCAATTTGTGAATTAAGTTTAAGCATCTAATGATCTTTTTCTTTTTCTTTCAGATTTGGCAGACATTTGGGCGATATTATTTTTCACACATAATTGCCATGACTTAAATAACATGATCCAATAGAGAAATAAATAAATTTTCACCAATAACACTGATTTATTTACTGCTGACTTTGATCCATCTTAATGAAACACATCTATACATTTTTAAAAATCATTAAATAAACAAATATACAAGGAGAAATAACTTTTCATGATAGCTTCTTTTTTTTGTTTCAACCCCACCTTTATATTTCTTGCCTACCTGTAGGTTTTATCAGTTAGCATGTTCTCTTCTGACAGCCTCACTTGTTTTTTTTCTTTTATAGTCCTCACATTAAATACAATTTCTTTCTCTTTGCCACTCCTCTTTCTTTCACTTTGTCTCATTTTCTCTCACTACTTTCTTTTATCTCCCCCTCCTCTTCATTTGTTTTCCCTATCTTTCTCTCTTAAGATTTGCAACAGATTTTAGTTGCTGGCAAGCTAGTAAAAAATATATATGCAAAAGCAGAGTGTGTTTGATCATCACAAAACCATTGCTCTTCAATGGGTAACCCATACTTAAGGCCTTGTGCCAGACTAAGCTGAGTTGAGTAGTTATAAAATATTTTCCCCATTTCCATTTTCTTTGCATACTTTCTCGTTTATTTTAGATTTTATTAGTTTTCTTTTCTGAATACTCTTCTTTACGAACATGGGGTAATGGCTAATGAGGTGTGTCTAGCTGACCATGACTACAAAGTCATTTCAATTCTCACTGGGTTCTCTATACAAAATTTGACATTAAGTAACCCAACTAGGATTGAAGTACCCCACTGTAAGGTAATTGTTAGTGAAGCTAGTCTGGTTGACCATTACTGTTGAGTAGTGAGCTTGATCCTCACTAGGTGTCCCATACAAAATTTGACATTAAGTAACCCAACTAGGATTGAAGTACCCCGCTGTAAGGTAATTGTTAGTGAAGCTAGTCTGGTTGACCATTACTGTTGAGTAGTGCACTACTCAACAGTAATGGTCAACCAGACTATGGGATACCTAGTGTGGATCAAGCTCACTATAGTGAGCTTGATCCACACTAGGTATCCCATACAAAATTTGACATTAAGTAACCCAACAAGGTTTGGTTTGGTTTATTTTGTTTTACGGCATATCAACCTCAATGGGTTATTTAATGACAACAACATTTTTAGGATAGATTCGTATGAATAGAATATGTATTGTATTTACATTAGTCAGACTATTGTCCTCATCTTTGTCGCCATATTTGTCACAACGTTTCGGCCGTTGTACGCTCTGGCCTTCTTCAGGTGGTTGGAATTTCGAACTGAACCCTTTATTTCGATCACTGGGGTAGACTGTTCTAGTTCCACGAGCCATGTTTGATGGATGTCAGTTATCAGTTATCTCCTGCTAATTTTCCCTCTGAAAGTTCTCCACTGCCTTAACCGGGTATTGAACTCACACTCTTTGGGTCTGTCACTGGATCTAACCAACGCCTTTATCAACTGTGCCATGTGTCCTTGATGTAAATACTGTACATAATACCTCATCTCAGAAATATAGACAGACTCTGGAGAATATGTATTCTTTGGTTTAGATTGGTTTGGTTTATTTTGTTTTATGGCATATCAAGCTCAATGGGTTATTTAATGCTGACAACATTTTTTATTGCTGGTAATATTTTGTTTTGTCAAAAATCTGTTTTGGTAATATATTTCCTTCAAAACTGTATAGCTGGTAATAATTTTTTTCAAAAAAGTATTGCTGGTAATAGTTCACTTTTTGCCCATAGCTGGGACCCTAACAGGTGCTACAACCCTGGATTAGGGTGGACCTGGGAACACCAGCAATTAAGAGGTGGTTCCACATTCCTCAAAACCTCCTGATCAGAGGCCTTGCTGCTGGGGGTAGTTTATCATCTTACCCCGGACGCGGATGTAGTTTAATGTCTTACCCAGGACGGTAACCTAACAAGGATTGAAGTACTTCCCTGTGAGGTAATTTAGTGAAACCAAACTGGTTGACCATTACTATTGTGTAGTGAGTTTGATCTTCACTAGGTGCCCCATACTAAATTGGACATTAAATAATGATGCAATGGTTGAGGGTCCTAGGGAGTGGGGTAATGGTTAGCAACAGTAGTCTGGCTGACCATTAAGATTGAGTAGTGATTTCAGCTCTCACTAGGTGCCCTATGCCAAATTTGAAATTAACCCTACAATTGTTGGCATGTTGTAAAATCAATTATCCAATCCCTGTGAGGCTGGTCTGGTTGACCATTACTAGTGAGGAGTGAATTTGATCCTCACTGGGTGCCCCATACAAAACTTCAACATTACATATTCCAACAACGGTTTAGGCACCTCATTGTCAAGTAATTTTTAACAAGATTAGACTGCTTGACTATTACTATTAAGTAGTGAGAGTGATTAGGTGCTCCATACAAAAATTCAATGAAGAGAGTTACAGTGTTTAGGTAGGGATAGATGGGTCCAGGAAAGGAGGGGGGAAAATTTTCTGAAGAGACAAAGAAAACAAAAGAGAGAGAGAGAGAGAGAGAGAGAGAGAGAGAGAGAGAGAGAGCTTGTGGAGAAAAAAAGTGGTATGAAATGTTAAGGGGATGGGGTAGCAGTGGGGAAATAGAGAGAGAAAGGGAAAGAGAGATTGTGCGGAAAAGAAAGAGATTTGAAATGTCAGAGGGATGCGGTAGCAGTGGTGGAAAAAAAATTCAACATTAAATAACACAATTCTTCTTCACCTTTTATGTACCATGTCTCTTCAGGACATAGGCAATCATGGCCCACCACATCTTCCTGTCCCTTGTGTTTTATCTTTTTGTTATTTCTCCCAAACCCTTTTCTACCATCCATTTATCATATGTTACATGCTACTTTCCCCTGTCCCTCTTTCTCTCAATCTATCCTGTGAGTATCAGATTTTACAAGCCCTCCTTGCTTATTACATGCTCCAGAAATTTCAACTGTCTCTTTCTGATGTTATGTATAAGTGTCCTTTTTGTTCCCATTTCCTCCAAAACCTCATTGTTGATCAAATGTTCCGTCCATGGTATCCTCAGCATCTTTCTGTAGAACCACTTTTCTGTTGCTTCGAGTCTCTTCTTCAACTTTGAGGAGATTGTCCAGCATTTGCTGCTATACAGGAGGACAGATATCATGTAACAGTTTAATACTCTTTTCTTTGTTTCTAACAAAGTTTTCCTTTCTCTTAATACTCTGCTTAGCTTTTGGGATACATCTTTGGCCATCCCAATACATCTTCGAATCTCAGTGTTGCACTTTCTGTCCTCAGTTGGAACACTTCGACAATAATTCATAAAACCTACAAATTGACCATCAGCAAACAAGTGAAAAAAAGAAAATGTTTTATATTTAGTTAAGACGCATTTATAGCTATCATGTTCTTTTAACATCTTCCTTTCCTAGCTGACTGGATTTTTCAAATTTTGACAGGGTCAGGTACCTTTTCCTCTTTGTCTTTATTTTTAACCCTTTGAATTCTATCAGCTCGGTATACTCAGCACTGTGGGAAAGTGCATATATTGTACTCATCAGGGTGTCAGGGTTCAAAGGTTTAATCTTTTTCTACACCCCCACCTTTTTTATTTAATTTTTATCTTCCCATTTTTATTTCATCTCTTTCTTAATTATCAAATTAAAAAAAAAAGAACAGATTCATGGGGACATGTCACTCTCACCCTTTTCCTTCTCGGTCTCTCTCTATATTTCTCTCTTTCTCTTTCTCTCTAATCCACCACTAATATCCCATCCCTCTAACATTTCATACCCACTTCCTTTTCTCCACAATGTCTCTCTCTCTCTCTCTTTCTCTTTCTACTTCTTCACTTCTACCCCATCCCTCTAACATTTCATACCTCTATTCTTTCTCCACATCCCCTCTCTCTCACTCTCTTTCTCTTTCTTTGTCACTTCTCTCCCCCCCCTTTTCCTGGCCCCTCTTGCCCTTACCCAAACACTTCAACTCTCCTCATTAAACAAATAAAACCCTTGATATACCAAAGTGATATTCTTGTCACTTTGACAGCTGAACAGTGTTTGCAGCATGTGCAGAGTTGGGCCCAACTGTTAAAAGCACAGGAAATAAATTCTATGAAGTGGGTTCAAATTCCAGCTGAGTTAGTGCTTTTTTTCTTTCTTGCACTTGGGAAAGGTATGAACCAATCTACCAAAATAGATTAAATACTAGTACCATGTAACACAATTTAACTTGCCAAATGTTACTTGTAGAGGAGATAGGCACTGTTAAGTAGCCATTAGCAGTGATTCTCTCCTTGAAAAGCCTCTGCCTCCACAATTCACACAAGCTCACCGGGTAGGTGGCCAACTGCCTTCCTCTATCTCTCTTGCTCTCAATATGCCCTGTGAGGATTAAGTTTTCCAAGCCCTCTTTTCTCATTATGTGTCCAAGTAATTTCAGCTATCTTTTCCTGATTCTAAGCAAAAATTTGTTGCTATTTTCTTTAAGATTTCTTTGTTGCTTACTCATTCCATCCATGAAATTCTCAGTATCCTTCTGTAGAACAACATTTCGTTCACTGTCATATAAGAGGATGGATATCACATAGCAATGTAGCACTCTTTTCTTTGTTGCTAACAAAATTTTCCTGTTGCTTAATACTTTGCTTAGTTTTTTAAATGCATCTTTTGCTATTTTAATGTTCCTTTGGATTTCAGTGTCACATTTCTGTTAAAACACTTCCCAGATAGTTAAACTTCTGTACCTATTTGATATTGACATCTCCAATTCATAGCTTGCAAACCTAATATAAAAATGATATTTACACTTGTGGTGAAGGCAACCATAGTTGTGCCCTTACTCTACTAGAAAAAGTGATGGTTGAAGTTGAATCTCATATATATGCAGTGGTCAAATTGCTTTGAATAAAGCTTAGATGTTTGTTTTCTTTATGTGCTCTTTAACACAATTTTGAACAGTGTATTGCCCAAATTTTTAATTTCTGAAAATATGACTAATTAGTATTTAAAATGGCTGCCAATCCATATGCAAAATAGATTATTCCTTCTTATTCTAAATATTGTGACCGTTTTGCTTAAAGTTCATATTTTATCATTTCAGATGAAAACCTGAACATCTTCCAACATATTTCAGTGAAATTTTCACTATCAAAATGTAGAGATACTTTAAAATTATCAGCTGTATACAGCTGTATTCTCAAATCAATTATTAAAAACAGTTTCAACTGAATGAACCATATAGGCCTTGAAGGAAATGGTCCTTTGTAGGATCTTGTAGCTCTACAAAATCACAAAGAATTTTACCAAATAACAGAAACCACATCCTATGAAGACTTTCAACAACAGTGACAACAAAAATTGTATGCCTATGTTTTATAGATTATGGAAAAGAATTTGATAAAGTTTGATAAAATACAACAAAAAGTACAATTAGACCTGCTAGGTAACTTTGACATATTTGGAAAGGGTATTAGAATAATCCAGAATTTATATTGGCAGCAAATTTCTTGATAATATCAGCCTGATGATCCAAGAATGCAACAACATTAAAAAGTGCCAGAAACTATACCACAGGGGTTGATCCAAGTCTGGTGAGTGAAAGCATATTATTCTCAAATCATACAATTTCCAAGTTAAGCTCTTTAGTGAAGGCACCATAGCTGTCTCCTCACACAACACCTCTAACTACTCTACTATAAAAAGTGATGGTCGAACATCAGGTATGTGCAGTGCATGAATCACTTTGAATGGAGCTTTGCTACAAGTTTAAAGGTTTGTTAGCTTTTCTTTACAAGACTGAATGAAATTATGAATTTTACAAGTAAAATTATTGACACCATATTCACTAAATTTTTTATAGCCTTCTGTGTACGGACAGACTGGCTGTTAGGTCTTAACTTGATCTGTTTCTGATATATATATATATATATATATATTGATATATTATTAATATATGTGTATATATTACCCTCATTTAGAATATTTCTTCCCCTTTTAGTCATAGTGCACAGCTACCCTATTTCCATAACCGAGATCTGAAGAGAGAGTGATTTTCCTTACTTTTCCTTTCTTGAATTACTGTCTACATAACTATGTTTTCTTTTTTCATTTATCTTTTCACTTCCATAAAGTATACATGTTTAATAGCAATAGATTATTAAAATCAAAACCATTTAAATTTTGTTAAAACTTATTCTGACACTTGAATTGTACATATCACAGTTTCCTCTCCATTAAATGGGTGTTCTGGAAGCAATGGATCATTTTTTTTTTAAATTATATATATATCATCTTAAGAAAAGGCAAATATAGTGTATAAAAAGACACAAATTTCTGACAGCTATATTAAATTTTTCTGGTATTCATTACAAGAGAAAACAGATATACAGTGTAACCTGGATATAAGACAGTTGTCGGGACCGCAGAAGAAGTATCTTATATCCGGGTTTCTCTTATATCCGGGTTTGGTCTATTATATATACATTAACACAGGCTCTAATTTCTGACCAGATAAAACCTCTCTTATATCAGGGTTTCTCTTATATCCGGGTCTCTTATATCCGGGTCTCTTATATCCGGGTTACACTGTACCATTTTTTTTATTCTTTTAGGAATTTAAGATAAACATTTCTTAAAAAGCTGGCCAAGATTTTCCTCTCGACACTTGGAATTCCTCAAGATTTAAACATAAACTTAAATAAAAAATGATATTTCGACTGAATGAAGTTACAGGTTTTTACAAGTAGAATTGCCTTATTTAAATGAAAAGCTACTAACTTTTGTTAAAAATCTTATATTTTGATCTTGGTGAATTGAAATTGAACAGTCATTGCCACTTTTGTAATGCCAACAAATACTTGTTGTCACTTTTGTAATGCACATTGTAGTAGAGACTTTGTAATCACAGATACAATTATAGTAACACCATTGAACAATTCGCCTTCAAATATCACTCTCACTAATAGTACTTGCACAATAATACTAACTTGACAAGTAACCTGTATAGTGGACTGATTAGAGAAATAGTATAGTGAATAGAGTAAAGAATAGCGGTCCATACAGTAACAGAGGATAAAGTAGAAATGACAATCAATTAGACATCATGCTACCTTCCATATAGGCATTTCCTCTATGGTCACATGATCTACTTAATTCAATAATGTGATCACCTGTGTTTTCTCTCTGGCAATCTGTGTTCAAACTCAAGTGTCGGCAGTGACACTTTATTCCTATAACAGAAATAAAGATAAGATATCACTGCTACGCTTAGAATAGAGCTTGGGACCTTTCATCCACCATTCTGCTTCTCTAAACAAAACATTAGCGCTTAAAGTTCTGTTGTTTCATTTGATACTAAGACAATGGTTCTGCAAGATGTTGCTTGCTCTGCCTGAAAATGATAAGAATAACTGCTAAACTATTAAGTTCTTTATTAGCCAGGGACATAGACTATTTAGAACTTTTATTTTGTGGAACAGATTTCCAAGAAGATACTTCTCCACTTACTATGTTCTTAACCTCTTTAAGTCTAGGGGTCAACTATTATCTATCCTACATATCCTCCTAATATGCATTCTTACTTTCTCTCTTTTATGTCTTGCAACAATGTCATTCAGTAATCCTCTACCTTGAGTGGTTCTTGCGCCTTGGATTGGGTGAACGATTGTATATAAAAAAAGCATAATCTTTCAAATTTTAGCTGAGGTTGTTTGTGCTTAATTTGTACTAATGCCAATGGGAAAGGCATGAATCCACCAAAGCTAATAGATTAGATGCTAGTTACATGTAACTCAGTTTGACCTGTAGAATGTTACTCAGAGAGGAGTTGGGTACTGCCAAATAACTTCCATCCTCATTGCTTACAATTACCACTATAGCTAATTTATATCTTTATTGGGCACTCTATATTTTAGTCTTTGTGTTGAACTTGAATAAGCTCAGTAAATATCAATAGTGTTTCTCATGGAAGAGTAACAGTTACCAAACTAGCCTTCCAGTTCATTATTCCTCACTTGGTATGCCAAACCTGAGGCCTTGTGCCAGACTAAGCTCAGTAAATATAAATAGAGTTTTTCATGGAAGAGTAACAGTTACCAAACTAGCCTTTCAGTTCATTATTCCTCACTTGGTATGCCAAACCTGAGGCCTTGTGCCAGACTAAGCTCAGTAAATATCAATAGAGTTTCTCATGGAAGAGTAACAGTTACCAAACTAGCCTTCCAGTTCATTATTCCTCACTTGGTATGCCAAACCTGAGGCCTTGTGCCAGACTAAGCTCAATAAATATCAATAGAGTTTCTCATGGAAGAGTAACAGTTACCAAACTAGCCTTCCAGTTCATTATTCCTCACTTGGTATGCCAAACCTGAGGCCTTGTGCCAGACTAAGCTCAGTAAATATCAATAGAGTTTCTCATGGAAGAGTAACAGTTACCAAACTAGCCTTCCAGTTCATTATTCCTCACTTGGTATGACAAACCTGAGGCCTTGTGCCAGACTAAGCTCAGTAAATATCAATAGAGTTTCTCATGGAAGAGTAACAGTTACCAAACTAGCCTTCCAGTTCATTATTCCTCACTTGGTATGCCAAACCTGAGGCCTTGTGCCAGACTAAGCTCAGTAAATATCAATAGAGTTTCTCATGGAAGAGTAACAGTTACCAAACTAGCCTTTCAGTTCATTATTCCTCACTTGGTATGCCAAACCTGAGGCCTTGTGCCAGACTAAGCTCAGTAAATATCAATAGAGTTTCTCATGGAAGAGTAACAGTTACCAAACTAGCCTTCCAGTTCATTATTCCTCACTTGGTATGCCAAACCTGAGGCCTTGTGCCAGACTAAGCTCAATAAATATCAATAGAGTTTCTCATGGAAGAGTAACAGTTACCAAACTAGCCTTCCAGTCCATTATGCCTCACTTGGTATGTCAAACCTGAGGCCTTGTGCCAGACTAAGCTCAGTAAATATCAATAGAGTTTCTCATGGAAGAGTAACAGTTACCAAACTAGCCTTCCAGTTCATTATTCCTCACTTGGTATGCCAAACCTGAGGCCTTGTGCCAGACTAAGTTAAATTAAGAATTTACCAAATTACTATCTCTTATTTTTTAAGTTTTATTATATTTCTTCACTGAATAATTTCTTTACCATGAAATGAAGGTGTATTGCTGTGAGGTAATGGTTAATGAAACCTGTATGTTTGATCATTACTACTGAGTAGTGAGTTTGATCCTCACTCTGTGTCCCATATAAAATCCGACATTAAATAACCTAACATTTTAATAGAACCCTCTTCATTTAAAACATGAAAAATATGCAAATTAAACAAATTTGTCACAGTCCTCTTCAAAACACCAGAAAGGTCATAATCTAACCTTTCCTGACTCGATCAAGCATCCCATACTAATTTATGATTCGCTCCAAGTGAGGGGAACTAATTCTAAAGTTGGTAAGGGTGAGAGATTATTGAGAAGTCATAGTTTTATTTGAATTTATCGTTTATAATTAGCCTTGTGTTTTAAGCTTTTTGTTTGTAAATAGCATTCTATCTGTGAATTATCTTTTAGCAGAGTAAAACAAATTAGATAGAGATTGATAACGAGAAAGAGGGATCGTAATGATTTACCCATTCTCAAAATATTAATAACAAGTATTTCAAGTTGCATTCCAAAATCAGATTTGCGTGACATTGATAAATTTGCATGACGTTGATAAATTTGCATGACATTGATAAATTTCTGATAACTGCCTTATCTTGTAAACACAACAGTTTAAAATCCCCACCAAATTCACACAGATACCCCCTCATGCACAAACAGTCATACAAGCACACAAGGCAAAACTTAGAATAGTTTGTATAAAGCAGATAATACAGAGTTTTGCTGCAATACTTTTTAATTAGTAGCATTAGTAAGATTAGTGTACAGATGCTCAAAAGGATGATTATTAAGGAGACAGTGGAAATAGGGCATGTTGATAAGCATATTTTTTTTTATTTGTCAAATTTATAAATATTTTAGGTTGAATCTTATATATATGTCTATATATCTATATCTATATCTATATATATATATATATTATAATATTTGAAAAAAAATATGATTCCTTCGCTACATAAGAGTTCTCATGTTTCAAAAGCGAGAGTTGAGACCCTCAATATAATTATTGAAATTAAGTTGAATTAAGGTATCTGGTCTCGTTTCATCGTCAAGCGAAAATTTAGGAATAAGCTATCTTGTGGTTTGCGCGTGTTTATAAGTATGGTCTCTTGCAACATTAGTTACCATGGAAACAGTTGGGGGTGGCCATTTTCCAAAGGGGACTGGTCTGTAGAAAAAAATAACACTTAACTCTTCGACCACCTAACCAATATGGCTGCACCCCAGCCGTTTAGATCCCTAATTTATTTGTAGAAAAGTTGAATATTTAAATTGCTAACAAGCATTAAATTAATTTCTTCATGGAGTTTTTATACATTTAAATTACTATCAAATGTTAAAATCTGTTTTTATCTAATTTGCTATACCACCCCTCTTCCTCCGTAAACCTCTTTTCTCTTTACTTCCCCCTTTTTTCTTTTTTATTTTCCTCCACTCCTCCCACATATCATTTCCATTAAGTTGACTAATGAAATAGGTCAATGTCTGATCCTTACCCCCCTTCCTTCCTCAATATTAAGTATTATAAAGAAATATAAAAATAAATTTTAAAATTCTCTCTTCCCTCTCTAAACTCGACCATGTCTCTCATACCATTCCTTGCTACCTTCTATATTAACTTATATAAGCTTAATACTGCCCATCAAAAGTGTAAATTTTAATTTCATTTTTCGTTTCACCTTTTGAAAGTGATGTCTGAAGATCCTTGGACAGTTAAAAGTCCTTGGTGAAATAAACTATTACAATGGAGCCTTAAAGTAGTCTGTTTTTCTTTAAATTATTAGCTCTGAATTAACATTGAGCTCTCAGGATTTCATCCTCCTTGGAATTATCCATACGGATTACCAAGATTTTTATTACTTAACTACATATATATATATATATATATATATATATATATATATATATATATATATATACATATATATATATATATGGAGGAACAATGAAGTATGGATTGCAGCTTTGATTGAGGAATTGGAGAGTCAAGTTTGAATTACAGTCAATTTCATTACATTCACTTATGTGCTTATACCTTGAGGAAAGGTATGAATTCATCTCTTCACATACCAATTATGGGTAAAAAGCAGGACAGATTGTGTTCTATAACCTTGGGAGGCAACTGGTCTAGGAGAAAGAAAAACTCTTGTGTGAATCCATCTCTTCTCCCACCACCTGTGGGTTAATTAGTAAGACTTGTATCAGTCAATCATTATTGTCTTTCTTACCATTATTATATTTCTTACAATCTAAAACTATTTTCTGGATTTAAATAATCTGCAAAGGGTTGATAAGCCATGAAAAATCAGTCAATCACATGCGCACACACTCACGCACAACTGGTCTAACCCAAGTCAGTAGAATATGGTGGGTGCTGCAGGGTTTCCCAACACTTTAAGCTTCTGCAAGGTCTGTTTGCAACGTGCAATCTTGTGTTGTCATGGTGGGAAAATGTCACCTTTTCAATTTGCAAAAAATTTTCTTGAATCGAAGTTCCTCCAATTGGCGAAATTCAGTTGAGATATGGATTTTCAAACTTTTAGCAATCTCTTTCATTGAAATCTTTGGTTTGTTCTCCATGATGACAGGCAGAGAGTCTTCATCAATGATGGAAGGTTGTCTGGAACTTGGTTGTTCGCTTAGGTTAAAATCACCCTGACAGAAATCTGCCAAACCACGGAAGAGCTGGAGCAAGATCCAAGTAAAACTTCCAAATGTTTTTTGTCACAGTTCTAATGCTTACTCTTTTCCAAAATTCATAGAGAATAATATGGCAAATGTCCAATTTTAGATCCTCCATCTTTAAGGCATTCATTTGTGGACAAAATGTCAACATTCAACAAAGTCTGACTTGCAAGTGTACAATGCAAATTTCAATCTAGAACATACCAGAAATTGGCACTAAAACAAACGCCATTGTCAATTTGCTTGTCATTTTATATTAACAATGAAAATCGGGCACAAACTTTTGCTATGATCTGATAGCTTCTTCTTTTATGTGTCAAGTCCCTTAAGTACATTGATGGTCATGGCTCTCCACAACATCCTCTCTTTTGGTATTCTAAGTAATCTTTTAGCCTTTACCTTCCATCTGTCCTTGTTCTACAATCCATTCACATGCTTGTTAAGTAAGCTACTTGCAGTTTCCTCCTGCTATTAGTATGTCTTGTGAGTGTTAAATTCTCCAGGCTCCCTTTTTTTATTATTTGAAATTAAAAGATGAATATTATAATAAACTTTAAAAAAAAATGAAAAACAGTAAATATTTCTTCTTTTATATGTCAAGTCCTTTCAGCAGATGGGCAGCCATGGCTTTCTACGTTTTCCTGTTTTTTGTGTTAGCTGTATACAAACACTTTTTCAGATCGGTGGTTAAAAATGACTTTGAGTGTGTGAAGAATGTAGATCTCAGTGAGGACTGTCCTTCCTTTTTTAACCTCATGGACTGGTGACAGAATCACAAATGAAGAACTGAACCAGATAACAGAAACCATATCACTTAAGGACTTTCAACAGCAGTACCGATAAAAATAAACTGTACATGTAACTTGAGTAGAGAATAATGACATAATAAAGATGTGGACATTTCACGCAACTTCAAATAAAAGTTTAGGATGGAAACCCCATCAATGCTGGAAAGAAAGATAATGGCTACTGAACTTGAGAAGCCCATTTTCCTGAAAACATTGTTTTTTTCTGAAAAAATTGTTTTTTCTTGAAAAAATTGTTTTCTTTCCTGAAAAAAATTGTTTTTTTTTTCTGAAAAAATTGTTTTAAGAGAACCATTTTGTAAATTTCAACCAAAATTAGTACTGGCAGCTTGGTTAATTAATGCCAAATATTTTCATATAAGGAAATGGCTAATATTACCATTACCATTGCAGTTAGTCTATCTATCTATCTATCTATCTATCTATCTATCTATCTATCTCATTTAGTTCATATCTATCTATCTATCTATCTATTTATTTATCTCATTCTGTTCATATCTAGCTATGTCATTCAGTTCATATCTATCTATCTATCTATCTATCTATCTGTTTCAGTCTGTTCATATCTCTCTTTCTGTTGTTTCAGTATTTTCTTATCGATATAATTTGATGTTCCACATTACTTCAAACAAAAGGCAAGAAAGGAAGCCCCCCATCAATATGAGGAAGTGTAATAACTGTTATTGAACTTGAGAAACCAATTTTACTGAAAACTGTTTTAAGAGAAAGATTTTATAAATTTCAACCAAAAGCAGCACTGGCTCCTCGGTCAATGAATTCTAAATGTTTCCCTATAAGGAAATGGCTAAAATTGCCATGACCATAAACATGTAACTTTTAACCCTTTATCATCCCACTTTGCTCTTGTTATTCTATCCATTCACACATGCATTACATTATCTTGTTATTCTATCCATTCACACATGCAGTACATTATTTGTTGTTTCTCCTGGCATATCTTACTTTCAATATGAGAATGTTAGCTCTTCTAGACCATTATGTTAACTATTTTAAATCTTTATAATAAATGGTGAATTGTATGCATTTATTACAAAGTGATTTGTGCCTACAAATTATATTTTCAATGACTTTTTCATGTCGTTTATAGCTAAGATATAAGTCTTTAAAGTTAATTTTATTTGCTCATCAAGGTCATGGTTTAAGAAATTGTTATTATTAAACGTTTATTTTCTGTTATTTTGTAGTTTGTGTGAAAAAGAAATTAGTTTAACTCAGTTGATCATGTTTCTTTTCACAGCTATTTTATTATTGTGAAGACATTTGCTATTATAATTAAGACGACAATAATTTATGCATGTGGGTTTTTATATAGTGAAGTACTAAAATTATAACTCTTACAAAATTATAACTCTTAGTAATGAAAAAGATTCTTTTATTAGCCCTTTGATCCCCCCCTCCTCGGATGAGTATGAATCTCCTATACTGAGTCCCAGCTATCCATCTCTGCTGTCCATGACTTTTAAAGACTTGCCTCTTGGGTTCAAAGAGTTAATTTCATATGTAAAGTGTTTAACTGAGGTCTCCTTAAATGTTAAAGTTTGTTTTAGGTTTATTAATGTCATTAAAAGTTTTAGGTACATGAATGTCATTAAAATAGCAAAATTGTTAAAGGATTTATTTTCTAAACAAAACATATAAAAATTCTTTCTGTGACTATCACAGTGTAGAGATACAGAAGTCAAAAACGATACTTATGCCTCAAGGGGTCTTTAAGGGTCATGTAACAGTCAGTTGGAGACAGTAGTCATCTGTTGTATATATCTGATATGTTCTAAAAAGGATCCAAAAAAATACTAAAGGTCTTTAACAATACCTTCTTTTTATTCATCCCCTTCCCATATTTTCCTTTATATACTTAAATTTTGCTGTGTGAGATATATATATATACTGTATCCTTAGTATGTCTTATGTATATGTACTCATCTTTGTATATAAAATGTTTTCAGGAACAAATTATTTTGGGAGTTCATCTATTTCTGTTTCTAGTCATTCCTTCCATCTTGTTAAGGTGGTGATATATTATGGATATATTGATATCTATATTAATTTTGGAGAGTAGAGAAGGCCAAGATATTCTGTTACTCTTTCCAAGCACTCCAAACAGTAACATTTGTATATAGACTGATGGTGCAGACATGGAGGCACATCTCAGTCTGATTTTATAAAACTTTTATATGACTCTATATTAGAATTAGTAAAACAATGTTTTAATAATAAGAGAAAATAATATTATTACTTATTCTGTTTCCATGGTTATCATCAGTTTATTAAAATGATTTTTGCATTTGTACACAGATATTTATTTTTAAGTTTAATTAACTGTTAAAATTTTCAGATTAACCACAGCATTTCTTAGTAGCAAGGTTACCATGGTAATTATGTTTTTCCTCAGATTTTTTCAGGTGTTCTTAGAATTCACTTACAGAGTGAAATCTTGATGACAGAAGAAAATATTTTAAACATTCAACTAGCTTTCACAAATTCCATCTTATATATTTATTGAGATATTTCATGTCAGTCATTTTATCACATATATATATATATATATATATATATATATATGAATAAATACAGGGGTTGGACAAAATAATTAAAACACTTGTTAAATTCAAAGAAAATTTATTTAATATGCAGCTCGTCCTCTTTTAGCCTCACATACAGCTTTAATACGTCTAGGAATGGAATCATACAGCTTCCTGACTTCATCCACAGGAATTTTCAGCCATTTTTCCATTGACACCTGCTCGAGCCCTTTAAGACACAACGGTGGAGGATAGCGGCTCCTAACTTGTCACTACAAAATGCACCACAAATGTTCAATAATATTGATATCTGGAGATTGGGGAGGCCACTCCATGTGTTCTAGCTCACTTTCATGCTCTTCATACCAATTCTTAACCACTTGAGCGGTATGTATTGGAGCATTATCATCTTGGAAGATGCAGTCACCATCAGGAAATAAAGTCTGGGCCATTGGATGAACATGATCTCCCAAAATGTTCAGGTAATCTTCGCTGTTGATTCTACCATGCAGGCAACTATTGGACCGAGACATTTCCATGATATGGTGGCCCAAACGATCACTGATCCACCTGCCTGCTTCACTGTTGGAAGAAGGCAGTCAGGGTTGTAAGCTTCTTTGGGCTGCCTCCACACAAACTCACCCTGAAGTTGGGAAATGAGAAAAACTGGACTCGTTTGAGAATATGACTTGCTTCCATTGGTCTGCAGACCAGTCATGGTGATCTCTGCACCACTTTAACCTCTTCTGAATGTTGCGAGTGGAGAGAAGAGGTTTCCTTACGGCTGCTCTTCCATGATATCCAGCCTTATAGAGCTCATGACGAACAGTTTTAGTAGAAACTGGACTATTCAGATGATTATTCAACTCAGCACTCACTTTGGCCGCAGTAGTCTGATGATTTTTTGCTGCATTGCATTTCAATGCACGTCAGTAAGTTTGCAAGTCCGGCCTGAATTGCTATGGTTGCTAGAGGTTTTGCCCTGTTTCTTGAATTGCATCATAGTTTTTGATATGGCAGCTATTGAAAAAACAAACAGTTCAGTAACCTAAGTGATAGAAGCTCCTGCCATGTGAGCTCCAACAATTTGCCCTTTTTCAAACTTGGAGAGGTCACACATTTAGCTTAAATTTTACTAAATTCTAAAAATAAATAAGACAAAGACAGTAAATTAGATAAATAAACATATTTACAATAGATATAACCTGTAATTATGAAGTTTTCGTTAAAGTTCTTAATATAATAGGTCTTTGAAATATAGGAGTGGAATTTGCACCTGTTCCAATTATTTTGTCCAACCCGTGTATATAAGATGGAATTTTTGAAAAACAGTTGGATGTTTAAAATTTTTTCTTTTGTTGTCAAGATTTGACTCTTTAAGTGAATTCTAAGAACACCTGAAAAAAGATATTTCATATCAGTCATTTTATCATATATATTATATATATATATATATATATATATATATATATATATATATATATATATATATATATATATATATATATATTGCATATCAATTCTTAGTGCAAATAAAATAATGATCTATGTACAATAACAGAGCTAAAATTTATATTAATAATAGATATGCATTTTTATCCTCACATGAAACTCTTGAGGATAAAAATGTATATTTATTATTAAAATATTATTAATATATATATATGTGTGTGTGTTTGTGCTTGTGAGCGTGTATATTTAACAGTTAAACAGTTAGTTATATATAGTTAATATATATAGTTAATAGATAAATAAGATTTAATAAAAACTTCTCATCTGGATCCAAATTTCAGAGATACACTGCTTGTCAGACTGAGATAAGCATAACAGAGCTAAAATTTATATTAATAACAAATATATATTTTTATCCTCACTAATAAAACTTGAGGGTAAAAATGTATACTTATTGTCATTAACTCACACACACACACACATACACACACACACACATATATATATATATATATATATAATTAACAGTCAATTATATACTTAATAGATAAATAAGATTTTAAAAACTTATCATCTGGCTTCAAATTTTGGGGATACACTTCTCATCGGGCTAAAATAAGTATAATGTTGCACTATTTTTAATATTGTGTAATTTGTTATACAAAAATCTGTTTGCCTCAAAATGTGTTAAATACTGGTAATTTACTGGCTGATGTGTTTTGCTGGACATTAAGGATCTGTATTTGTGTGTGTGTGTGTGTGTGTGTGTGTGTGTGTGTGTGTGTGATAAAATGAATAACACTAAGTATCTGAAAACTGAATTACTCAACTTATAAAAACCCAAATAAATCAAAAAAGAAAAGAAAAGAAAACAGAACAAACCACATGGACTATGCCCAAAGAAATAACACAATTAAAAAAATAAGAATATTAAAAAAAAAATTAATGCAATATATCTATGGAATTTAAGAGAGTGTGTTGGGTGTGTCATAAGTGTGTGCATGTTCACATATAAACAATTAATGTAGAAGCAACAAAAACTTGGTTTTCTACTACAGATTGTTTATTCACTGTTTTTGGTAGAAACTCGAAGGAAACAAAGTTTGCAATATCTCTTGGCTGTGTCCGTTTTCTTTTTCTAGTATGTTAGGGTAAGTAAGGATAAGAATGATTGAAAGGGTTAAGCCAAAGTCAGCTTTGCACTTTTTTGAAACACCCAAAGTAATTTTCTTCATGGTTGAAACTACAAAACACGCTTGAACATTATATGTTGGAAAGCAGAAAAAGAGTTCAGTTGTCAGTCGACTGGGGAAAAGAGACATTCCCAGCAGTGATGCCTTCATCCAAATGCTGCTATAACTTGGAGCAAGTGGGAGAAAAAGAGAAAGAAGGAGGAAATGGTTGTCTTTTTATAGAAGTTAAACAGTGCCACCTAATGGGCAACTTGCAAAGCAAATTGGAGTAATAAAAATTCCAGTTTTTTTTATTACTAACAACTTGGAAAATGTACTTATTTTTAATTTTTTCTTTTATTATTTTATTTATTGATTTTCTTTCATTTTCACACATACCTTAACTTGAAAGGGCATCAGAAACTCCATAATCCAGAAAGTAAATCCAATATATAAGTGTGTGTGTGTGTGTGGATGTGTGTGTGTGCGTTCATGTGTGTGCATGTGTGTGTGTGTGTGTGCGTGCGTGTGCGTGTGTGTGTGTGTGTGTGTGTGTGTCTGTGATAAAATAACTAACATGAAATATTTGATACCTGAATTGCTTAACTTATTAAAACCCAAATCATCCAGCAAAAAAAAAAAAAACTAATCTCAGTGAATGGAATGAAAGAAATGGTAACGGTAATATTAACTGTTTCCTTGTAAGGAAAAATTCAGCATTCATTCACTGAATAGAGAGTGCATCTGTCGGTTGAAATTTATAAAATCTTTCAATTAAAATAATTTGTCAGGAAAATAGGTTTCTCAAGACCAGTAACTGTTATTGCTCTTTCCCATATTGGTGTAGGCTTCCTTCCTAACCTTTTGCTTGAAGTAGTGTGGAATGTCAACAATAATTTTTTCAGGAAAATAGGTTTCTCAAGACCAGTAACAGTTATTGCTCTTTCCCATATTGGTGTAGGCTTCCTTCCTAACCTTTTGCTTGAAGTAGTGTGGAATGTCAACAATAATTTGTCAGGAAAATAGGTTTCTCAAGACCAGTAACAGTTATTGCTCTTTCCCATATTGGTGTAGGCTTCCTTCCTAACCTTTTGCTTGAAGTAGTATGGAATGTCAACAATAATATTTTAGGAAAATAGGTTTCTCAAGGCCAGTAACTGTTATCACACAAATAAAAAATAAGAATTATTTTTAAAGAAACCAAGAAATAATATATCATAGTTCAACACCAAAATCCAAAGGCACATTGGGATAATGAAAGTTGCCTTCCAAAAGCTAAGGAAAGTATTAAAAAACAAGAAAATTTTGTTAGAAACGATAAAAGAGTAACTTAACTGTTATGTAATATCAATCTTCCTATATGGTAGTGAATGCTAGACAATCTCCTTACAGATGTAGAAGTGACTTGATGCAAGTGGCTTTACAGAACGATACTGAACATATGATCGAGAACAAAGTTTTAGAGAAAAAGGAAACTGAAAGGACATTTATAGTTGATATCAAAACATGTCTGTAAATACATGTGGCAAAACAAAATTCTTACATTTACTTTGATAGAGTTCATCAGGGGACAAAATTTGTCAATGAAGAAAAGTTTATCTTCTGTCTTTATTCATATATATATATATATATATATATATATATGTGATAAAAATGAAAAATATATCTTTATGGTATGCTATATTTATGGGTAAAAGTGCTATCAGCCTCTGACAATAAATCCAAAAACTGTAAAATCTGTCTGGAGGAGAAAATAGCTATAATTATCTTCCCAGATCAACACAGATTACTAAATAATTGATCAGAATTTATCTCAAACTGCAGACATGAAAATAAATTTCTGCTACATACTTAAAAATCAAAACTAAAAACGAATACCTTATAAAATATCTACATGAAAAATGCAAATATATGCACTATATTCCACCAATGACGGGCAGAAGCTGAGTGATGCCTGGGGCCAACTTCTTGATTGTATGCCTTTAAAACTCATGTAGCAGAGTCGATAAGGCCTAGTACTGAGAATTATGAGAAGGGAAGACATTTTAAATATGTAAAAACAGATGAAACATGAAATAAACACTTTATTTAAATTAAATATAAACTAAATTTTTATTTAACTCTTTGGTTGGATGCCATCCCAATATGGATAATCAATAATAAATAATTAATTAATCAATAATAAATAATGAGTAAAAATTTAACAAACAACACGATAGAATAGCTACAAATAACTGCATCTAGATACACAATTATTTCTAGTCAATAGCCCCTAGAATAATTGGAAACAACCTTTACCACCTACCCAATAACCATTGGGATAATACAATAATCCTTGCTACTCATAATGCACCATTGATCAGCATATATAAATAGTTGAGCCAAATCACAAGGCACCAAGACTGAAAATTACATTCAAGCATGAAACAGACTGTTGCTACTCAGTGTTGACTTCAGTGTCCACCTTTACATTTATATGTATATATATATTTATATTTATTATTTTTTACACACACACACACACACACACACACACACATATATATATATATATATACATATATATATATATATATATATATATATCACCATATCACCAACTCAGACTCCTTATCAAAACAAGGCGTCCTCTTAAATAGCCCCGTACGTTCTCACTGACTGCTATCTCACTGACTGCTATCTAAACTAAATTCAAAACCCCTATTCTTAGACAGTCAGTCTATGGCTGAGGAGGACTGGCATATGGTTGTGCTAGTCTGAAATAGACTATGCGCAAATGAGGTAATTTTTTTTCTGTATAAAATATATATATATATGTGTGTGTGTGTGTGTGTGTGTGTGTGTGTGTGTGTGTGTGTAATGACATATTAAAGAACTTCTGTATTATTGCAAACCAATTTTATATATATTTTATATATATATATATGTTTTTATGGTAATTTACCGATGAATGCATGGACCCTCCCATCTATAAATAGGAGCAGGTACTGCCTTTTGCAGAGGGAAGTTTCCAGCAGTCAACTCTGACAGTTGGACCAAGCATGCTTGCTGTAACACTTTTGTTTTTATATGTTTGTATTACTGTTTCAGTTAATATATTTGTTTGGCTCAATTCCTCTCTTGTGTCTTTATTTCTGGCCCTAACAAGGCCACAACAATATTATGTATATGTGTGTGTGTGTGTGTGTGTGTATGTGTATGTGTGTGTGTGTGTGTGTGTAATGACATATTAAAGAACTTTTGTATATTTATATTTATTATATATATATATATTACACACATACATATATGTATATATATATATATATATATACATATATATATATTTATATGCAAGACTCTTCGGTAAATCGAATTGAGTTCTCTCAGTCACTGTGTGTATATCTAAAAAAAAATACGCTTAAATTCACCTTCTTCTCTGCCGTGAGCTAACGGCTTCAGGGTAGAATTTCTGACTGACGCGAATTCGGACGGTTTTCGATTCTAGCCAGAGGCAACCGGACGTCTAGCCACACTGACGAGCTGTGATACAGTGAAACAGTCTGTCTGTGGATGACAATATATATATATATATATATATATATATATATGTTTATATGTGTCTGTGTGTGTGTGTATAATGACATATTAAAGAACTTCTGTATCAGTGCAGACCAAATTCCTTACAATTATGTGAAATGTGTCACTTAACTCTGTCTACACCTTCTTCATCTCATATTTTCCCTATCTACAACTTCTCTAATTCTAAATTATGTCAGATGATTCACCTCTTGTGGCTCACCATTTAATACCAAGCCACAAGTACTAAAATGGACCAAATCAAATACCAATAAAAGAAAGATAAATGCCTCTGAAGACTGTTTAAGCGGTAAAAGGTAATCTATTACAAATTTAAGCGCCCATCAAATTTCATAACTACGATGCTACAATATAATAAAGAGGTTCATTGGATTTAGTTTAAAGTTTAATTTGCTAATTTAAAATAATTTAAAACATTTGTGCATTAATTTCTATCATTTAACACATCCCTTAAACCAAATCAATAAAATATACGGATATCAAAGATTTTACAAGCACTGAAATATCATAATCAGGCCTTTATTGATTTCGTTCTTTTCATTTGAATCTGTCAAATACTGTGTATACTAATGTATAAGCCAACTATATCTATAGTGCGACCCCAGAATTTTTTGCATTAATTTTAACCCCCCTGGGAAAAAATTACCCACGTATAGTACATCATTTTTAATTTCTTCAAAAGCATTACCTGTTTTATAAGGTGCCTCTCCTCTATTTTCTGCATAAAAAATGATCATAAAAACTTGCACTATACTCAAGTATATATGCTATGTCTATATCAATGATTTTACAAGTATGTATATATAGATGGCCACTCATATTCTAGGAAGGGTAGCCAATCCCTATTGCAGACACTTGCTCAGGTGTATTTGTTTTTATTCAACACCCACGGATCCCACCTGTGGTTTATATTGCAACTATGCTGAGCAGACCTTAGTTTCTGGGAAAGAGCATGTTATCTAGCATGATCAACAATTTGAACGAGGGGCAGCATGCTCAACCACTGGGGCCATGAGGACTTGTGACATAGTACTAGCACAGCTATCGGCGGCTCCAAACGGTTCTGTCTACCCAATTTCACTCACAAGGCTTGGGTCAACCCGTGGTAGGGTTTTCAGGCACTCTCCAAAGGTGCTGCATGCTGGGATTGACACCTCCAGTCTGGTAACATCACAAAGTCTCTTTTCTGTCAAATCGACCATGGTCAGATTCGAACCTGGGACTCCTGGTCAGAATGCGAATGCTCTAACCACTCGCCCATGTCTATATCAATGATGTTATAAGTACTGGAATCTAAAACTGTTGTTCTTTAATTCTTTCATATCACAAAACAGGGACTGGGAGGGCTGATGAAAAGACAAACCTTACCTAGAACTACAAAAGATAAGAAGTTGTGGAGAGCCATAATAGCCCATGTCCTGAAAGGACATGGCAAGAGAAAAGAAGAATTCCCACTTGAAACAAATCAGTAAAATATTTCTACATACACAGAATATCACAGATCTATTAGATGTGATCATATACATCAAGGATTTTACAAGGACAGAAAAGTAAGTCTAACCTATTGTTTTTCCAATCCTATCCACTTCAACAAGATCAGTAAAATTTTTCTATGTGCAATGAATATCACAGATTTTACAAGCACTGAAAGATCATAATTAGGCCTTTTGTGTATTAGATCTTTTAAAATCCAATCTGTTAGATATGTTCATATATAGTTACTATCAAATATTTTACAAGTACAGACAAACCTCTCATCAATGAACTAATAGTGGGGGGGGGATTTCTGTTAAAGCCAATTGACCATAGATGAGAAGGGATTATTTTTGAATTATAAAACCACTATAGTAACTACCAGTAGTTATGATCATAATGTAAATACTATAAACATGTATATATGGCATAAATAAATATATATTTAATATAGATATATTAATCAAAATAGCAAAAATAATAGATTTCTCACAGCTACTTTCTCATGCATGCGCTAATGTATCATACTTTATATACTCTACATCTGTCTTTGTTTACAATTGAAAGGCCTGCCACTGCCACCTGGTGGTCACTTTGAGAACTAATATGACTTATTCCACTAAGCCCGCAAATTTTGAAATACGTCGCTGATGATTTGGGAGTTTTTTTCCTGCAGATTGCTTTTGTTTTGTCTGCCGATTTTGTCCACTGCATCCAAAATCCGTTGATGGTGGATCCGTAGATGGGAGGTTTGTCTGTACAAGAAAGTAAGTTTAATGTTTTATTTTTCAATTCAATCCACTCCAATCAAATCAGTAAAAGATGTCTACATGCAGTGAATATCACAGATTTTACAAGGACTTAAATGTCAAGCTCACTTAAAAGATAGGGTCATTGAACAGTGCTATATGTCTCACGGGGTATATAAAGCATATTGCTTGCAATAAATTTTCAAAACATGCCTTTTCTAAAACACAGCATGGGGCTCTGCAGATAGTCATATTGTCAAAATATCCATAGAATCATTTGAATTGCCAGAAAGAATTCGGTTAAAATGCCACAGAAGAATATAATTCAAGTGTCAAAATACAAACTGTTAGAATATTTATTGCAAACAAGCAAAAGAAAGAAATGATCAACAGTTGCCAAACACGCACACACACACACACACACACACACACACACAGACACATACATATACACACATGTACATGTACATATATACCTGTACATACACATGCACCTACTCCCGAACATATCACTATACATAAACACACATTTATGTATAACTGCATTCTCACACTGTACCTGCCCATGCTCACATAGGCGAACTTACATATGTCTACACACACACACACACACACACACACACACTCTCTCTCTAAGTACCTAGGTTTATATCAATATCACATTGAAACAATGCTTCTTGTACAATTACTGAAGTTAAGCAATACCTAGATGGGAGACCGCTTGGGAATACCAGGTACTATGAGCTTGGATGTGCAGATAAAATAATGTATAATGGCTTGGAACTTTTAACCAGAGAGCCAATCTCCAATTCCTGTTGTGTTTGTCATATTCACTTATATGCAAATACCCTTGGGAAAGGTATGAATCCACCTCATCTAACCCCAGCAATGGGTTAATTATCAAGATGTGTGTCACTAAATTATTATCTTCCAAAAAAATTATTTACAATCTAAAGTTATTTTCTAGCATTAATTAGCAAGATGTGTGTCACTAAATGATTATCTTCCAAAAAAATTCTTACAATCTAAAATTATTTTCTAGCATTAAATAAACTGCAAAAGGGTTACAAACTGTAGGAAGTGAATCAATCAGTCAGTCTTAAGTACTTAATATTAAGTAGGGCCTTAATAATTAGGGGGTTGGAATTTTTCTCAATATGCAATAAAGAAGGGGTCTTGATAAAAGTGGCAGTCAAAATGTGTGAAATTAATTAATGGGAGTGATCTAAATAACCTCGAGGGGAGGTCAGAAAATTTCCTCAAAAAATAAGCTACTCAAGAATATGTACCTATATATATAAAGAAGTAAAACAAAAAGTAAAAAATAAAAGGCAAACAAGAATATTCAAAATCTTGTTGCAGAAATCCTATCAGAAACAACAAACATATATTCGGGCTGCACAAATAAGAAATTTCGCCGAAACACTTGAAAAGAAAAATAACTGTTTCGAAGATTCAAACAATGAAAAGAAAAGGAAAGGACAAAAGGAGTTTTTTCCTTTACAAGCTTAATTAAACTAACGTGGAAAAAAAAATCTCCCTTGTTAACTTCAGTGATATGAAAGCCTGATGATTTTGTTTTTACTGTTTTGTTTTTATCCTCCCCAACTGCTCCATTTATTCCTGGATTCAGAATTTCAAGTTCCTGTCAACATTATTGAGACAGGGGATATTTTTCGGAAGAATTGTGAGCTGACATCAACAGCAAGTTTATCGAAATCAGTTTGATCAATCTTGCTCATAGAAAAAAAAAACCCCAACAAAAACAACTGAAAAATATTGTTACCCACCCCCACACAAAAAAAGACTGAATAGAGTATTTCACCTTGTACAGTTTGAAATATGGTTATATATTAATCTCTCAGTTAATAAAATGTTCATAACAGAATTTACAATATCAATTCGAATGATGCATTATTCAATATATTGATTTATTCTCTCTTTTTCTTTCTCAGTCTTCTTGTCCTTCAATTGTGATTTCTTTCTTTTTTATTTTCTTTCTGTTGGTTTCTATTTTCCTTTCTGCCTTTCTCTCCTTTCCTCTTCCATGTTCATTTTCTGAATTGAATTTAATAAATAGCAACTATTCCATCCTCTCATATCCGTACACAGAA
This sequence comes from Acanthosepion esculentum, assembly GCA_964036315.1. Taxonomy (NCBI): domain Eukaryota; kingdom Metazoa; phylum Mollusca; class Cephalopoda; order Sepiida; family Sepiidae; genus Acanthosepion; species Acanthosepion esculentum. The sequence continues at coordinate 46,181,698 of OZ038487.1, forward strand.
CCTCAAAAAAAAAAACATATTAAAAATCACTCCACCTCATTGTCACCCACAGACCAATGAAAAACAAGAAAGAAAATAAATTTAATTGTCCAATGGTAAGTCTTTGCATAATTTATTAGTAGTTAATGACAATTTACATGCAGAATTTAAATCCAAGCCAGTGTCCAATGTGTATTAATTTATCAGCATGGCAATACATTTTTAACAGATGGTTCACATCTAAAAACAGGCTTATCAGCATGGGTATGGTAAAGGTTTGGGATTTCAAAGGATGAAATCCTAGGAACATTAGATACTGGAATAATGGTGGTGATTTCATTGGTTATTTCAATTTTTTGGCTATTTTACTAAGTTTTTTCATGTGTCATTCAGAATGAATGTGTTTCTTTTCAAATTTCATATAGGCCAATTTTATCTGAAACTGAAGAATTTTAAATATTGTTTAAAAAAATAAATAAAATAAAAAATAAAACAAGTCTGAATCTTTGGGATTTTTTTGCCACTAGCATATCACAGATATTATAAATTTTCTGCAAAGGATTTATCAGAAAAGGAATATTTAAGGCAAAAGGAAAAAGACTAAATCTGAAAGAGAAAATGAGACTAAAATAATTAGTAGTAAAATGAAAATAAAAATTAATTAAATGAGAAAGAAAGCAGAAAATGTGAAAGACTATGTAATAGCATAAGAAAGAAAGAAAGAAAGAATGAAAGAAAGAAAGAAAGAAGTGTAAAAGACAAAGAAAGAAACAAAGAAGTTCAGGAAGGCATGTCAAAGAAAGAATGAAACAAACAAAGTGACTGAGTAGAACAAAGAAAGAAAGAAAGATAAGTGTGTGAAGAAGTGTGAAGAAAGAAAGAAAGATAAGTGTGCGAAGAAGTGTAAAGAAAGAAAGAAAGAAAGAATGAAAGAAAGAAAGAAAGAAGCATAAAAGACAAAGAAAGAAACAAAGAAGTTCAGGAAGGCATGTCAAAGAAAGAATGAAACAAACAAAGTGACTGAGTAGAACAAAGAAAGAAAGAAAGATAAGTGTGTGAAGAAGTGTGAAGAAAGAAAGAAAGATAAGTGTGCGAAGAAGTGTAAAGAAAGAAAGAAAGAAAGAATGAAAGAAAGAAAGAAAGAAGCATAAAAGACAAAGAAAGAAACAAAGAAGTTCAGGAAGGCATGTCAAAGAAAGAATGAAACAAACAAAGTGACTGAGTAGAACAAAGAAAGAAAGAAAGATAAGTGTGTGAAGAAGTGTGAAGAAAGAAAGAAAGATAAGTGTGCGAAGAAGTGTAAAGAAAGAAAGAAAGAAAGAATGAAAGAAAGAAAGAAAGAAGCATAAAAGACAAAGAAAGAAACAAAGAAGTTCAGGAAGGCATGTCAAAGAAAGAATGAAACAAACAAAGTGACTGAGTAGAACAAAGAAAGAAAGAAAGATAAGTGTGTGAAGAAGTGTGAAGAAAGAAAGAAAGATAAGTGTGCGAAGAAGTGTAAAGAAAGAAAGAAAGAAAGAATGAAAGAAAGAAAGAAAGAAGCATAAAAGACAAAGAAAGAAACAAAGAAGTTCAGGAAGGCATGTCAAAGAAAGAATGAAACAAACAAAGTGACTGAGTAGAACAAAGAAAGAAAGAAAGATAAGTGTGTGAAGAAGTGTGAAGAAAGAAAGAAAGATAAGTGTGCGAAGAAGTGTAAAGAAAGAAAGAAAGAAAGAATGAAAGAAAGAAAGAAAGAAGCATAAAAGACAAAGAAAGAAACAAAGAAGTTCAGGAAGGCATGTCAAAGAAAGAATGAAACAAACAAAGTGACTGAGTAGAACAAAGAAAGAAAGAAAGATAAGTGTGTGAAGAAGTGTAAAGAAAGAAAGAAAGAAAGAAAGAAAGAAAGAAAGATAAGTGTGCGAAGAAGTGTGAAGAAAGAAAGAAAGAAAGAAAGGTTGAAAAGAAGGTCAATATGTAAAAGTAAATATATTCATTACAAAGAAAGGAAGAAATAAATAATATCAGTAAAATTTCAGTGACATTATGATACTGAAAGAAAGAATAGCAACATCAAAAGAAAGAAAGAAAGAAAATGCAATTTATAAATGTAAGGAATGGAAATTAGAAAGAAAGAAAGAATTTAAAAAGTAGGAAGGAAGGAAGAGATTAACAAAACATTTACCACCATTTTGTTCATTACTTTTAAAAATTTGTCCAAAGTGTCATAATTTTTAGGAGAGCCCATGTAATTACAATATTTAGCATACTCTTACACAAAGCCACATGAGAGTTCCAACCAGTGAGAAGTAACTAACAATGACTTGCAAAGCTAGATTATTAACCTACAAGTTTCACTGTCTGCAACAAAGAAGTTTGTAATGTGGTCTTATTACCAATGAACCAGCATTTCTATTGGTCTATTAAAGACTAGAGAGTAATGATACACGAGTTGTTGTAATAAAAAGCAAGGGAAAATAAGACATAGAAACGCTAGTTACTTACAATCTATCTACCAATATATATGTTGGCATATAAGGCAACCTTGTAATCTTAAAAATCTCCACCCTCTAAAATATCAATTTGTCTTATACTCTAGGTTTAAAATGTGAACCTTAAATTCTGTGGGTTATGGTAAGTTATTAGCATGGGAGATTTTGGCTGGTAGGCTAGCTTCAGCTTTGGTAACTATTGAAACAAATATTTTCGACTGAAACAACTTAATTTACATTATTATGGTAGGGATGCAGTAAGTGTAGATTGTGAGAGTTAACTGACAATATCTTGTCTCCTTTTTTTCGATGATGTTGAACAAAACTGGATGTGAGTCTGTTATGATGTTGATTTGGGGTTTGTAGAGACAAACTCCAAATAACACGTAACAATAAAAAGGGTTTTAATAGGTTGGTAAAAAGGTACAGAAATTGCCTGAGTAGTCAATAACTAGCTCAGCCAAGAACTTCTCTGTCTCCCTGTCTCTCCCATGTCAACTGACATGCCACTATTTAAAGTCTTTGTTCACAGACGCAGACAAGTTCATCTTCAAGAGGGGTGGTAGGTTTCCGACACAACACCTCCCCCTTGAGATTAATTCTGGAGGAATTAATATCTTTTTCTTTTGGGATCTGGACTTAAACATTCCACCCTAGTTCTTTTTCTTTTGCTTGTCCTTCTTTGGACAACTGTTTCAGGCAATGGTGGAGTTGGTATATCGAATAAATCATATAATACCTCCATTGGTTCTTCATTTTCTTTACTTATTTCTTCAATGATTCTTTTCCTTAATTGGTTCAAATGTCTTTTGTGCGTCCATTTTTTACTTCTTATCATGTATAACATTTTACCAATTCTTTGAGTTACAACTCCATCTTGCCAAAATTCCTTCCCATTTTTGTAATTTAAAAAAAAAACTTTATCTCCCGGCCTGGTAGGTTTCCGACACAACAGAGTCACAAAAAGCTGTTTAAAGATTGCATTTGAGAACAGTGAAATGAGTGGATGGCTAGTGGTGAAAAGACATTCAGGCTGCTGTAATAGGTTACTAAAAACACACCGCCCACTCATGAGGTATTGTAGATTGTAATAGTTAATTGAAGATATCTCCCACCATTTTCTCATTAGAATTAGAGGGGAAAGAAAGTAAATGCTTTCTGAATTCATTTAATAAATTCAATACAATACATTTTAAAATACAACTTGGTGGGTTTGTCTTGTGTGGACAATATAGTCTGAAACCTAAATTTTAACTTGAAAATTTGGGGATTGTCATATATGCCCAGTTACCTTGTCATTCTTTTTAAGTGCCGTGTCCTTTCAGGACACAGGCAATCATGGCTCTCCACTTCCCCATATCCCTTATAGCTCTCAATAAGTTTCATCCCTCTTCCACCTTCCCCAGAACACATTCTGCCATCCACCTGCTTAAGCCCGCCAGGTATGTCACAGGCTGTTTTCCCTTGTCTCTCTTTCCCTCTATTCGACCTGTGAGTATCAGATTCTCCAGGCCCTCCTTTCTCATTACATGTCCCAGAAACTTCAGCTGCCTCTTCCTGATGTTAAGTATAAGCCTCCTTGTTTGCATCCTCTCCAAGACCTCATCGTTGCTCGCAAGCTTGGTCCATGATATCCTTTGCATCCTTCTGTAGAACCACATCTCCGTCACCTTGAGTCTCTTCTTCATCTTTGAGGAGACGTAAATGATGACAGATGTCATGTAACAGCTCAGTATTCTTTTCTTTGTTACCAAAGAGATCCTCCTGTACACCAACATATACATTATCTACCTATGTGATGGATTGCTGAAAGGTTTTAGCCTGACCAAGAATGGAACCACCCCCACAACTAGAATTCTGATGTTTGTTCATTCAGTTTATCTATCTCTATATATCTATGTACATTTTAAACATAGTATATTTATGCAGCAGTCCATCATTTAGACATGTTCTAGATGTTCTAGTAAATAGGATGGATAATGAATGTTAAGTAGAAACATTTGGTTATGTTCCTCCTTGTATGACACAGTGGAAACCAATTGTGATCAAGTCACCCATATAGAAATCAACAGTAACTGTTTTTATCTGAGTCTAAAGTGTCTGGAATTTTTATGACCAGCAATAAAATCTATAAGATCTTCAAAGTCGCCATCTGCTGAACAAATAAATGAAAACTTTTGGGATTAAGTGCCACTTGGCCTGAAGTTAGAAATATCCACTTGCAGGCTTAAATAAACAGTCTCAGTTAGAATTGAAGGTAGTTCCAATGATGTCTGTTGTTTGGGTTAAAGGCTGTCCACAGAGAAGAAATGAATTCTAGACCATCTATGAGAGAGCCATTTGTGAACGAGTTGCCAGCCACACGTTGTGATGTAGAGGTAAGCAGAGAGGTGGTACGAGAGAATCCTTGTTGCCTAAAGGGAAAAACTGATCCATTTATTTGTCATATCAGTAACAGACATTACCCTAAATGTCACCTACATACCTGCCCCACTAAACTGTGCCAAGTGAATCCCTGAATAAGCAACTAAATATACTGGAAACAGGATTCACGTTTTCATTTCTAACTATGGCTATATTTTCACTTTTCATTTTCCTTGTAAGTGTAAACTTGCCTTTGCCAGCTTTTGTGCATACTGACATGAACAAGAACTGAGACACAACATGGGGAGATTTGTCTGGTCAGTGAAAGACTGAGAGATGGATCTATTGTGTGTTATGTTCTTTTTATCAACAAGGAGAGTAGGCAGGATATCAAATGGCCAGAATAGCATGTTAACTGTCCAAAATTTGAAATGAACATTGATTCACATGCCGTGAATGGGGTTTTAGTATCACATAGCTAAAAGAACCTTCCAGTTCAAAGCCATTTTAATATGTGTATATGTGTGTAGTTTTAAACAAATTTTATTGATAGTAGATGACCATCATTTGATGCAAAAGGCTTTTAGGGTTTATAATCATTTTTTGGCTGGTGGAGGGGGCTATGCGAGTGGTAGATTATTGCTGTATCAGTTAGTCAGTTAAGTGCCATATGGGATACACACTTGAGTGATCATGTCTCTTTTGATCCATGACTGACTAGGCAGAAGTTTTTTCCACAGTAAGTCGCCATTTCTTTCTGCAGTAAACTGGTTGCTAACCAAGGCTATAGAACACAGTATGTCCTGCTATTCATCTGCTGTATAGTTGACCATAATCTAATTAAAACTGGAAGGGATGGCATGGATTTGTCATATTTTACATACAGCACTTTACTCAGAAAAATGACAGGTCAAACTTCTTAAGAGAGATGTTGTGGTGTAACCATTATTTGTTGATATTATTTTGTTATAGACAAACACAGTCTCCCAGAGATAAGAGAATTGGTATAAAACATTGGGCTTTTTCAAAGTGTTTTTCTTGAGAAGTGTTACTGGTCATTTTCAAAGAAAAAGGTATAAGTTGAAAAATAACCAGTGGAGTGCTTATGGTGTTGGAAATGAATGTCGTTTTATGTAATCAAAGTGTATCTGGTTCCAGTAAAACAAGTTAATAATGTTTTTGTTGTCGTTTAAATCATGTTTATTTATGTATTACTTGATTAATTGTCTGCAAAAGTAATTTTATTTGTTCAACTATGTCTTTGATAAAGGCATTATTATCGGGGTTCATATACTGTGACTGGGGAATAGACTGTAGTGTCACTTGATATCAAACTTCACTAAAAGGATTAACACATCACTTGTCTAATCTATCTGTCTATCTATCTCAGTCTGTTCTAATCTATCTGTCTATCTATCTCAGTCTGTTCATATCGATCTATCTATCTAGATAGATATCTATCTAGGTATCTATCTATCTATCTATCTATCTATCACAGTTTGTTCATATCTATCTATTGCAGTCTGTTACTATCTATCTTTTTATCACTCTATTACAATCTATCTATCTATCTATCTATCTCAGTCTGTCCATATCTATCTATCTATCTATTTCAGTCTGTTCATGTCTATCTATCTATCTATCTATTTCAGTTTGTTCATATCTATCTATCTATCTATCTATCTATCTATCTATCTATCTATCTCAGTCTATTCATATCTATCATGTGTGTGCACATATAATGGTAATTAATGGTAGTATAACAGGAAACTTGCCTGTCTTCAAAGCCATTCAGTATAAATGAAATCTTTGTCAAATGGTTTAGAAATGAGGCTTCTTATGGCTTCTACCGAACCTAGTTTAATCTAAAAACACACACTCACAGAAATATATATATATATATATATATATATATATATGCATATATATATATATATATGTATATATATGCATATATATATATATATGCATATATATGTATATATATGTGTGTGTGTGTGTTCATTTATGTGTGTATATATGTATTTGAGCATACATTAATACAGAATTATATATATATATATATATATATATATATATATATATGCAGAGACTGATTTGTGCCCCTGCTTTCATATCCTGTACTCAATTTATTGATAATGAAGGAACAGTGAACACTTGAGGAAATTTGTTTCTAATTGGTTTGCTTTCTCCATTTACTGAATTAACAAATTAAATATGAATTAAGTAGTTCCATCTTAAACTTACAAGTCCTTCTGATCCTAATTCCATAATATTCTTACACAGACATTTTCCTGTTCCTTGCCATTTTTAACTGTTTTTCTTAGTCTATTTACTTGCTGGGTAATTTAAGTGATTTTTACTTATATGTAAAAAAAAATATAGAAATACAAAAAAAATGACATGATATATTCAAACCTTCTTTTATGTGCTTTGTCCCCTCAGTGTAACTGATCATGGCTCTCCACAACTACCTGTCCCTTGTGACACTTAATCAACTTTGTCTTTCTGTTATTTCTCCTGAGCCCTGTTCTGCCATCTATTTACTCAAGCTCACTAAGTATCTTATGTGCTGTTTTCCTCTGTCCCTCTTGCTCTCAATCTATCTTGTGAGTATCACATTTTCCGAGCCATCCTTCCTCATTAATTGCCCCAGAAAACTCAACTGTCTCTCCCTGAGGTTCAGTATTAGTTTCCTTTTTCTTTCCAAACCTTGTTGTTGCTCACATGTTCAGTCTACAATATCTTCAGCATCATTCTGTAGAACCATTTCTAATGAAATTTTCCTATTTCCTGTTTACAAACTCTGATCCTTCCATGTTCTTTGATTCTTCCTTCTTGCTGACATTGACAATAACAGAGAGACTGGTTCAACTCTCAGCCTGCTCAACTTGTCAGGAAGGTGACATCTTGATGTCATTGACCTGAGGAAGTAATCCCAGTGTGTGACACCTTTGAAAAGTGCCTGTAAACCATACCACAGGTTGAGCCAAGATTTGTGACTGAAATTGTGTAGATGTGCTAGCATGAAGTCTGTGGTAAACAATTATGTAGAAGTAAGCAAGTTTGCATCTGGTGCAAAAGAAAATAAGTTCCTTACCCCAATACACAACATGTAGCAGTGATGTTTTGTTCCTTGAAAATGGCAAATCCCCATTTTAGATTATTCCAGAAGTGTATACTCTGTAATGTGGGCTTTTATACAGCTTACATTGTTCAGCCAATAGCAATTTGTGTGCTGATTGGTTGGACTGGAGGATGCCATTTGTCTGTGTGACTGAAAACAAAGTCAGCCATGGTGTTTGCAAGAGAGGGCTGAAGCAGTGAGAAGCAGAGCGAATTTTACATTGGTGTCATGTGCAGGAATTTAAGAATGGTGTATTGAGAAGAAGCATTCAGTGTTGTACAAGTGGTGTCAGAGGAATATAACCTCATTTAACTACAAAGTCACATGTCATTGTGACTGAAGGCTTCAGTGTGCTGGCTTTGTTCAAACTGTTAATCATGCCAGATGATATACACTTTCCCAGAAACTGTAACTAAGATATGCTCAGTGTAGTTACAATTGCATATGGCATCAGTATGTCTCGCAAAAAGAAATCTCTGCCACCAAGAGAGGACTAGATTGCAATCAAAAGAGCCAAAGATGCAACAAGGTAAAGAAAGTTCCATGCAAATGAAAATCCAGACCAAACGGCAGGTGGATTTGTGAGTGTTTAACCATAGAGGTGTCTGCAGTGGGAATTGGCTAGCTGCTGGTTCCAATATTGTATGGGAATGTGTATTTATCATTCAAAAATGGTGATTTACTAAGCATAGCTTAATTGAGGCACAAAGCCAAAATTATTGGGTATACAGTGAGGAGTGAACTCACTACTCTGTTGTAATTGATTGAGCGAGACAAGCTTGCTAAATCTTGGAAATGACTACAAAACACTTGCCCCTCCTAAATTTATAGGCAGAAGCACACAAATACATGCTGGGATTTTTTCTTAGCAAATAAAGTAGGCTGGTTCTCAGTTCTATCTGACTCAGTCCTGCTCTGTCTTGTCTTGAAGTTAGAATGCTACATTCACTTGTCTGAACTTGCTCTTCTGTGTCAACCTGCATTCTTAGTTTGCAAACCTTTTGCTGTATTACTTTTGCTTTGTCTTATTACTGTTAATTTGCCTTATTACTGTTGCTTTGCCTTATTACTGTTAATTTGCCTTGCATATATTGTTTGCTTGCTTTATATTATTTTTTGCTGTTGCTTATTGCAAACTTTGTCAATTTTGTTTGTTGGACAGTTCTGCCACTTATTTTGCATTTAACCATGGCTATTCACTCCACACCAGCCACCATCACAGATGGTTATATTTGGTAACAAGTATTATTACTACTATAAAGGGCCAAGATAAGTTCAAAGACAATTTGATATTTCCATAACTGTGCAAAAGAAGGAATGTGTAAGTTTTAAATTTAATGCATAATTTCAAAGAGTTTGTAGTTGGATGTAATATTGCAAAAATACATTTTGGCAAAGTTTCAGTGGTTGGTAATAAAGAATTCTATTGAAATCCAACCAATCCCAGAGAAGAAATTTTTTCCCTATCAGATTCTATACACAGGCTGTCCTGGATCTGGCTACAATTTGTCTTATTCTGTATTTGCTAAATAAATGTTTTTCTCTCCACAAGTGACTATCTTGTGCAAATATAACTTTCTTCCATGTTGAATAAGGAGATTAAGACAAGTGTTTAAACACTAACCGATCTGCCTTTCTTGAAGTCAGTGTTTCTCAATCTTTTTAAGCAACAGCATACCTTGAAGCAAATGAAAATATCATGGCACACTAAGCAAAATGTTTAAAATGAATAGATTCAAATGTTATGAAATAAAACCATAAAAAATACACATACATGTACATCAATTTGTCTTTACATTAAGTGATGGCAGAAGAATTATCATTGAACTTTTAAAAGCTAAGCTTAAATAATAATGCAATACTTAAATGTAGTGATCAATTTTGATTGCTTCTGTAGTTTATTGTTGCCTGTTGCATATGATATCAGTATGCCTTGCAAAAAGAAATCTCTGCCACCAAGAGAAGATTAGATTGCAATCAAAAGAGCCAAAGCTGCAACAAGGTAAAGAAAGTTCCATGTAAATGAAAATCCAGACCAAACGGCAGCCAGGAGAGCTTCCAATGTTGAGAATATGCAAGGATTTAGGGACTCTCAAACTCCTGAACAAGCTGAAGGCCCAATCAAGATCACTCTGCAGGAGCTAGTATATATATATATATATATATATATATATATATATATATATATATATATATATATTTGCTGTGAATATGAAAGCTATATATATATATGTCTAACTTTTAAAAAATATCAGAACATTCCATTCAAGGCACTAAAAGCACTAAGACAGAAAGGGTTACTGAGTGTGAAAGAATAAGAAAAAAAGAGAAATATTATTATGGAATGAGAAAAATGGAAGAGTACTCAAGAAGACTGTATATAGCAATTAATATTGCATTTAAATTTTTGAACTTCAAAGTTGGCAGGCATGAAGGCTGGAAGAGAGTTCCACAAGTGAGAAGTACAAGAAAAATAACTGTTAGCATAGAACTTACAGTTGATCTAGCCAATTCAAGTTAAACTGATGAGACCTTGCCACCAATCTAGTACTGCATTTAAATTCATGAAGTCTAGGTACAATAGTGAAGATTTCATCTGAAGAATAACCATGTAAGTATTTATTAAAAAAAAGGCACAGGTAAGCTACATTACAACAGTGGGAAAATGACTGAAGCCAAGATAGCAGGTCAGGACCAATAATATTGCTGATTCTTATTTGGCTTTTATCAAGAATCTCTAAATATACGGCAGGAGAACCAAGCCATTTTTTTATTTGTCTTTTTAATCATTTCACTCCAAGCAAGGCAGGAATGCCAGTAGTATGCAGAGTGTTAAAAAGAGTGAAAGTGAAAGTGAAGACTGAGAATAGGGAGGATTGAAGAAAGGATAAAAGATGAAGGGGATTCAAGAAGACAGAAGATGGTGATTGAGGTTCCATTTAAATTTTTGAAAATTGTAGTTATCAGGGAAGAAATTAAACACAAGGGAGTTCCACAGATGGGAAGTGTGAGTAAAGAAACTGTTGGAGTAGAAGTGGGAGTAGCATTCAGCTCTTTCAACAGTAAACAGGTGAGACCAAGATGCCAATCTAGTAGCATGTTTAAATTCATTTAGTTGGGACATCAGGGAAAAAAGCTTGTCAAAGCAGTTGCCATGAAAATATTTGTAGAAAAGGCAGAGGGAAGCCATATCATGTCAGTGAAAATGTGACTGAAGTGAAGATCCCTGAGTAATATACAATGCATGGATGAATTGATAGATTTATAAATATGTAAAATAGATTAAAGAGAGAAAAATTGTATAGCACAACACAGTGAACTGACTGTCTTTGCAGCAAACCTAGCAATGGATTCAATATAATCTTTCCACTTCATGTCAGCCAAGAATGTTAACCTGAAAAGTCACAAGTCACTCTCATGGAGGTTAGTATCAGCCATTCTGATGGGAGGCAAGAAGGGGTTTTCAGGCAATTTATAGAGAGAAGTTTTGTTTTGGAGGTGTTAAAATTAATAAGCCATTCCTTGCCACAGTTAACAACAGACTTGAGCTCCTTTTTTGAGATCATCTGCCAATTTGACCTTATCCAATGGATCAGACTTACTATTAAGACAGCAGTAAATGGTTCTGTTGTCAGCATAGATACCAAGTTCAGAACTGATGTCCTCATTTAAAAGTGATAGGAAATCAACCCTTATCAATATTAATTATGAACATGGTCACAATTTACTGGCCATGTTAGGAAATTAACAATATGTCTACTTTCAGTAAATTTTATTATAGCTGAAAGTATTTGGAATCAATAAACTTTTGAACAATTTTTACATATTTCTTTTTTTAAAAATCATTTCACCTTGAGCAAGGCAATAATGCCACTAAGACACTGAGAGAGTGAAAGAGAGTGAAAGAGAAAGAGAAAACTTTAGAGAGGAGAAAAGACAATAAAAGAACAGTATTCAGGATGACAAAAGATGAAAGTTGATATTGCATTTAAATCTGTGATGATTCTAGGTGGCAGAAAAAACTGGAAGAGTTCCAGAAGAGGCGAGAAAAAGATGCTACTAGAGTAAAACATGTGGTTACATCTATAGCTATTTCAACAGTAAAACAGTGAGATGTAGTTGTCATTCTAGTAGTACACTTAACTTCATGCAGTCAATGAGGAAAGCTGATCAGAAAATATTTATAGAAAAGACAGAAGGAAGCCCTAACATAGCAGTGGAAAAGTGACTGAAGTTGAGATGCCACATGAGGATCTATTACATTACAGACCATTTTTGGGATTTTGTCAAGCATCTTGAGATATATAGCAAGAGCACCAAACCAGGTAATTTTACAAAATAAAACATTGCATGCATAAAAGAAACACATAATACAAACTAAACCAAAGTACCATATCAGTGTATATATATATATATATATATATATAATATATATAAATATATATGTATATATATATATATATATATATATATATATATATATACTCTTTAATTCTATTTTTAACTAACTATTGTTATTTCATTTGTCTTTCTCTTTTATTTCTTCATCTTACCTCAGTTCTTCTGATAACAGATCTTACATTATAGTTTGAAATGGAAAAAAATTATTTGTTCTTCAAGTTGTTTGGAAATTAAAAATATGTCTACTTTCAGCAGCTTTTAGTTTAGGTGAAAGTGCCTGGAATCAATAAACTATTGGACAATTTTTACATTTTTCTTTTTTTTAAATCATTTCACCTTGAGCAAGGCAATAATGTCACTAAGACACAAGAGGTTATTGGGAGTGAAAGAAAATGATAAGATCAACTGTAGGAGTTCTGATTTGACTGATCTGTGCAAAATGATCCACACATGTTGGTTCAGATATCCTTGGTCAAATATTAGCATTCAGCAACAGAAGGTAATTCAGGATACACTTCTGTTATATAGAAATGAAGGTTGGGCTAATGCATAAGTAAAGACCAAATTTACTGTCTATAGTACCATTTTATTGTTGACTTCATTTGGTTACAGTGGTTAAAGGTGGGTGACTATCGTCTTAGTCCTTTTTGTGATTTGAGAGTTCATACAGGGTCATTGTGTTTTTGGCTGAGAGAAAAAAATTCATCCTTTCTTCTTTTTCTTCTGGAGTTGTATGCCAGGTCAAACTCACAGCTGATGAATCTCCAACTCTTGCATCTCAAACTGCTACATCGAACTAATTTTCCACTTCTCGTGTGCACATGGTTTTTATTTCTTTTTAATGGGTATGACACATTCGTGTTTTCCATTTGATTTTTGGCCAGACATGTTGTTGTTGGCTGATTTTTTATGACGTTCACTGACCCACATAAGCTATGTCTAGGTCCTGTCAGTTACTGAGGATAGGAACAATAGAAGGAAAGAAAAGAAACTATGTGTATAAGAGAAGAGAAGAGAAGAGAGAGAGAGTTTTCTTTGTCACTCTCTTAGTGAAAAGGAAAGTGTATATTTCCATATGGTCTTACTACTACCTAATCCTACTACACACTTATCAGTGACAGAGACAGAAATTGACCAAAGTCCTGACAGCCAACTGGAATAAGATGAGTGGTTCAACTTCTACTTGCCCCACTAAACATACTGTTACATACTGACAAATTGAATCTGTACCCAAATTCTTTGTAATTTGGATCATCCTCCACTTCCCATGATTTTTGTACCTTGGTTTGTTCTTTGGCATACAGACTTTCATGGAACAAGAATTTCTTCTATAGAGGAAAGTGTTTGTGGAACAGTAATATCTGTCTTTGAATCAAGAAAGTTTTCATGAAATTACGCTTGTTTTTGGTTTACATTTTTTTTAAAGATTTTCATGAAGCTAGACCATTTTTATAAATAAAAAAAGCACTAGCTAAAGTATGATGAATTTAGAGATAATTTTTCAAAGAATTTCCTGAAATTCACATTTTTTATTTTTCAACATGGATGAAAAGCAAAATTTGCTTTCTTTTTCTTTTTAAGACCAGTTGTATATCTTTAAAAGTTGAGGAGAAACTCATTTCCAAATTCCAATAGCAACAGTTGCTCTGAAATTATTCTTTTGTTTCACTCATGGAAAATGAAAAGATCTTTATTTATATCTAAGTTGGTACAACAACCACAGTATCTAATATATCTCAGAGAATTGGGCACAACATTTTAACATTTGAAATTCGTATTCTAGTGAATTTAATATAATCTTATTTTTAAATATTTATTCTTAATATATTGTCAGGTTACCTCCTAATTTTTTAAACTGCTACAAGGAGATTCTCTCAAGACCATAAATACTCTCTGATAGTTTTATCAAGCTCTTCTTCTCACTTTTTCCACTTACACGTCAACATGTAAGTCTCTCAAGGAAAATATGCTTTTCTCCTTTTTGGGAAATGCATGAATACGCATACACACATATGCACTTTCACTCACTCCACATATTTTGAATTTTAAATGTTTCTTTTTGTTGCACATGTCTTTGTCATTTGTGTACCTTTCTTGCTAATAGATATTTATTTGTTTGTACATATATATTGGATCTTGTCATTTCTTTTTCATTTATTTACATGGACTCACATTCCGAGTCTGCCATGTTTGTTGTGGGCATTTCAAGAGACACACATGTTTTCAGGGTTCATTTTTCTAAGTGAAAATGGCTGAAATAGCTTATAAAATTGAATCAAATATCAATAAAATCTGGGAAATTAAAAGAGTAATCATTCTTAATAAAAAAAAAAATCGCTTATTTTAAATATTCACTACTTCTGGGGGTCATGTTTAATTACTCACCCTAAGGGTATCAAATTACAGTTGTGGTCTAGAATTTTCAAATAGTAATAAAAATGACAAATTGTTTCACTGGTGAATAAAATTTTATTAATGGGCACTAAAAGTTTCACTCCTGAGCAAAAGATAAAACATAGAACATGTGAAGAATAATTTTTTATGTTTTGTTTAAATGTTTCTAAGAAATGTTTTTTTGTTAAGTGATAGAAAAAAAATGTTTAGAAATAAATATGATTTATTGGTAATTGCTTTCATCATCATTGCTGGGAACTTATTTACTTATTTCTCAATTCCTGTATGTTCTCCTCAAAAGTCTTTTTATTGCTCACTAATAAAACCTTATTTACTAGTTAAGCAATTTGTCACTTTTATTACTCTTTGAAAATTTCAAACTACAACTATAACTTGATACCCTTAGGGTGAGTAATTAAACAAGGCCCCCAAAAGCAGTGAATGCTTAAAATAAGAGAATTATTTTAAATTAAGAATGATTACGCTTTTTAATTTCAGAATTCTATTGATATCTTATTTTCAGGTTTTCTAGCAAGGAGCATAAGATATTTCAGCTGTGCTGATATAATTTCAGCAATATTAAGCAAACTGTGACAGTCATAATATATTGAGGATAAATGTTTGAAAATAAGAATATATTAAATTCACTGTAACATGGATTCCAAGGGTTAAATTTCTGTACTCAGTTGAAAATTTTCAGCAAAATAATTTTCTGATACCGATCAGTTTCTGTGGTTGCTTCAGCAAACTTTTTTTGGATCTGTCAGTTTATGCGGTTCTGTCAACAAAATTTTCTGGGAAGTATTGGTTTCTGTCGTTATATTCTTGCAAAATAATTTTCTGAGATTTATCAATTTATCAGTTTCTGTGGTTGTGCTCAGTCTTCATTTCAGCATGAAAAGTCTCAAGACTTATTAAAAGACATGACCCTAAGAAAGCCACTAGCCGAGACAAAATTCCAGAATATCAACCCAGAATTATCCCCAATCCTAGCAAAGGAGAAATCCTTCCAAGCCTGTGAAAGAAGTCAAGTATATGCCTGGTTTTCAAGAATGCAGGCGAGCAATTTCCTCATTCCCATTATAGACATATCAGTCTCCTCAGTATCATCAACAAGCATTTAAGGTTATAATCAACAAGAAGGTCATTGAGCACTTAGATAGGAACAGTAAGCAGTATGGGTTTTGATCAGACCAATCCACTGCTGATGCTCTAACTACCATTTCATGCCAAATTAGTGAGGCTCTTGACAAATAAACACAGCTTGAGGATCATAGGATTAGATATTTTGAAGGCCATGAAGGCCTAAAATAGAATAGTATTGTCATATTTGGGCAGGATCTGCCCAGTCCTCACTTTCCAGTTTCAGTAGAGTTCAAAAGTGCCCCTGAGTCTTTGTGGGTGATGAATTATTTTCCACCCTCTGTCTCTCTCTGACAGGCAGAATGTGGTGAGACTCTCACTGCTCTATCACTACTTCCATGGAAAGTGCTCAGATAAATTACATTCCTTTGTTCCACAATGCCTAACTTTCATGTATAGTACCCACCATGCAGAACAGGGTTTAGGAGAGATAACAAAAACATAAAAAAGATAGGAATTTGTGGAGAGCCATGATCACAAACTTCCTGAAGGGATATGGTACATAGAGGAACAAGACTATATCAAATGATCATAATTTTTTTTCCTGCCCTTGTTTTATTTTGTATGGTGGCAAAATACCCATCAAAAACATAAAATAGAAATTTTCCCCACCTTGAAGGGCCTATAAGTATAAAACTAAAAGAAATAGTGTTAAAATAAAACCAGAAATATATTTATCAGACTATAGGGATACCAGATTCTAACTAGATATTTTGAGCAAAGTTATGCAGTGTCAAAGTTGCTGCTGACTTGAAAATCCAGGCAGTTTTCAAGAGGCCATAAGTTTAGAATGATAGGTCAGATGAAGATTAAATTTTCAGGTTTTCCATGTATCTAGGGTAAACATTGCTTACTAAAACTTCACCAAAATCTGAGATGGTAAGCACAGGACCGTTGGTTGAGTTGATATGGAATGATCCATCCTGAAACATCGGTTAATACCAATTTTATTGTGAAGTATATGTATTTTTTTCTTGCTCATATGTATCAATTTTACACACACACACGTACACACACGTACACACACACACACACACACACCATATATGTGAGTGTGCACACACACACACACACACACACACACACACACACACACACACACACACACACACTGAATCATAAACAGCCATCAGTAATTGCATAAACCACAATCTGATGAAGTGAAACAAGCACCAAGGTATCAATTTGTATCAATCAACAATTCTGTGAAAGTGCTTCTTCAGGGGGTTGGCTATCTTACAAGAAGAATACTCCAACAGAAAACCTACAACCCTGGCATGTATTACTGCAAATATTTCACTTGGCTGGGTTACAGCATATAAACTTCTACTTTGAACAGTGAAGTTCGTAAGGCATAGATGACTTTTATGACATTAAAGCAGGCCTGCAAGCTATTCCACTTGCAGCTTTCAGGCATGAGGGGGTCTGAAACTATCCAGAAAAAT
Source organism: Acanthosepion esculentum (assembly GCA_964036315.1). Classification (NCBI taxonomy): domain Eukaryota; kingdom Metazoa; phylum Mollusca; class Cephalopoda; order Sepiida; family Sepiidae; genus Acanthosepion; species Acanthosepion esculentum. Next base: position 46,199,025 of record OZ038487.1, read on the forward strand.
CCTTTTAAATCTTTGTTTGCAAAATCAAGCAAGACACTCCACAAGAATCTTAACTTCTTCAAGTTGAGGGTCAAATGTTATCTATCTCCATAATATACATCTCTATAAGCCCTTATAACATGCCTGTTGAATAACCCACTAGCTTGAGTATATATATATATGTGTGTGTGTGTGTGTGTGTACACACACTACCCCAGTCGACCTGAACCACAAAATTAAATTAATTATCTATTACGAAAAATTTAAAATAGCTAACCATACCATTAAAAATAACGACACACCTGCAAAATCAAAACTACAAAGGATCAACCTAATTTACGAGTTCAAATGCCCCTTAAGGAACTGTGTTCCTGATCAAACCAAACTCATAAATATAATTACATTGATCACACTATGAAATGCCTATCCAGACATCTTACATTACACCTAACCAACCACAGCTCCATTAGAACTCATTTAAACACACACAAAATTCTACCAGACTCTATCTGAAACATACTAGTAGAAAATACAAGCATAATAACCTCATTCACATGTAAAAGAAATGATTAAAAATAATGGCAGCCCTAATAATAAAAAAGAAAATGCCAACACTCAATAACATTAACTATGAACATGGCCACAATGTGCTGACCATATTTGGAAAATAAAACATCCCTATAACTCTAGATACACACATAACACATATAACACAACCCATAGATTCAGTTAAAAGTAAAAATAAAATCATCCTTGATGATGGCTAAAAGTAGAGCTGAAAACACTCGGAAATGCAGAACTTTTGGACAGTTTTTGCACACTTCAGAAAAGAAAACACTTGTACAAATACAAGAAAAAATTAAGAAAAACCTTAATCACAGCACCTTGTTAGTTGTCTGTAACAAAACATATATATATATATATATACGCTATTGTCCAAAAGATTTGTTCCACTCTGTGGATTGTAAAGAATCACCTAAATATTGAATGTTGAGTGTCTTTTTCAAAACCAATTTGCTAACTCACTTCTGGCCAGAGAGACTTTAATTTCCTGAAGTGTTTTATCATATATTCAATAATAATAATAATAATAAAAAAATTAACCCATTACAGCATAAGGCTTCCTTAAAATTTCAGCTCTTTTTGCTTAGAGAATGCTATTTTCATACTGTTAGCTTAACGTAATATTCAGTTAACAGTATGAAAATAGTGTTCTCTAAATTCTTCCAGTTGCTAAGGACATTTTTGTTTGTTATTATTAGTAGCAAAATTTTATTCTGGGTGTGGGCCAAATACTGATCATATTCAGTCAGGTTGCCCATCAAAGAAGTCTGTTGTTTATTTAGACCCGAAACTTCTAGTGACATGGGAGCAACAACACAGACGACACACCTCGTGTTGGCACTTAAAGGTGTATTTTTTGCAAAACAAGTTACTTTGTTTAATAAATTCATTTCGTTTTTACCTAGAAAAAGGTATACTGGACGAAATGCGTCGGCTACTATTACAGTTTTCCTATTGTCTTTTACATTTATAAATATATATATGTATATATATACAGGGTGCAGCTGGTATTTGAGGACATACAGATTTAAGATTAATACTGCTTCCCACTAACTTCTAATGCTTTTATTTTTCAGAAATCAAGAATGGCAAACCCTATGATAACAACTGAAATGAAAAGGCATGCTGTGATTGTGGCATTAAAGGCTGATCATAGCGATTTGGATATTGCATGTTTCCTCATAGTTGCAAGAATGGATGGCTAACCATTTGTACGACCACATCATCCCAACATTTGGCCTCCTAACTCTCCATATATCAGCCCACTAGACTATTATGTATGGAGCGTTGTTGAAGGAGGTTAATAAACAGCCTCAGAACACCAAAGACTCTCTTAAAGCTGCAATATTTCGAGTAATGTCTGACATAAATAAGGACCAATTAATTAGAACTTGCAGCCGATTTCGACCTCATGTAGAGGCAATTATTAATCCTAGTAGTGGTTTTATTGAATAAAATTAAAGAATAGTTAGCTAAATTTCATGTTTACTTGTTTGTAATGAAATATAATTATATTCATTTGTTCAGCAAATTTTTTACTAATCCATAAAATCTGTCCTCAAATACCAGTTGCACCCTGTATATATATATATATATATATATATATATATATATATATATATATATATATATATATATATAAATAAGAATGAAAATATGATAGAATTTAAATTATGATGATTGCAAATCATTTTATTTCCTAAGATAGAAAATATTATTCAAGTTAAGAAAAATGATGATAAGACAACATGGAAAATTTTATTAAAATGTTTTTACAGTGTAACCCGGATATAAGAGAGTTATCGGGACCGGAGAAGAAGTATCTTATATCCGGGTTTCTCTTATATCCGGGTTTGGTCTATTTTGTTTAGGTAAGTATGGCTCTAATTTGGGACCATATAAAATTTATCTTATATCCGGGTTTATCTTATATCCGGGTCTCTTATATCCGGGTTACACTGTAATTCTATTTTGCCAGAGAAGTATGTGCTCTCTTTGGCTTCTTCAGTTAAAATGAAAGAAAGACAAAACTGCATGTGACAAAATTTCTTGGGATTTCTGAGGATAAGTGGGTTTGATAAATGCATGTACAAGCCAAAGAGAAAAAATGTGTTCTAATATATGTATATATGCTTGGGTAAATGTGTATGCATGTACATATAACATTCACAAAATAAAAATACCCGGGGATTTAAAATCCTACAATTTGAAAAAGGCTCTAATACAGATGTAGATAAAACAAACAAGCCAACAGCAGTTCTGGAAATTAGGAGGTGGTAAGCTAGGGTAATTAATTTGACTTATGATACCCACTTATCCTCAGAGATCCCAAGACATTTTCCTCGCACACAGTTTTTTCTTTCTTTTACTTAAAGAAACCAGAGAGAGCCTATGCTTCTCCAGCGATCTAACACTTGTCCTATCCTATGCTAATATATCTCCACACAGTAACCCTCTACCTTGAGTGGCTCTTGGACCTTGTATTGAGTGAATATTAGTAAAAAAAATTTAAAAGTCATTGGGACACTATCAGTTACTCAAGTCCAATATAAAAAGATATTTTTCAAAGCTAATGATTATAAAGACAAGGTTAAGAAATTTGCCTTCTGTGGAGAATTTGGAATCCTACATGTTGCTATCCATTGGAAAGGAATTGTTAGATGAATTGGATACAGAAGTAATTATTGGCAGATTCGCACAATCATCAAGTGAATACAAACGATTGCTCTTAATATAGTTGGCTGCATGCAATGTTTTATTGGATTTTTGAGTTATCTGTTAATATGTAAATTGTGCACTAAACTATTTAAAAACATCAAAAAATACTTAAAATTTAAAGAAAATAATTAAAAAATGAAATTCTAACATTCTGGATTTACATTTTGTATCTCCTGCCAATAATATGGACACAGTACTTGTACAGTGTAATTGAAATGCATCTTTAATAAAAATGTTCACTATGTCTCATCACTTTCACTTTTGTTTCAGATAACATTATACCTCCTACAAAAACACATTAAGAAAAATGTAGCCAGTTTTATCCAACTGAGACTTGATTATAGAAAGAATTATAATGGTCATGTTGGCCTGTGTAAATTAATGTGTAACTATGATACCAAAATTCATAAATTTAACATCATAATCAAAATGAGGGTATCAAATTTTGACAGAAGTCTGCCTTCAACCATCAAAATGAACCAAAATGAAAAGACTGATTTTGAAAAATGTAATAAGTAAAATAAGAAAATAAAAAATACAGTTAAGAAGCTCTCAAATCTAGGTCATTCATATAGTTTCCTCACTTTGCAAATCTTAAAAAAAAACTGATATTTACAGTCAAGGTCATTCATTTTAATCCTAAAATGTCCAGTTGGTATGCATAGAAGCCCAAAGAAACCAATTTTTTGCCTCCATTTTTTTCTTAATATTTTTTATGTCACAGTGGAAAAGATTAGGTGATTTTTCATTGGTTTATTCAGTTCATGTTTCATATTTATGGTTAATTTGCTTCAGAACCTTGAATCTTCAAGTTTCATAAACTGACCCAATGAATCTGGACAGGACAATCTAAAATAGAGAATTGAGGTTAAAAAGAAAGGTGAAGGCAAAGAGAAGACAAGAGGGAAGAAAAAAGAGAGTGAAAGTGAACAGTAATGAAGACTTAGAAATGGAAAAAGGGAGTTAAAAAAGAAATAGGTAAAGAATAAGTTATAGGAACAGAGAGAGAAAAAAATTAAAATAAAAAGGTGAAAAAGAAAGAAAGAAAGAAAGAGTTAAAAATAGAAGAATTAGAGAAGAGAGAATAAAAAGAGGAATAAGAGCGAAAAAAGAAAAGGAGAATGATTATAAGATGTGAAAAAAATGATGGGCATAAAAAGTAAGATGTTGGCGTTCTATCTCAGAAAGAAAGAAATGAAACATAAAAGTGAGAGAAAAGAAAAAGATGAGATAAGAAGCAACATTAGTAATAAAATGGAGAAAATTAAAGGTGAGTTACTAGCAGAAAGAAAGAAGCAAATTAAAAAAAGAAAGAAAAAAGAAACTAAAGAATGAAGAAAGGCCAAGCAAAAATGAAAGAAATAAAAAGAATGAAAGAAAAGAGAAAAAGATAAAGAAAGAAAAACTCAAAAGAAATAACGTCTTTAAGTTAAAAGTGAGAAAAAGCGAACAGAAAGAACCAAAAATCGAGAAAAGCAAAGAGGTTGCATTAAAAGTGAAAGAAAAAGTGAATAGAAGAAAGAAAGAATGAAAAAGAAAGAAAAAGGTAAACGAAAAATGAAGAAAGGAAAACTGAAAAAAAGAAAAAAAAAGAATGAAAGAAAAGAGAAAGAAGAGGAAGAAAGAAAATGTCAAAACATATAATGTTTTTAACTTAAGAGTGAGAGAAAAAAGAAAACTAGAATCAGAAATAAAGAAAAGCAAAGAGTTTGTTAAAAGTGAAAAAAAGTAAATATGAATAAGAAAGAAAGAATGAATGAATGAAAGAAAAATAAAGAAAGACTATGAAAAGTTGAAAGAATAATGAATGAAGAAAAGGAAGAAATAGGAGAAGAGTAAGAAGAAATGAACAGAGTAAAGAGGAATGAAAAAGAGGCACATTACTGACCATAGAAATGGAGATAAAAAGAGAGACAAAGAAAGTTTGTTAGGGTGGAGGTTACCAAAGAAGAAGATAAGGAACAGGCAGTGGGGAGCAAAGCCAGAAAGGAAATAGGAGAGAACCCAACTCTTAGAATGCTTAATTTATTTGTCTTTGTTTGTCACTTGAATAATGCCTTTATTTTTTAAATAACTAATTCATAAGAGCACCTCTGACTTTTTCATACTAGGGGCCTGTCTTTTGCCACTTAATGCAAACCCCACCAACATACAAATACATTTTCTTTGCACACACATACATATATGTATCTATGTTCATAATTATACACACAGATACACACAAACAAATATAATGAAACAAAAAGCACATGTACACTTACATATATATATATATATATATATATATATGCATATAGAGACATGGATATGAATAGATACTTATACAAATATGCACATATACAAATTCACACAAATACAAGTTCTTAGACTGATCAAGAAACCCTGTCCCACACCTCCAAATCTGACATCTAGTTATTTGGCCAGATTTTGTGAATTTGGTTAAAGTCAAAGATTTTCAGCAAACATACCCTCAATATATACATAAATACATACATACATACATATATATATATATATATATATATATATATATATATATATATATATATATATATATATATATATATATCTCCATAATATACATCTGTATAAGCCCTTATAACATGCCCATTGAATAACCCACTAGCTTGAGTATGTGTGTGTGTGTGTGTGTGTGTGTGTATACACACTACCCCAGTTGACCTGAACCACAGAATTAAATTAATTATCTATTACGAAAAATTTAAAACAGCTAACCATATATCATATATATATATATATATATATATATATATATATATATATATATATATATATATATATATATATATATATATTACTTCAAACATTATTATTATAGTGGGCACTCTGTATTTGAAATAGACAACTCATTTTTATTTATTAAACAGTGGGTATTACGTCTATCAGCCCATACATTTGAGAGATCTTGGTAAAGGACATATTCCCCAGTAGGGATTGAACCTGCATTCACCTTTGGTGGGGGAAACCACCGTAGGAACTTTCTTGCTGTGATGTTCTCTGTGCTTGCAAGGTAAACCACGCCAGATCAAATGGTAGTTTCACCTATAAAGAGGGATGCAGGTTTGATCTCTGCGATGGAATGCATTTTCTTCACTAACATTTTTCCAATGTGCAAGCTGATAGATGTACTACACACTGTTTATTGAATGAAATGGGTTGTCTATTTTAAATATGAAGTGTCCATTATGATAATAATGTTCAAATGTTAAAAATAATTCCATTAATGTTATATATATATATATATATATATATAGTAATAATAATAGCTAGCCACTCATATTCAAGGATACCTGTCTACTAGAGTGGCTAGCCAATCCCTATTGCAGACTCTTGCTCAGACACATTTTGTGTTTGTTCAACACCCACAGAGCCAACCTGTGGTTTATACTGCAACTATGCTGAGCAGACCGTAGTTACAATTTCTGGGAGAGAGCATGTTATCTAGAATGATCAACAATCTGAACAACACCAGCACACTCAAACCCTCGGTCACAATGACTTGTGACTTCGTGCTAGCACAGCTATTGATGGCCTCAAGTGTTCCATCTACCCATTTTCACTCACAAGGCTTGGGTCAACCCGTGGTATGGTTTTCAGGCACTTTCCAAAGGTGCCACACACTGGGGTCGTCCCCACTCCAGACGGATAACATCAGGAAGTCTCCTTCCTGACAAATCAACCATGGTGAGATTCGAACCCAGGTCTCATGGTCAGAAAGCAAATGTTCTAATCACTTGGGCATGCGTCCAATATATATATATGTATATATATATATATATATATATATATATATATATATATATATATATATATATATATATATGAAGGCATGGTGGAGTAGCGACTCAAATTCAGGAGTCAGAAAGCCATAAGTTCAAATTCCATTTAAGTTCATTACATACACTTACATGCTAATACCCTTAGGAAAGGTATGAATCCATCTCTTCTTCCCCCAGCTATGGGTAAATAGCTGGACAGACTTGGTCCTATAGCCTTGGGTTGCGAATAGTCTAAGAGAAGGATAATTCTGAATTCAAAACCTTGCATTACTTCAATATTCACATAACATGAGCTTTATACTCTGCAGCTAAACAGAATGCATTTATTTAGAGTTTCTATGAGATATTGCAAAATCTGGCATGAACAAAGCCAGTATACATAAACCATGGTGACCATCAAAATGGCAAACATCAATGAGTATTTGGTATGAGTCATTAATTGATTTCCCTGTCAATGATGCCCCAGACAAAGAATTTTAAAACTATTCAAATCAGGAGAGCTATGAAGCTATATATTTGGGTAAAAAGATCCTGAGAATTCTTGATCTGCCACTCTATCATCACATGGGCTATATGATAAGGAGCAGAATCCGAGTGGAACATGTGTAGAACCCAATTAAAAATTGTAGAAAGAAATACGATAGATTTTAGTAGTATCACTAAGATCTCAATTCTGTGCAAAAATAGGATAACACAAGTGCCAAATTCAAATTCCCACATTTGCATTTATTAACCAATCAGTGAAATTGTCTCAAATGCTTTGAAAAAGCAGACAACCATTTCTCACATCCAGAAAATTATTAACAATCTTTTCCCTTCTAAAAATCGATTTTAAAAATAGGGAAATATATTTATTAATCTTCAATATAACTTTGATCAAGGATTGTAAACAATACTGAATACTCAAATTTTCATATATTCAAAAAAAACTTATTAAGTTCATTTGTGTAAATTATTTCTCACTTTTAAAGCATTTTCCTAAACCAGTTGGCACAATTTGCATTACAAAAACACCCAAATGACACATAAATATAATTTTGCAATACACACTCACATAATATAATGCAAATCGTGAATATTCTGTGGTAATTTCACACCTACTTTTCACTCTATAATAACACAATTCATTTCTTTTGTGTTGCAAAAAAATTTTTTTTCATATAAACTTTGTGAGAAACTTTATAACTTGTTTCTTTCAGTTTAAAAGAAAACAAAGATTATTTTTATACTCAATAAAAAATTATTTAAATTTGTAGAGCTGTGTATGAAGATTATTTCTTTTCTTTCCATATCACACACTTTTTCCTGTACAAGAATTGGTGATCACCAACTTTCCAAACATTATACCAGATTAGATTCTCCAAGAATGATTTCAATAAAGGTTGGTGATGTAATATAATGTTTTTGACATAGGTCTTTATAGTTGGTAATATTGTTATTAGTAGTCCCTCAAAATTCTTTCTCTGTAAAGAATTATGTTCTTTTTTAGGGTGGCATTAGTAAAAAGTTATGTCTAGTTTTATTTCTTTGTATTATAAGAGAGTTTGAATGCTTTCTAATTGTAAATCTCTCTTATGTTCATAGATATGGGCTTTTAGAACTCATGATGTCTCTCCAACAAATTCTTTTACACTGTAAACAAGTACTGTCATCTGAATTGGAGCGGGATTTATTTTTCATCTTAATTATATCTCCAGTTGCCTTTGACATGCTGATAAATATCCTAGTATTAGGGATAACTAATCTATATACAAGTTTAGCAGAAAGAAGGCAGGATTATTACTTTTGTGTTGCTGTTGTTAGAAGTGCTATTGGTGGTGTCTAAAAATTCACAAATCCAAAAAAACTTGAGCATATATGCAACCCATGGGTAATTCATTTAACTGCTTTTACTACTACAATTATGTAAAGTCTTCTTTCATTTTTGGTTTCTGAAAGATGTTCTCAAATACCTGGCACATCCTGTATATAAAAATATATTCATGCTTTAGTCTCCAATATTAGAGAACAAAAATTTAAAAGGGAAAATATTCTAATTTTGTACACTAAACATTTTTTGGTAATAAATAGAATTGGGTACGTAACTTTCTCAATCCTCAGTCTATTTTTATGCAAAATTACCCTCATGTAGATCAAGCTTTTAAGAATATTTGCTGGAATTCTTATCACGATTTAAATTATTGATTGTAAAACTTTCATACTCTATCTAATATTAGATACTTCTGCACATATATGTACATACACAAAATACAGACTTATACATATTGATGCATACACATATTCATTAATTGCTAGATATTAATATATATACCGGGTGTAACAGCAAAATCGTCAAAATTGTGTAACAGCAAAATTGTCAAAATTGTGTAACAGCAAAATTGTCAAAATTGTGTAACAGCAAAATTGTCAAAATTGTGTAACAGCAAAATTGTCAAAATTGTGTAACAGCAAAATTATCCATCCCACAAAATGTTTAATATCTAAAAAAATCCTCCAAACTATTTGAGTTTCTTTTACCCAGGTTTAAGATAAGACATTTAGCCATCTTGATACCATTTGTTGTAAGAATCACAGAAAAAACCTTTGAGTTATTTAACTAAAAAGAGAGCAGGTTAAAATTATTTTTTTCAGACCCACTGTCTTCCCAACAGAGCAATTGTGAGAGGAAAAAGATCATTCAGGCCTTCATTAATGGTACTAACATTCATACTCTGGTTTCCACCTTTAAAGTCCATTCGAGAACCATCAAGAGAATGGTGAATAAGTCTTAAAAAGAGGGAATAGTACAGAGGAGAACTGGATCAGGAGGTCACAAGAGGAATAGGGATAATCATTTCAACTTAGAGCTAAAGAGATCAATTAGAAAAGATCCAACTCAGTCCATAAGACATTTGGCACATGAGATCAGTGTTTCAGCTATGACTGTCCAAAGAGCAGTGAAAAAAAGACATGAAAATGTAGTTGTAAGTGAAGCATGTGAGGCACCTTGTTACTCCAGGACAGAAAATTAGAAGGTTAGAGAGGGCAAAGATCATCTTAAATAAGTTGAAAAATGATACTGGAATAATATATATATATATATATATATATTTGAAATTTATTTCAATACTTCATGAACTTCTGATCCTTAGCTATGATTAATTAATGATGAACATGTCATTTTTGTTTCTGATCAATTTCATCACGATACTTCTGTTAAGCTTAGTGAGTAATTATACATTCTTATTGCTCAAAGTAGAGTCCACTAATGTTATAAAATCCTTGGAGGATTCAAGTAAGATATCTTTAATCATTTCTAAGAGACAACGGTTCCAGGGCTTAACATAACAATTGGACAATTTTGCTGTTACACGATTTAGATAATTTTGCTGTTACACCTATTATATATGTACATAAATATGCTCAAGCAAACATGCATATATACACACACACACATATATATGTGCGTATGTGTGTATATATATATATATATATATATATATATATGATAAAAATATCAATATCAGGGATAGATTGTAAGTAAATATAAAAGTGAACACTGAAGTCAACACCAAGAGGCAAAACTAAGTGGAAACAATCTGTTTCATGCTTGAATGTATCTTCAGACCTGAAGATGTGTTCAAACATGAAACATACTGCTGCCATTTATTTTCCCTGCTTAGTGTTGACCTCAGTGTCCACTTTTATATATATATATGTTATGAATTTATAATCTCCATCTGCTATTCCATGACCGTTATCGTTGAAAAGCAAAATTCTATGTAAACAAAACAGTATATCATCTTTGACAGTGAACATCTGTGTTGTAATATCTGTATATCCACTCTGATGATGGCTCATGTGAGCCGAAAGCTCAGATCAATGACCAACATAATAAAGAAATATCCAAATGTTGGACAGTTTTTGTCTTTATTTTCTCTTGAGACTAAAGCCATTATATGACATTTGGAAAGACTTGTGATAAAACATAATAGATATTCATTGTCTGTTACATTTAATAATATTTGTTATATATATATATATATATATATATATATATATATATATTTTTGAATTGGACATAGTCCGACAATTTATTTAAAGACATTTATATATATTATGTTTAACGTTCTTTTTATAGATACATTTGCTTAAATACTTGTATCTATAAAAAGAACGTTAAACATAATATATATAAATGTCTTTAAATATATATATATATATATATATATGTGTGTGTGTAATTTGGCAGCAACTTTTCTTTTAAACATGTTGTGTTGAATGTTAAAGACAACATCGTCCTGCATATTTTCTTTTGAGTTTTCTCATATTTTCTAAAAAATAAAAATGTGCAGGACGATGTTGTCTTTAACATTCAACACAACATGTTTAAATATATATATATATATATATATATATATATATATATATATATATATATATATTTAGTTTACGAAAAACTAGGTAATCCATATGGGTAGACCCAAGGAGGATAAAATCCAGAGAGCTCAATATAAATCAGAGCTAATAATTTAAATAAAAACAGACCACTTTAAGGTTCCATATAATAAATTATTTCACCACAGCCCTTTTTCATCAGATTTTATTTACAAAGGTTAAAACGAAAAAAAAAAAATTATTATATATATATATTGGATTTGGTAAGCAATCCAAGCATGTGGCAAATTTGGAAAGTAACTGAAAATCGTATCACAAGTTCACCTAAGACTTGTGAGTGAAGTTGGGTATATGGAACTGTTCAGAGGCCATTGATGGATTTGCTAGCATAAAGTCACATGTCATCATGACTGAGTGGCTTTGTTCAAACTGATGATATCAGATGAGAGGCTCTCTCGCAGAAACTGTAACTAAGGTCTGCTCAGCACAGTCGCAGTATAAAGCACAGGTGGTCGCTGTGGGTGTTGAATAAACATTAATGTGCCTGAACAGGTGTCTATAATAAAGATTGGCTAAACACCCTAGCAGACAGGAGTGCTCGAAAAATGAGTAAGTGGCCAATATATATATATATATATATATATATATATATATATATATATATATATATATATATATTCGCAAACACATCCACATTCTTTTTAATCAAAATTACCTGAAATGTCTTGAACAAAGTAATTATTTAATTATTCAGTAATTATTTAGATTACTTCAATTTTCCTGATTTTTCTTTCATTGTTTTAGCGCTTCCCATTTTCAACCAGAAAGATGAGCAAACCATCACCATTACAACTCTGACCAAAGGTTAAACCAAACACTCACTTTCTTCTCCGCACCACATTAGTTGTTATTTAACATATATTATTACAAAAGATACAGTAACTCATAATTTTCAAATGTCAACACATGAATGGTGTTAGGATTTTGCAATGGTTTTCAATCATACAAAGAATGATATGGAATGATGGGGCGTTTTTGTGCTTGAGGTCAGTGTATAGAACTGCCCTTACATCCAAATCAGATAGATAATCGATCAGTGATTAGCCAGGAAAATAATAAAGGTGATGTTGAAAGAAGCTTGTGAAGATGACATCTTTTTGGTAGGGAAGATAAAAATAGAATTGAACCAGAATCAAATGGAAGAAAATAAAAATGACTATGAGTGAAAAGTGGAATCAAAGGAGTAGATAAAGAAGAAAAAGAAAGGGTAAGAATTGATCTAGGGATGGGGAGAAGTAAGAATGGAGAGGGTAGGTAATAAGAGAGGAATGAGTGGAGGAGAAAGAAAGAAAGAAAGAAAGAAAGAAAGAAAGAGAAAAAGAAAGAAAGAAAGCTGCTCCAAAATAAATGTAAAAGAGAAAGAGGGAACAAAGAGAAAAGAAGAGTAAGAACTGAGTCACAGGATGAGGACAAGTAGAAAGAATGGAGAGGATAAGACAGGACTAATAGGAAAAGAAAGAAAGAAAGAAAGAAGTTGGATAAGAAAAATGTGATGGAGAGTCTAATTAAAAGAAAGAAAGAAAGAAAGAAAGAAGGAAAAAGAGATGCTCCAAAATTAATGCACACAAAAGAGAAAGAGGAAACAGAAAGAAGAATAAAAGAAAGAAGGGTAAGAATGGAGTCACAGTATGAGGTGTAAAAGAAAGAAAGAAAGAAGTAGTAGAAAGAATGGAAAATAAGAAAGAAAGAAAGAAAGAAAAAAGAAAGAACGATGCTTCAAAACTATATATGTACAAAAGAAAAAAGAAAGAAAGAGGAAACAAAAAGAAAAAAAGAAATAGGTGAAAATAGAGGGAGTAAAAGTAAAGAAGGGAGATAAAGAAATGAAGGTGGAAGGAAAGATGGGAGTTGTTAGAGAGAAGGAATTCCCAACAAAATTATAGGGAGAAGAAAAAAGAAGAACAAGATGGAGAAAAACCTTTTCTCCCAAAAAATGAATGTCAAAGAAAAATACAGTACTGCACAGTAGTAGGCATTAGAGAGTAAGTCTTACACCTTATGAAAATTGTAGTGAGTTTGGTTCTCATAAGAGCCTGACAGATATGGCCTTGTGTCATACTTAGCATCATTTAGTAAATATTTACAATATGGAAGAATGAGAGTAGTAGGAAAAGAAAAGAGATAAAAATAAAAAGACAATAATAGAAGTAAAAAAAGAAATAGGAGAATTTGATGAGAGGATTGCAGGAAAATATATTTCATATTTGCAGAAGCAAATATAAAAAAATATTAAAAACATATTTAAAAATGAGTTAAATATGAAATAAAAATTGTAGAATCAAATAGGAAGGTGAAACTGAATGAGAAAGAAAGAGAGAGGAAACAGAAAAGGCAAAAAAAAGAGATGAGGATAAGTAGAGAGAAAAAGAAATAGAAAAAGTGTGAGACAATATAAAAGATAGTAGCAGGAAGTAGAGGCAAAAACATTTTTTTTTACTGTGTAATCTTTTTTGCTAAAAACAGATTGAATTTTTCAAACTAAGCTCAAGTTTGTCATCTGGCCAACCTTTCAAAATAAGATCATTATATAAATGTGCTTGGGGCAGTGTAAGGTCCATTTTAAAATTTACAGTTGACCAATTCATATTTTATTCATTAGTAAAGACAATTCATCAGAAAATAAAAGAAAAAAAGGAATATCAAAATAAAAAAAGAAAATATTTTCTCTTTTCCTTCTAATTCCTCCTAAAAAAAACTTGTTTTATTTACTATAATTTCTTTCTTTCTATTTTCATTCTTCCCTTTATACTCTTCTTTTTTTTTCTTTTTTCTCCATCTTCCTCATTTTTCATTTTTTTCCTATCAATTCTCATTTCCTTTTTTCTGTCTGTTTCTATTTTCTTACTCTTCTTCCTTATCACTCTACATATTACTTTCTCTCTTCTTGGTTTTTTTTTTTTTTAAACTTCATATGCCTTTTATGATTTGATCTTTGCCATTATTTCTCATTCGTATTTGCTTTCTAGTTTTTTTTCTTTCCTTATTTTTTTCCTTTTTCTATGTTTTTTTTTTCTGTTTCCTTTTTTTTCTTGTCTATTGACAAAACTCCTCATATCATTCACGTCTACCCTCGCTGCCACTGTTACCCCACAGAGATCATTTTGCACCTTACTTGTCAATAATCCGGAATGGATTTATTCCTGGCAATTCAGAAAGGGCTTATTTTAAATTAGAATTAAATCTTAGAATGGAATGAGAATTTATTTTATGGTTTTTGTTTTCATATAGGCTTTTTGAAAAAAAAAAAAAATGAGAGAAAAACCAAGTGTGAGAAAATGAAAGAGATCTCATGACTGTCCTAACCCAAGAAATTCTTTCTTAAAAATAATCTGAAAAAGAGTGACTCCCTCATTCAACTTCCATCCATCAAAATAATAGTTATGGTAATGCTTTTGGTCAGCATGATATAAATATCATATAATAATAATAATGATGCTGATAGCTTTAACATATTAGTACTTCTACCAACACCACCAACACACCACCACCAATAACAATAATAAAATTCAATAAATACTCTGATTATACAGCAGGCATGGCTCTCAGGGCTTTTGATAATAATTGATTGAAGGTGAAACATTTAATAATGTTTCATCAATAATGTTTATTTATAAATAATGTTTCAGTGCCTATCATTTTCAATTGGAGTTAACACACAGATGTCCTCAAGGACACATGGCACAGTGGATAAAGGCATTAGTTAGATCCAGTGACAAGACCCAAATAGTGTGAGTTCAATACCTGGTTAAGGCAGTGGAGAACTTGGAAAGGGGAATTAACAGGAGATAACTGATAACTGACATCCATTAGACATGGCACGTGGAACTAGAATAGTCTACCTCAGCGAGTGAAATAAAGGGTTCAGTTCGACATTCCAACTACCTGAAGACAGCTGGAGTGTACAACGGCCGAAACGTTGTGATAAATATGGCAACAAAGATGAGGACAATAGTTCGAATAAGGTAAAGGACGTTTTGATTGATTGATTCATTCATGCATATTCTATGGATACTCATTTCCATTTATTTAAAGCCATAAAATATTTATAAATTGTAAGAATTTTTTTTGTGATGATGGAGAGTCAGAAGAAAGGACTAAGCATAAACTACAAGAAGACAGAATGCATGGTCATCAGTAAAAGTATGAGCCTGCAATGCGATTTCCATTCTGGGAACACTAGAATAAAACAGTTGCGGAACTTTAAATATCTGGGAAGCGTCTTGACAGAGAACGGTAAGTGTGACACTGAGATCCGTAGATATATTGGGATGGCCAAGGACACATTCCAAAAGCTGGGCAGAGTTTTGCAAGATAGGAGGATTTCTTTGGTAACAAAGAAAATAATACTGAGCTGTTACGTGGCATCTGTGCTTTTTACAGCAGTGAATTTTGGACAATTTCCTCAAAGATGAAGAAGAGACTTGAGGCAACAGAGATGTGGTTCTAAAGAAGGATGCTAAGGATATCATGGACAGAGCATGTGAGCAACTGAGGTCTTAGAGAGGTTGCACACAAGGAGAAGGCTGATACTTAACATCAGAAAGAGGCAGCTGAAGTTTCTGGGACACATAATAATGAAGGAGAGCCTGGAAAATTTGATACTCACGGGTCAAATGGAGGGAAAGAGAGACAAGTGAAAACAGCATGCCACATACCTGGCAGGCTTAAGCAATTGAAGGACAGAATATGGTCTGAGGGAGAAAGCAGAGGCAAGGAACTTGTTGTGACCTGCAAGAGATACAGGGAAGTGGAGAGCCATGATCACCTACGTCCTGAAAAGACATGGCACATAAAAAGTAAGAATGGTTTGGTGATACAATTCTAACTAATTGACCAATGATTGGGAGGAGAAAAGGTAGATTCATACATTTCCCAGCGGTATTTAAATGTAAGTGAATATAACAGACTAAAATGGAATTGGATCTTGGCTCTATGATTTCAAATTCTGAACTATTATCTATTACACCACCTGCAAATCCACTCGTACACCATCTGGTATTAACAAAGAATCACCAATCTAGGTACTAACAAACACCACCTGCACATCCAATCTTACAGCACCTGGTATTCCCAAACAGTTACCAAACTAAGTACCAATCAAGACCACCTGCACATCCAAACTTACAGCACCGGGCATTCCCAAACAGTCACCCATCTAGGTACTGACCAACACCACCTGCACATCCAACCTTACAGTACCTGGTATTCCCAAACATTCAGCAAAATTAGTACTGACCAACACCACCTGCACATCCAATATTACACCACCTGGTATTCCCAAACAGTCACCAATATAAGTACTGACTAACACAACCTCCATATCCAATCTTACAGCACCTGGTATTGTAAAAAAATTACCAATCTAAGTATTGACCAACACCACGTGCATATCCCATCTTGCAGCACCTGGTATAATAAAACAGTCACCAATCTAAGTACTGAGCAACACCACCTGCGCATCCAATCTTACAGCACCTGGTATTCTCAAACCGTCACCAGACTAAGTACTGACCAACAACACTTGCACATTCAATCTTACAGCACCTGGTATTTCCAAACAGTCACCAATCTAGGTATTGATTAACACCACCTGCACATCCAATCTAACAGCACCTAGTATTTGCAAACAGTTACCCATCTAGGTAGTGACCAATACCACCTCCACATCCAATCTTACAGCACCTGGTATTCCCAAACAGTCACCAATCTAAGTACTGACCAACACAACCTGCACATGCAATCTTACAGCACCTGGTATTCCCAAACAATCACCAATCTAGGTACCAATTGACACCACCTGCACATCCAATCTTACAGTACCTGGTATAATAAAACAGTCACCCATCTAGGTACTAACCAACAACACCTGCTCATCCAATCTTACAGCATCTGGTATTTCCAAACAGTCATCTATCTAAGTGCTGACCAATACCACCTGCACATCCAATCTTACGGCACTTGGTATTACCAAAAAGTCACCCATCTAGGTACTGACCAATTTTGAGATTGCTTAACTTCAGTGATCATACAGGATCTAGTATTTCAACATTATTTGTTCATAAGCCTCTCTGTTTTGTCTTCAAGAATTATGATGTTCTACAGTAAATAACCCACAGATTAGCTTGTTCATAACCAGTTGGCCATCGACCCCAGGAAATGACCCATGGTGGATCTCTGTTCATGAGTGCGGGAATGAAAGAACATTAGGGGTTGAAAGAGTTTTTTTTAAAGTGTGTGGGGTGAAGAAGCTAAAGTGACTTGAGAGTCACAACTTGATTCTTAGGAAAACCTGCAATCAGACACTGACCTGACTTGCTTAACTAACCTGAAGATATTTCTAACTGGCCCCACCTACAAAGTTATGTACTGCTTTTATCAAAACCTGTCACTGCATGCATTTGGCTGTGCTGCATGTGTGATATAGCCTTATTAGACTGGGTGTTATGATGGGTATATTTGGCTTTGTTTTATTTCTACTCGAATGTCAGTTTTGTTGTTGTGTTGCTCTCTCACTCAATAAATGCCCTGATGCTGCATATGCTATATCCCTTGTGGCCTTTGATTTAAAATGAGTGGAAGTATGTACAGGTTTTGTCTTGGTGAATTAATATTGAGTATAGTATTGGTTGGTGCAAAATTATCAGGCGCTTTTGAAGTAAAAATTGTTGTTTTGTTTACTTTTTTTAATAAAAATATTATTTTATTTGCAGGTTATAAAAATGAATGTCGATAATCATACACTCTGGAATAATCATTTAAAAATATTATTGTTGAATTGTTACGTTTCTTTTTTCATAATAAATATTGTTTAAAAAACGCCTGATAATTATGCACCAGCCCAATAAATGTCCAGTACCATATACTTGCTTGTCAGTTTTCATTCTATGTTCTGTGTTTCTTGAGAACTTCAGCAATCATGGCTCTCTACAATGTCCTGTGTTTTATAGCTCAATAAATTTAGTATTTTTGTTATCTCTGATAAACCCTGTTTTGTCATCCATTTACTCAAGCTGACTTTGTTGGTTATGCATTGCTTACCTCTGTCCCTCTTGTCTTAAATCTGTCTTGTGAGTATCAGATTTTCCAAGCCTTGTTTCCTCATCATATGGCCAAGAAATTTCAGTTCTTGCTTTCTGATATTAAGTATGAGTTTCCTTTTCGTTTCCATTTTCTTTAAAACTTTGTCATTTCTCACATGTTCGGGCCATGGTATTCTCAGCATCCTTCTCAGCATTATTTTTATTCAGTTTTCTTCTTCGTCTCTGAGGAAACTGTTCAGAATTCATTTCCATATAGGATGAGTGATATTATGTAACTATTCCGTACTCTTTTTCTTTTGTTTCTAATGAAATTTTCCTGTTTCTTAATACTTTGCTTAGCTTTTGGAAGGGATCTTTTGCTATCTCCATGTAGCTTCAAATTTCAGTGTTGCACTTTCTGTCCTCTGTTAAATGACTTCCCAGATATTTAAATTTTTGTACTTGTTGGATTTTGGTATCTCTAATTTGTAATTTGCATGTTAGGCTGTTCCTTTTGCTAACAACATTCTGTCTTCTTGCAATTAATGCTTAGTCCTTTTACACTTTCTTGCACCACCTTCTGTATGAGTTCTTCCTTTCTGTTTCTGTTATCAACACTGTGTCATATGCATATCGCATGTTGTTAAGATTGTGGCTGACAGTAATAAATCCTGGTAGGACTTCTAGCTCTCTCACAAATACCTCATTGTATAGATTAAATAAGTTTGGTGAAAAAAACACATCCTTGTCTTACATCACTTTAAATTTTTGTATATTTGCTGAATTCATTTTCTATCGGCATACAGATAATTTGCTGCTAGTATAGGTCCTCAGTTATTCTAATATCCTTCACAAATATGTCAAGGTTACCTAGCAGTGCTTTGTGACTTTTTCAGACATTTTTGCATAATCTATAAAAATAGGTATACATCCATATATGGTCTGGTTCTCCTGCTGTATATTTAGAGACTCTTGATAAAATCAAAAGAAAAATCTGCAATGTTATTGGTCCTGACCTGGCATCACAGTTTCAGTCACTTTCCTACCACCGTAATGTACCTTCCCTGTACCATTTCTATAAATATTTTCATGGTAATAGCTTGGATGAACTTTCCTTTATTGTATATATTTTGTATTCATATTGTAAATACTCATTGGGGTTAGTTTTTTTTAGAATTGTTATTTTATTCCCCTCCCTCCACAAACACTGAATTGTAAATATGGGGACTAGTTAGTATTTTCATAGAGACAGTGAGGTATTATGGTGGTTGTAGTAAGAAAGGTACGTATGAATGTGTTGTTTTGGTGTAAGGAATATTGTTTGTACATTTGGGTCAGTGTTTGCAGCTAGCTAAGTTATATTTAAAACCGTCCTTTCCTCCAATCCCCCCTTCGGCCTTGTGCCACATTTCTGTAATTTATACAGAATAAATATCACTTTCCTCTATGGTACCTGAACTTTATGAATTTAAGGGCAGTACTAGATTGGTAGTAAGGTCTCATTATTTCTTAGTAAAATTGGCCAGATATAACTGTAAGTTTTATGCTAACAGTTTCTTTTCTTGCACTTCTTGTATGTGGAACTCTCTTCTGGCTCTATGCTTTCCAGTTTCCGTTCTTGCTCCTTAGTAAAGTTTCTGTTTTCTAATTCTTTCACACATAGCAACTCCTTGTGTCTTAGTAGCTTTACTACCTTTCTTAGGGTAAATTTCAATTAAAAAGACCTCCCATGTCAAGCACACTGAAGCAAACCACCCTCATTCCCTTTGTTATACATCTATCTCAACTTCCAACTTCTTTCCTTGAAAATGACCAACAATACTCTGAACATAGCACACAATTTTGGCAAGTTCCTTTAAAATTTCCATTTGACATCAAATGACTTATTCAAACAAGAGGAACTCACCTTTTTGTTCTTTGTAAAAGAAGTCTACTTGTAGAACCTCAACAAACAATATATATATATATATATATATATATATATATATATATATATATATATATATATATATATATATATATATATATATTAAGACAGGTTTTGTTAAATAATTTAGACATGCTCTTTCATATTCAGGGATAAGCTTTTACATGTGGTTATTGAAAGACAAGAGGAAAACACTATGCTGGTTCATATTGTATTTATTCTCTGAGTACTTTCGACATAGCATAATGTCATCATCAGGGTATTGTTAATTATAGGGTAAGTATGCTCGTTGTTCTTGTTTGTGAAACACAAAATTTATTCTTTCATGCTGTGGCTAACAGGCACCATTTAAGGGGAGCTAACTAGGAAAATAATATTATGGAAAATTTTCTAATATGAGTCGTCAAAAAATAGAGGATAGAACTATTAGTACGAACATTGACATTTAAAAACTATCTATTTTACACATTTTAAAGTGTTTGTGGACTATATATAATAAATTTTATTAAGGTTTAGTTTCAATTTTTTAATATAAATAGCATCAAGAATTTTTAGTTTGTGCTGATTCTTTTCTTGGGAAAGTATGGAGGTATTTTCAACAAGGATTTTCCTGAATTGCAAATGTGGACAGGTATGTTGTAAATGTTTAGAAATGTTGGAAGTGTTATTCAAATGAAGACTTAGCCTACATGAAAGTGTTGTTATCATGTGTCCAACATTATTTATTAATTAAAATGTCCTCTGGGAGATTGTATCTCCAAGGATAAAAATAACATCTATGTTGGACACACAACATGCTAAATGCAATCATCAGGACACATCAGATTTAGCATGAAATAGCCTGTCACTTCTGAGTGTTGACTTCAATGTTCACTTTTATATATATATATGTGTATATATATATATATATATATATATATATATATATATATATATATATATATATATGTATATATATATATATATACACATATATATATATATATATATGTAGGTTTAATACTAATATAATATTTTTCATTTAGCTGATTGATGTTACGTTCGGCATCTTGACTCCATCCACTCGTCAAGGGATATCAGCAATTGACTATTTTCTTGTTTTTCTTTTATAAGGTTGCATTTTTTTTCTTCTTTCATCTTCTGTGTGCATGTGTCTGTGTGTGTTTTTATGTATGTATATATATATATATATATATATATATATATATATATATATACTTATATATATATATATCTGTGCATGTGTCAATACATATATGCACATGTACACATGCACACATTTTTATACAGTGTTCTTTAATAAAAGATTGATAGTACATCCTGAGATATGTTTATACATGCACAAATATATATATATATATATATGTATATAAATAAATATATATATATATATGTATATGTATATATATATGCTTATAACATCAATCAGCTAAGTGACAATCTTTTACTCCCATTAGTCCTATATATGCTTATATAGGTATGCATTTATTTATATGAAAATATATACATAATATGCATATACCTATATTTACACATACACACACACACACGATCACACACACACACACACACACACACACACACACACACATATTAGAAGCATCTAATCATATGGGCCATTATTCTTAATTATTCTAATCATTGCTTTCAATCGTGGTCACTTAGTAAGGAAATGTAAGTCTATTCTTAAAGTAACAAGTAAATAATTTTTATAACTTTGACCTCCACAATTTGTGGTTATTTATGAGCTTGCCAAGCTTTTTTGCTGCAACAGAAACAAACTGAAAATTCACAAATGAAGGGATTGTTAACTGGTTAGTGTGAAGAGCAGTTAAGGACCAATTTCAAGACAATGGCATTGTGGCCTGCCAATCTTCTTTCAGGTGAAATTATTGGTATTGTTACAGAATATAAAAACTAATAAAATCAACATCAGCTGACTATCATTCAAGGAAATTACTTTGGAGATTAAGAAAGAAAATGTATCAATATTTATGGTTTTGTTCATAATGTCCGATTTTATTCCGTGAGTGATTGTTTTCACAATCAAATTGCTTATTAACGAAATGATGTTGGCAAATTTTTGAAGATATCTTTATATTAAATATTAATATAAGTTTCTGCTGAACATAAATTGGAGGATCGGTTTTGTATTGTAATTAAGTAATAAATTGATCCCTCACAGAATTACTACATTACGTTAGATTTTATAAGTATGTTTTCACAATCAAACTGGTATTAACCAAATGATATTGGCAAAATTTTCTTGATATATTTATATAAAAAATATATCATATTTTATTATGCAACACAAGTGTTGTTCATCATATTGTAAATAAATATATATAATATTATACTGACTGATATTAGTCTTTTACTTACAGATATATAATATGGTGTCAAACTCATTCAGAAATATATATACTATCAGCTGTATGCATTCTCATAAAAATGGTTAAAAATGGCTGCATCAAATGAAGAATGGAGGTCTTAGCAAAGACTGTCCTTCTTCAAACCTTGTAGACTGGCACTACAGAATCATGAACAAAGAACTGTACCAAATAACAGAAACCATGTTACTTGAGGACTTTCAACGGCTGCAACAACTGAAATGGATAACACATGTAACTGTAAGAGAAAATAATGACATAATCATGATGATTACATTCCAGGTTGCTTTAAACAAAAGGTTTGGAAGGAAACCCCCATTAATACTGGGCAATAGCAGACTTGGGAAAGCTAAGTTCCTGAAAAAATTTTTAATACAAAGATTTAATAAATTTCAACTGAAAGTAGCACTGGATGCTCGGTCAATGAAAGCTGAATCTTTACTTATAAGGAAACAGCTATTAGGGATGAGGATAACAGATATTACAACTGAACCCATCACAATGGCCAGAGAGCAAAGAAACGCATAACTCAAGTAACAATAGCTGCTCGGTCAATGAATGCCAAATGTTTCCTTATAAAGAAACAGCTGATATTTCATGGGTTTCATGATATTTCCATGGGTTGTAAGAAATACATAATTTCAGAAGAGAAATAAAATGGTGTAAATTGATGCAATGGAACTTTTATCTCTAAATCATTATCTCCAAAAATAAAATAAAATTGTGTACAAAATATTTAGAGTTCAGCATTAAATAACACATAGAGGTTGATATACCGCTAAAGAAAAACAACCATCCAACTCTACCATGAGTGGATCTTGAGCCTTGTATTGGGTGAAAATTAGTACTACCTCTGCTCAACAATAAGTGACCAGATTTACATTATTTCACTTGAGTGGTAGTAGTCACTTTTTGTGGAATGGAGTTAGTATAAAAAATAATTTAATGATTTTTTTAAAAATATAGATGTTATAGTAGAATACTTCCTTCAGAACAATCTCTGTCAAAATAATCAGTGGAGATGATAAAGTCTACTTTTCTTATTTACATTACAGGTTGAGAATTGTTTATCTGAAATTCTTGGGACCGGAAGTGCTTCAGTTTCCAGATTTTTTTTGGATTTTGGGATACAGGTTATTTAATTTGTATTTGCATCTATAAAATGGAGCAGCTTGGGAATAGAACCCAAGCATAAACACAATATCCCTTTACATTTCATAACACAGCTTATACTTATACTCTGAAGGTAGATTTCGATGTAATGGAATAACCTGTCACCCCCATGAGTGACTACACTATAGGTAGTAACAACCTATAAGTATCTGTAAGTCAACAGACTGCAGGGTCTAGCTGCGACCTGTTCCAGCTAAACAGTTGAACTCTCTTCCTTTGGACAGAGAGGAACCCAGATGAGGCTCTGCCAAAGGGCAGAGTCTCGTTCGGGGAGGTAGACTGTCCCCGAACCCGTTTTTACGGGTTCAAATAGGGAATATTTTTGGTCGAGCCTACGGGCTCAGAAAACTCATGTAAAATCCAGCCTTGTGCCACATGTAACCCTCGTGGGGGGGAGTGGCTAAATATTCTGGCTGCGACCTGTTCCAGCTAGACAGTCGAACTCTGAATCTCTGAGCAGAGAGGAACCCGTAGAAGGCTCCGCCAAAGGACAGAGTCTTGTTCGGGGAGGTAGACTGACCCTGAACCAATTTTTACGCGTTCAAATAGGGAATATTTTTGGCTGGGCCTACGGGCTCGGAAAACCCACATTAAACCCGGCTTTGTGCTACATGTAACCCTCTTGGTGGGGTAGCTAAATATACTAGCTGGGATCTGTTACTCAGCTCTTAGTTGTTGTCGAACTCTCTGCCTTCAGGCAAAGAGGAACCTGTTGAGGCTATGCCAAAGGGCAGAGTCTGGTCTGAGGAGGTAGACAGACCTGAACCCATTTATGTGCCGTTTATGGGGAATTTTTGTCCAAGCCTATGGGCTCGGATTGCCCCATGTTAAATTTGGCCTTGTGCCATATCTTACCCTGTATGGAGGTTGGTAAATATTACTAGCTGGGATCTGTTGAGTACGACTCAGACTTGTGCAAGTACTACCGACCTTCCAATAGTAGCACTCACTACTGGATTGACTTGCAATGACTTTATGCATAACTGTTACCTTTGTTCTTATTGTACTCGTTTTTACAATAAACCTTTACTTATTTTATCCACCATGTTTTTCAAGTATATATTCCTATTAGCACGGAATATAACAGTTTTATATAAATAATATATACTCTGAAAGTATTTTTATATAAAATTTAATAAAAATTGTGCACATACAGATACAGGTAATGGCACTAGTCATGTAATGCTCACATGGATTTTTAAGTGATGAAATTAAGATTTAATGTAAAAATAATGATTTGTACTTTCTGTAGGTGTAGAAAACAAAATGATCACTACATATATATATATAAATGCAACATCAAACACTACTTTTATATCAGGTGTGAGAAACTGGTGGAAGAGGGTAGTTTTTTAACAGTTTAACTTTCTCTGATATTGATAAACATAAATGCTTTCTTTTTTTTCTCTTCACTACCCATATGGGTATCTGCAGACATTTTGATATTTTCAATAATATCTTTATTGAGCATGAAACACCTGGGAAGTAATCCATGAAGGTGTTGCTGTGACGATGACTAACATAAAACTGGAGCCAACATAGGTTACATATCTGAGCTGGGAAACATCCGCCCAAGGCAGATGAGGGTCACTTACAACAGCTGCACATCACCTAGGAACCTTCCCAGTGCTTTCTGAAATTTTTCCTTTCTGGCAATTTATGTCAAAACCTGAAAATTTTTCAGATTTTGGAGGTTTTCAGATTTGGGAATTTCAGATAAAGGATATCAACCTGTATTAATTTTAACCAAGAGCAGTACTACTTGATTCATGAGTGCTGAATGCTTCCTTATAAGGAAACAGCTAATATTACCATTACCATTCCACTTGTTAAAAATCTCTACCGTGTTGTCTTTGTCTTGGATTGCCTTGTCAAGGTTATTTAGTCTTGTCTCCAGTGTTTCAATGATTTTAGCTTTAGGAAAAGCCTGAAATTGCACTGGATTAACCAATAGACTTGAGTGGGATAACAGACAACAACGGATGTTATGTTAAAAAATCACAAAGTATGCATGCATACTCAATGTCATCTCAGTGCTGACTGAGTAACCACATGGGAGAGTATCTGTTTATGTGTACATTGTAAGGTCCCTTCTGAATGGATGGCAAGTTACATCAAAACTGTACAAACAATAACAATCAGTAACCCTCTAACTTGAGTGGCTCTTGAGTCTTGTATTGAGTGAACGTTAGTATAAAAAAATTTCAGATAATCAAATAAAGTGGATATGTTTTGGACAGATGTTATTTTTTTCTTTTAATCATTTCACCCCAACCAAGGTATCAATGCCACTAATATTTAGGGGATTACGGGGAATGTGAGTGAAAGAGAAGACTGGGAATAGGGAGGATTGAGGAAAGGACAAAAGATGAATGGGGATTCAAGAAGACAGAAGATTGTCGATGGATGTTGCATTTAAATTTTTGAAGATTGTAGTTATTAGGGAAGCAGTGAAATGGGAGAGAGTTTGGAAGTGCAAGAATAGTAGATGTGGCAGTTGCATTTAGCTATTTCAACAGTAAAAGGGTGGGACCTAGTTGACAATCAAGTAGCACGATTAAATTCATATATTCAAGGCAGCAGGGAAAAAAGCTTGTCAGAGCAGTTGCCATGAAAATATTTGTAGAAAAGAGAGAGGAAAACCATATCACATCAGTGAGAAAGTGAAATCAAAATACCTGGTCAAGATCGATTATAGATCATTCTTTGGATTTTGTCAAGAATCTCAAGATGTACAGCTGGAGCACTAGACCAGATGTGGCAATAATGTTCAATGCACGGATGAATGGTAGATTTGCAAATGTGCCAGATAGATTCTGGCATGAAAAACTTTCTGGCAAAACAACTTTCCTTGCAGTAAATTTAGCTATTGATTTGATAAAGTTGCTCCACTTCATGTCAGTGAATGTTTCATTGAAGATTTCATGTTTTATCAATCTGTTTGATGAACTGAAAACTAATCTTTATTCACAATCACAAGTGGTAAGTTTCATTATTTTAAAAAAGATCATTATATGGAATAATATTCACAATAAAAAATTCTTATTCATACTGTTCTCCAGACAATTAAATTTATTTTTGTTACTCCTGTAATTGTTGCCATTAACTGTGTAGTTTTCTTTAAGCATTTCATCTGTAAGAAAAGAAGAGGTCTGTATATAATGGAAATAAATTAGCAAACAGAAAAGGTATGATGGAAGATATTCCAAATGATTTGGCATAACAAAGAATGATTTGAATTCTTCAAACAACTCTTCTCAACATTATGGTACATTTTCAGTGTATTTCTATAGTAACATTAGTTGTAATGCATTATAGTAACATTTTTGTATTCCTTATACATAAAAATAACCATTCATCTGGAATAGCTTAACGGCCCATTCTTTACAATTCCTTCTGGATTTTTGGCAAGGCATTGCATTTCCCAGGTTTATCAGCCACCTAGAGTCTAGATTTGGCGCCTCTCTATAAATAATGGATTTTCTCAATGCAGAAGTTACTAGTGTAAGGAAGTAGATATCAGACCATGGATGAGATTAAGGAGAATGCAAACAGCTAATGGCAATGTAATGAGTACATTACAAACTGATTTGAAT
>OZ038487.1:46226827-46286827 GCA_964036315.1 Acanthosepion esculentum
CTGTATGTATGTATGTATGTATATACAGTGTGCATATATACATAGGAATATAAATATATATATATATATATATAGATAGATAGATAGATAGATAGATAGATAGATAGATAGATATAAATATCTGATGAACATGAATATATAATATATATATATATAATCTTCATGCAGTTATCTGTCTGCATCTGTCTATCTGTCTATCTGTGTGCATGGGGGCGGCTTTATGTAAATAGATATATTTTCCAAAATTGCATTTGAGTAACATGGAGTGGAATGCACGGTAAGGGAATTAAGCTTCAATTGTTTTCTTTCCCTTTTCCGCTGCATTCGGAACAGAATATCCGGAAGATCCAACTCTGTGAACAGAGGTGCATATGAATTGGGAAATTTCCATGACACACAAAAATGGATTCTCAATCCAAATCATTGGAACTTTTTTTGCAGTGTTGGGTTGGAAAATAAGAAAAAAATGAGCGAAAAAAATGAAACTATGAGCAAAATCAGAAAAAAAAATATTTAGAAAGAAGAACAAGAATGGGTTAAAGCATAAAGAGCTGAAGAAAGAAAGAAAGAAAGAAAGAAAGAAAGAAAGAAAGAAAGAAAGAATACCAAGTGATATAAAGAAGGAAAGAACAAAAGATGTTGAAAAGAAGGACACACAGTGGAAGGAAGAGGGAAAAAATATTAAGCATTGATAAAAGAATATAGGAGAGAGGAAAAAACATAAAATGTATTTAGTAGAAAGAAAGAAAGAAAGAAAGAACAAAGAAAGAAAGAAAGAAAGAAGAAAGATAGAAAGAAAGAAAGAAAGAAAGAAAAGAACAAAGAAAGAAAGAAAGAAAGGAACAAAGAAAGAACACATTGATTGGAACAGAAAAGGACCAAATATTTTCAAAAAAGAAATTTGAGCAAAAGATAGAGAAAGAAACTAAAATATATTCTAAAGAAAGAAAGAAAAAGTACACTGTGTGAAAAGAAAGAGAGAAATAACTAAAAATGTTTGAAAGAAAGATAAAAAGAAAAAAGTGATGCTAGCAAAAAGCAAAAGAAAGTAGACAAGGGAAGTAAAAAAAAGTTAAAGTGAAAGAAAAGGAAGAAAAAGGGAATAAAAAGAAAAAGGAATAAAAAAAGAGAAAGTATTAAAATAGGGAAAAGAATAGAAAAAGAAAAGGGAGTAAAAACACAATAAAAAGAAAAGAAGAATTAAAAGGAAAAAAGAAAAAAAGAATAAAGGAAAAAGGAGTAAAGAGATAAAAGGAATAAAAAAGGTGAAAGGAATATAAAAGGAAAAAATGGAGAGAATTTTTTTTTATAAATGAAAGTAAAATAAAATTTTTGGTGCAAACAATAAAAAAAGATAAGTTTTAGAAAATTTTCTGAGACATAAAAGGCAACATTTTTCACTTGAAAAGGCCACAAATGTATGGTTAATAGGGAAAAATATTATTTAAAAGAATTGAGTCTCCTTATTCTTAGAAAAATCAAGAAATATTTTTCTCTGTGTGCTTGTCATAAGTATGTGATCCACTGATTGAGATACTCAAGTTTAGCTTTGCATTTATGTGATATAACACAATATGACATAATTCAAACACTCTTACACAAGAATAATAATACAAATAATAATAGTATCAATAATAATAATAAGAAGAAGAGGGTCCTTGAAATATAAAATGCAAGAATATGACATTTAAACAACCGCTGTTCCAGTAATAATTGAAGCACAAGGAATAATCAAAATGAATATTAATATACATATTAAGAAAATCCCAGGAAATCCCGGGAAATCCCTCACAAGATTGTGCTCATGCGTACTGTTTATATACGCAGACAAAACTTCTGCAATTTCAGAAGCTCAATTACTTTCTAAGAAAAACTTTCCATCATTTCAGGTCCCAGGTAGAAGCGTTATTAAAGGATTGTATCAAACAGCAAATCAAGAAAATTGGAAATAATATTAATTTTGGGTCAAGACAATGAAAAAATTAACAGATATAGAGAACCAGCTCGGAAGGCAAAACTGATGTGAGAAATAAAGGAAATCAGATGTGAGCTTTCTGTATTTGATGAGCTCACTAGAAACCCAAATATCTCAACACGCAAGTGCAAGAAGATCAAGCAGAAATGTAAAATTAAATCCCTAATTGAAATTCGATCAATCAAGGAAAGGCTGAAACAGAAATATCAGTTAAAAGCACAGAGAACAAGACAATATGAAAAACGTTGTAGGTTCTATTGCCAAAATAAAATATTCCAAATGGACCTTAAGAAATTTTACAGGGAAATTGGAAAAGCAGCTATGCATGTCAAAAAGCCGCCACCTGTTGGCAATGTGCAGACATTTGGGGAGAATATTTGGAGCAGTCCAAAGGAATATAACTAGGTATCACAGATTAAAATTTCAAACAGGTACGAGGTGTTATCTGATTGCATCTTCTTAATCTACAGGATTGAAGAAACTTAGCAGTTTTTATTTCATCAAAATATCTCAAACCGTTTAATTTTGGCAGATTTCTATTTATTTTTACACATGTGCTCGACTTAGTCATTTTTTTGTCTATTTTGAATTAGGACAAAATATCATATTTGGACTCCTATATTCTAAAAAAGCAATTAAGAACAACAGTTAAAATTATACTAGCTTGTTAGGTACATAACAAAGAAATTAATGATAAAATTACAGATAGTATCACTGCATATTTCTTAAATAAATTCAGTCTGAATATGGAAATTTTATAAATCAAAACTTCTGCAACGACGTGCAAACAACTCATAGCCTGAGGTTTGACATTTCATAAAACTGGAAATAAAACCCACATTCATCCCACATTTCAAATATCACATTATGACTATACCAGTAACATGCCTATTTTTTTTGAGGGAGTGATAGAATGGATATATTCTGGATTATTCCACATCAAAATTGAAAAACATTGCTTTTTAACCTTTTGTCACAAGGTATTTGAAAGGCTGATTTTAGACTTGCTTGAATTGTGTCATAAAATGAATACTTCTTACACTAGAAACACCAAATTTCATATCTAGCTATTTCTGGGGGTGCTCTTTCCATTTATCGTGGTTAAAATGACCTAAAATCAACAGATTAGAATGTATATGGAGAAGATGCTGAACAAGTACAGTCCTGACTCAACATGTACAATTTCTGGACTGTAGAGAGAGAGAGAAGTTTAACACACCCCAAGCAATACCCACTAATGATTACTAATAATCCGTATGAAATAAATATTACTAAGAAATAATAATAAATTAGGAAAATGAATATTAAATTTGTATCTAGATAGCAATAAATCGTAACTAAAATCCATTCATTAGATAATTTAAAAAGTAAGAAAATTGTTTGAAGGGGTAACTTTAAACAAAATGTTACTTAGTAACTGAAATGCTGATAATTATTGTGAGAATACTGCAAAAACATAAAAGACATTCTAGAATTTTTTGTAGAATGTTTTTTATCTCATTCTTTGAATATGAAAATTTTTCGATCAATAAGTCCTACTTTTTTTTTCGTGATTTGAATCTGAGCGTAAAGTAAACAAATTGATTTTTGATTCATATTTTTTATGACGTTAACGGTTTTTAAATCCCATTTACATTTTACATATCATAGAAAATTAATATTTAAAACAAATTCTTATCAATTTCCTTGAAATTTTCGTCCATAGAAAACATGCTGGTCGATTCTTGAGTGTCCGTGTTGACGCTGTGTATTGACTATCGCGTGGAGATGAAATGATGGCCGAGCGTGTCGCACATGGTTACACATAATCGCACACGCGCAGAATGGAGCTAGCGTTTCATATTTGATTTTGATTTATTTTCATAGAATATTGAATGAGCGTTTTAATGATATATTGTATGTATTTTTCTGTTTACAAGAAACATTTGAATTTTACAATCAAACTTTTCATTTGAATTTTTTACAAACTTTTTATTAAAATTAAAAAATATAAAATATATGAAAATAAAGCGTTGAATGTTATCTTTCAAAGTAATGGGTTATCAAAATTGTAATATACTGTGCGAAGTGCGCATGTTACAAAATTTGAGGAAGTGTAAACTGCCGTCAGTGAAAAAAAATGGCCAAAATTTTGCGAAATCACCAAAATGTCTCTATTTTCAAACCGTAATGTTCATCGCACACTGTAGTACATATAAAAATAATTAAGATAGAAACAAAGTTCATTAAATAAGCTTTTATTTGGTATGCATTATGTTTTTATGGAGATATTGAATGAAATAACACGGCGAGTTGAATATATGCATTTTTTAGTGTTTAGTTAAGAATTTCATCGGCTGTAAGCTGAGTGTTGGGATACCTAATAGAATCAAAAAGCAGAATGGATCCAATGTGAAAAAGAATGAATGCTGGATAAACCTATGCAAGAGTTGGAAATATAACCACAAATAATATTAGGCAAGCTCTAATGAAATCTCCAAAAATGGAAATCCCCAGGAAAAGACAAGGTGCCCAATTTCTGGCTCTATCATCTGTCAACAATCCATAAAAGCCTTGCAAAAACTCTATCAATGCTATTAAATACTGGCAATGAAATCCCAGAATGGATCACTGAAGGTACTACATATCTGTCATGTGCATATTTTGTCCTCCCAACATAACAAATTTAATCCGATGAAGTCCTGAAGGACAAAATGTGTCACAAGTAAAGTTTTTCCACTTTCTCAGACAATTCTCCCATAAACATATATTTCCCATCTATTGCAGCTTTAAATAAATTCTGTCTTTTCATTATTTCTAAACCCTGTTCTGCCATCCATTTGCTGAAGCACATCAAGTATGTTATGCACTGTTTGCCTCTGTCCCTATTTCTCTCATTCAGTTTTGTGAGTAACATAGTTTCCAAGCCCTCCTTCCTCATTAAATGTCCCAGAAATTTCAACTGCCTCTTCCTGATGTTAAGTTTTCTTTTTGTTTTCATTTTCTCTAAAACCTCATCGTTGCTCACATGTTTGGTCCATGGTATCCTTAACATCATTCTGTAGAACCACAGTTCTGTTGCCTCAAGTCTTTTCTTCATCTTTGAGTAAATTGTTCAGCACTCACTGCAATACAGTAGAACAGATATCATGTAACAGTTCAGTACTCTTTTCTTTGTTTCTAATGACATTTTTCTATCTTGACTTTGGCGCCTCTGATTTGTAATTTGCATTTTGGGCTCATCCTTTTGCTAATAACCATTAGCCGTCCTTTATTCTTGAACAATTGTGACATGCTTTTCAAAGGTTGTTTTGGGGTTACTTTCTTGTTGGAAAAGGAATCAGCTACCAAATCTGAGGACAGAAGACCTTTGAAAGAACTAATATTTTAGTTTAATTTAATTTTAGTTCATTCATTTTATTTTATAAAGGACTGATATTTTAATGAATTCTTTTTGAGTCCCCCCCAGCACTTGCTGCAGCAAAATACCCCCATAAAATATCTGCCACCATATCAATTTTTTCATTTATTTTTTAACACTAGCGTTCACCCAATACAAGGCCCAAGAGCCACTCAAGGTAGAGGGTTACTGAATGGTGTTGTTTTATGGCTGTAAGTATTGCAGATTATGAGGATATATAGGATAGATAATACTTGACCATGGACTTGAAAAGATTAAAACTGTAATGATTATTCAAAATGTAATATAATCAATAATTTTGTACAAAAAAATCTTTTACTTCATGTCTTAAAAGACTTAATAAAGTTTTGTATCAAACAACAAATCAGAGAAAATGAAAATGGAAATAATAATTATTGAATGAAAATAGAGATCTAAACCCTTGTATCAAAAGTACCGGAAGCCTCTGGATGAACGTGACATCAATATTTGCCAAACTCATCAATGGCTTAGAAACTGTGGTCTTAAGGCGGAGACAGGCCTTATTATGACAGCACAAGACAAAAGTCTTCCAACTAATGCCTTCTTCTTTAAGTACTGTGTCCTTTCAGGATGTAGGCGACTATGGTTCTCTACAACTTCCTGCCCTTTGCAGCTCTTAATAAATTTAGTCTTTCTGTTATTTCTTCTAAACCCTGTTTCACCACCTGAAGCTCATTAAGTATGTTATACATTGTTTTCCTCTGTCCCTTTTGCCTTCAATTTGTCCTGTGAGTATCATATTTTCCAAGTGATTTTTTCCCATTGTGTGCCCTAGAAACCTTAACTCTATCTTCCTGATGCTATGCATAAGTTTCCCTTTCGTTTCCATTTTGTTGCTTTTCTTTTGGAGTTTTTCTTCCCTTTGACAACCATGTGTTCCAGCGATAATGATTTCTATTTGCCCAGTTTTGTGGAATTCAGGAATTTTTAATACTCCTTGACTAGTTACTAACCAAGATTGAAAAATCCCAGCTTATCCTACTATTTAAAGTATAGCTAGATAGGAAATGAATTCATACTTTTTGCATGGAAGTGAAAGTAGCAAACTCAAACGCAATTCAAAATTGACTTGCCGATTTCTTGTTCCAATAAACTCACCATTACACCAGCTGCACATCTAATATGTTTCAGTTTGCAGTGGATTAATGGATAGCAGCATGGATTGTGGAATCAGAGAGCTGAGTTCGAATCCCAGTCAGATCCATTACATTCCCTTACGTGCTAACACCCTTGGGAAAGGTATGAATCCTCTTCTTCTCCCCCCAGCTATGGGTAAATAGAAGGACAGACTGAGTGCTATAATGATATTTATAGATGGCCAAATAAGAGGAAAAGGGAGAGCTGCTCTTCAACTTGTTGTTCTGTGTCCTCTCAGGACATAGGTGATCATGGCTCTCCACAACTCCTTGTTCCTTGTAGCTCTTAATAAATTTTGTCTTTCTGATATTTCTCCAAAATCCTGTACCACCATCAATTTACTCAAGCTACGTTATGCATTATTTTCCTCTGTCAACCTTGCTTTCAATCAGTTCTGTGAGTATCAGTACTCTTTTCCTTGTTACAAGGCTAGGTCAATATTTTCATTGGCACGTCAGTTCAAACTATGGTATTGAAGTCCTGGATACATGATCCCAACATATTCTGAATGATGTCGCAAATGATGATGGACTGACTGTCCTATGGAATTTCCTAATCCTCAAATACAGGAAAATTGATTCAAATAGACCAGACAGTAATAAAAATTTAAAAAAAAAGGAACCTACCAATTAATTGATCCCACAGGATTCCAATGTTTCTAAGAAAGTATTTCAAATCTCACAAATTATAAGACCTGCAAATAAAAGTAACAAAAATATGGAAACATAAAACTACAGGGTGGTCCGAACGTTTTATCACACCGACATAATATAATTTTCTATTTCAGATGGTTGATATGAGCTCATACACGAAAATGATGGTGTTCATACAGACTTTCTCGATGTGTGACAGCATCAATGAAAATGAATACTCTTAATCCAATACAAGTGCTTTGTATTATTGTATTACTTGTTCTATTGTTCTCATTACTTTTTTGGTAGGGGTGACAAGACTTTTGGACAACTCTGTTGTGATAGGGCCATCGTTTATGATAAAGAAGGGTACCAAAAATAGTGCTTAACTATGCCAGCATTATGATGTACTGATATATTTTCAAATAAAATAATGGCCAGTATACACTCAGCACCTGAAGATTTTGTTTGGCATGAAACTCTGAGTAGTGCAAATGATGTGGGATCTGCATATTCACTAATATACAAATATATATATATATATATATTTGTCATCCACAGACAGACTCTTTCACTGTTTCACAGCTCATCAGTGTGGCTAGATGTCCGGTTGCCTCTAGCTAGGATCGAAACCCGACTGAATTTGCGTCAGTCGGAACTTCTCCCACTAAGGCATCAGCGCACGGCAGGGATGAAGGTGAATTTTAGCGTGTTTATTTTTAGATTTAGATAAACACACAGTGACTGACAGTGACTCAATTCTGCCGAAGAGTCGTGCAATATTAGCTTAAATAGTCACTGTTTACAAATTCACACCTCAAACCAGAGAGCTCAACCAAAATATATATATATATATAAATGTAGAATGGATTGAAACAAAAAGAACCATGATTATCAAGAATTTGGGGATGGCAAATTATAAATATTTTTGGTAACAGACTTTCTGTGCTGTAGATTTTGTTTTTAAATAATGCCTGAAAATATACAATAGAAACATTAAAATCACACCATGTTTAGGTTAGAAGAAAATTTGGTAGAACTCTTCAATAGGCAAGGCACTCAGTAAAAAACATTTTTTTTTTCAAATATTTTTTTCATATCACTATGAATTGGGCACTCCATAGCACAAATATCAAAAAACATTTTATTTTATTAAATTTTATAAGAGTTAACATGGGTTCCAATTTTTCTTTCAATTCATTGTAAATTATTTCCCCTATATAACCCCAAATAAATACGCTCTTACGAAATGATTTTCTTAAAATGTAAAAAAGCAATTTTTAAAAATTCATAATCTGGGTAGTGGGGGGGGGGGCAAAATCGATAGTTATATATGAAAAAGAACTCCAGATTAAAATCTAAAAATTATTTTTTTTTATACTTTAGGAAATCCTGTTGTATGTGCATATTTCTTTTGGCTTCTGTCAGGGGATCAATTTATAATTAATTTGCATAGCAAAATGGACCCATATTAACTTTTATAAAATTTAATAAAATTATTCTTTTTTTTAGATTATTGTGATCTGAATTGCTTAATCCGTGATAGGAAAGAAAAAAATTGAAAAATAAATTATTTCTGGTTGCAATGCCGAGATTACCCACTCTATGAAAAGTTAACTTCATCGTAAAACTCAGTAGAGGTGCACTCTTTTATAAAAGGCTCTGCATATTTGAACACTTTGATGCATATGCATCTTAAAATATGCAGATAAATAACAAATAAAATAAATTAAAACTGCTCAG
The DNA here is from genome assembly GCA_964036315.1 of Acanthosepion esculentum. Lineage (NCBI taxonomy): Eukaryota > Metazoa > Mollusca > Cephalopoda > Sepiida > Sepiidae > Acanthosepion > Acanthosepion esculentum. The sequence continues at coordinate 46,235,736 of OZ038487.1, forward strand.
TTATGTCTGTCTCTGTCTATATTTCTGAGATGAGGTATTATGTAAACTATTTACATTATTCGGACTATTGTCCTAATCTTTGTTGCCATCTTTATCACAACATTTCAGCTGTTGTAAGCTCTGGCCTTCTTCAGGTGGTTGAAATGTTGAACTGAACGCTTTATTTCGTTCACTGGGGTAGACTGTTCTAGTTCCATGTGCCATGTCTAATGGATGGATGTCCAACGTTGATTAGGTCCAGTGACAGGACCCAAAGAGCTGTGAGTTCAATACCTGGTTAAAGCAGTGGAGAACTTGGAGAAGGGAAATTAACAGGAGATAACTGATAACTGACATCCATTTGACATGGCACATGGAACTAGAACAGTCTACCTCAGTGAGCGAAATAAAGGGTCCAGTTCGACATTCCAACTACCTGAAGAAGGCCGGAGTGTACAACGGTCGAAACGTTGTGATAAATATGGCAACAAAGACGAGGACGGTAGTCTGAATAATGTAAATAGTGTATGTCTGTTTCTACTCTGAATTTTGTGGATTTACACCAAATATAGGAGACTTCATGTTAAAATTTACCCCTGAAGAGTCGAGGCAATTCCACAAAATTTAAAGAAGAGAAAGTAATAAGATTAGTGCTGAGAAACTTTTGTTTGCCTGCCATTATTATAGACTCCTGGTGATCAACACACTGTGCCTTTTTGGCCTCACATTTTCCACTGACTTGAAGTGGAATATCTACATTAAATCAATAGCTGCATCTACTGCAAGGAAAGTTGGTTCATTGTAATGTGCCAGAAGGTTTTTTTCACTAGAGTCCATCTTGCACATTTACAAATCTACTATTCAGCCATGCATTGAATACTGTTGCCATATCTGGTCTGGTGCCCCTGCTGTTCATTTTGAGGTTCTCAACAAACTCCAAAGAAAGATCTGCAATGTAATCGATCCTGACTCGGCATCTCAACTTCAGTCACTTTCTCACCGACCTGACGTGGCTTCCCTCTGTTTATTTTACAAATATTTTCATAGCAACTGTTCTGATGAGCTTCTTTCCCCTCCTGTTGACCTGACTACATGAATTTAAGCATTTTACTAGATTGGCATCTAGGCCCCACCCTTTTACTGTTGAAATAGTTAAATGCAACTGCTACTTCTACTCTAACAGTTTCTTTTCTCGCACTTCTCACCTGTGGAATTCCCTTCTGTTTACTTGCTTCCCTGATAATTACAATCTTCAAAGATTTAAATGCAACATCAATCGCCATCTTCTGGTCTTCTTGAATCCCATTCATCTTTTATCCTTTCCTCAATCCTCTTTATATCTTTTCTCTCACTTTCGCTCCCTGTAACTCCTGCATACTAGTGACATTCCTGCCTTGCTTGGGGTGAAATGATTAAAAAAAAAAAAAGAAAAAGTGAACAAATTTAATTTGTTTTATATATTGTTTTTTATACATAATTACTTTGGCTGAACATCCTTTGGTGAAAATACAGTCTTTGTTATCATTGTCATTATATAAACAGAATCATGATCTCTCTATATTTCTGAGATGATGTTTCATAATTATTTACACTATTTACTTTGTTCGGACTGTTGTTTTTATCTTTATTGTCATATTCACAATGTTTCAGCCATTGTATGTATGCTCTGGCCTTCTTCAGATGATATACATTGAAATTTTGAACTGAACCCTTTATTTCATACACAGACATGATGTGGCTTCTCTCTGTCTTTTCTACAAATATTTTCATGGCTACTGCTCTGATGAGCTTTTTTTCTTGGTGCCCTGACTTCATGAATTTAAGTGTACTACTAGATTGGCATCTAGGTCCCACCCTTTCACTGTTGAAACAGTTAAAGGTAACTGCCACATCTACTCCAATAGTTTCTTTCATCACACTTCCTGACATTGGAACTCTCTTCCACTCACTTGCTTCCCTGATAACTACAATCTTCAAAAATTTGAATGCAATGTCAATTGCCATCTTCTGTTGCCTTGATTCCTGTCCTTTTTTCCTTTCCTCAGTCCCCACTACACCCACTCTTTTCTTTCACTTTCACTCTCCATAATCCCCTGTGTGCTAGTGGCACTCCTTCCTTGCTTGGGATGAAATGCTTTAAAAAAAAGATCTCATCCCATGAAAATGAATGTTCTAACCACTCTTTCACATGCCAATATATATATATATATATATATATATATATATATATATATATATAAATATAAAAGTGAACATAGAAGTCAACACTTAGAGGCGACAGTCTGTTTCATGCTAGTGCAATCGATTGCACTAGCATGAAACAGACTGTCACCTCTAAGTGTTGACTTCTATGTTCACTTTTATATTTTCACTTTTATATTTACACACGCTCTATCTCTGATATTGAGCACTTTATCCCATAAATATAGCACACTTTAAGACTATATTTCTTCATATATATATATATATATATATATATATATATATATGCCTTCTGTACATGCATGTTTGTAAAGAGCTAGCTTTTGTATAAAATCAAGTAGAAAGCTAACCAGGATTCTAGACCCTCAGTCATTCAGTTAAGTGACATATGTGATACACATTTGGGTGATCATGTCTCTTTCGAGTCATGCATGACTAGTCAGGAGATTTATAGCAATAGGTTGCTATTTTTTTCTGTGGTGGACTGGTTACCAATCTAGGCTAAAGGACCCAGTCTGTCCTGCTATTCAACCCATAGCTAGTGGGGAGAAGATATGGATTCATACCTTTTCCAAGGCTATTTGTGTGTAAAGAACAGGCTCCATGCCTTGAGAAAATATTGGGCCCCAAACTCACACCTGACCCCAGGTGAAACTCATATGGACCATCGTTAAAGATGCAGGTAAAATGGTTGGCTCCCTGTAATGCTCCAGTAAGTACCTGAGACCTCTTTCTATCCTCAACCTTTACAAGATCCAGATCAGGTCAAAAATGGAGTATTGTTGTCATATTTGGCAGGTGCTACCCAGTCCTCCTTGTGAGTGACAAACTATTTTCCACCCTCCAACCTTATTCTCACTAGTGGAATGCAGTGAGCTTCTCACTGCTCTGTCACTACTTCCATGGAAAGTACTTAGATGAACTACATTCCTTGGTTTGACCAGGTCAAAACTTTACGGCTAGGACCCACCATGCAACTTATATAGTAGCAAACTACCCACATTCCCTCCATATTCCATTAGTGAGAAGTAAGTCCCACTCACTTTCTTACCACGAATCACTGGAACAAACTCCCAAGAGAATGTTTCCCCAATTACTAAAATCTTAACCTGTTCAATTCTAGAGTTAAATATTATCATAAACTACCTCCTATTGTAACCCTCTACCTCAAGCATAAAAAAAAATATGCTTAAGCAATCATTTTTTTAAGGTCTCTTTCTGCCAAGACAGGAGCCTGCAGGCAAACCATGAATTATATCAGAGAAAGACAGCCACTTCTTTTGGAAAACATTTACAAACTTTTAGCAATGGAGGCAGTCTCCTTATCAACTTTGCCATCCAGACACACTTCTAAAATATGACAGTTTTTATGCAGAAACCTTCTTATCGACAACAAATCACAACAATAATGGCAATGATTTATTTTTCATGCATAAAATATGTTTATCATTTACTTATTGGCATGGATTAAATAAATCATTCCAAAAAATTATTTTTAATTTATTGATTTATTCTTTCCAGAATTTCCAAAGTTGGACATTTTTAAATGTTCCTGGAGATTAAGCTCTGTGATAAACATCAGAATCTTGTTTAAATCCAACAGATTGTATCACCCTGTCTTTACTTGTTTATTTAATTTTTTTCTGAAAGTTTTACATTTTATACTGATAAATAAAAGAAATTGACATACCAAAAAAAAAAAAAAAAAGAGAGAGAAAAGGAAAAACAATATATTTAAATTTCTACAAAATTTTTTTATTTCAAATCAACTGAAGAATTTTGTGCAGGGGATGAATCTCTGATATAACATCTGTCAACCATATTGATTTCATTGTAGATGACCCTCAGTTCTCTTTGATAAGTACAAGGGATTCGCATGCAAAATTTGTTGGCATTTTGCAAGTCAAATGATGGCGCTTATAATTGGTGCTTGTCACAGTTCTTTTTTCTCTACTTCTTTTTTTTGTGAAAAGAAAATTTTTTTATCTTTATAGTTTAAGTGATGATTTTATCTCCAATCTCTTTGAGAAATTTTACAACAAATTTACTTTGGTTTTAAACGGGCATCCGGCTACATACATAATGTATACAAAAATACATTTATTTAAAGTGTTTCTGTGCATGTTCACACACAGAAAAATATGCACATATATATATATATATATATATGTACGCACATCTATGAGTGTGCATATGCACGCATATAGACATATATTCATGTTAATATGTACAAACATGTATCCACTTGTAAAAAATATATGTGCATATATAAATTATTTTGATCAAAAGTTACTGAACATTGCCTGATGATGGGATAAAAAAATTTTAAGTCCCGAAACATAGAAATTTCCCTGTTGCAAAGTAAAATATTTTTAAATAAAAATAGCATTAAATATATATATATATATATATATATATATATATATATATATATATATATATATATATTTCTTCGTACTATAAACGTTATTTTTAGTGGTTACATGTGTTTGAGTTTTTACTCCTGTTTATATATTTTATTAAACAGTGAAATTAATAGCAATTCAAATGTAATGCACATATATACATGTAATTATTTTGATCAAAAGTTACTGAACATTGCCTGTTGACGGGATAGAAAAATTTTAAGTCCCGAAACATAGAAATTTCCCTGTTGCAAAGTAAAATATTTTAAAATAAAAATAGCATTAAATATATATATATATATATATATATATATATATATATATATATATATGTATTTCTTCGTACTATAAACGTTATTTTTAGTGGTTACATGTGTTTGAGTTTTTACTCCTGTTTATGTATTTTATTAAACAGTGAAATTAATAGCAATTCAAATGTAATGCACATATATACATGTAATCCCAGACACACATAAACACACACACACACACACACACACATATATATATATATATATATATATATATATATATATAAAATGAACTTTATCTGTAGTTTCCATTTGTTTTTTATTGTTAATTTTGGTTAGTCCTTGTGTTGGTCAAAAGGCCTCTTTTATGTTGTTTTTTAAGATAGAGGCTAGAAGCTGGATAGATTCATGCTACTCATGATTCATTCCTGTAGTTCACTAACAAGCAGAAAATTTTTTCTCCTGATGATGGCTATGCTGGCTGAAACTAGTCAAGGAATCTGATTGAAATAATAAAACAAAAAAATATTAATATACAACCCAATGTGTCTGAAAATTTTAATTTTTTAATTTCTCAATCTATTTTATTGTTCAAAACATATATATATATATATATATATATATATATATATATATATATATATATATATATATATATATATATATATATATATATTTAAATATATATATATTTAATTGAGTTCACCCAGTTAGATTTTTTAAATATGCTTAGGTCTTCTTTTTTATGAGGAGGTACAGTGGAGTAATGGAATGCGGCTCGGATTTAGGAATCAGAGAGCCGAGTTCAAATTCCAGTTGAATCCATTACATTCACTTACATGCTAATACCCTTGAGAAAGGTATGAATCCTCATCATCTCCCCACAGCTATGGGTAAATAGCAGGACAGACTGGGTTCTATACCCTCGGATGGCAACTGGTTCACTACAGAAAGAAATGGCAACCTACTGTGGGAAAAAAATTTGCCTTGTCAGTCATGTATTGAAATATACATGATCGCCTAAGCATGTATCACACATGGCACATAACTGACTGACTGAGGGGGATTGTTGTTGTTGTTCTTGTTGTTGTTGTTCTTCTTCTTTGCACTAACTCCCTTCAAGACATGGGCGATCATAACTCTCCACAACTTCCTATTCTTTGTAGTTCTTAGTAAGCTTTATCTTTTCAACATCTCACCCAGTCATTGTTCTGCTATCCATTTAAACAAGCTCAGTAGGTAGGTTACTTGCTGCTTTCTTATTTTTATCTTGTCTTTAATATGTCCTGTGTGTGTCAAATTCTCTCAGCCCTCTTTCCTCATTATATGTCCTAGAAATCTCTACCTTCTCTTTCTGATTCTAACTATAACTGTCCTTTTTCTTTTCATTTCACTTAAAATTCCTTATTACTCACATGTTCAGTCCATGGTATTCTCAGGCTCCTTTTTAAAACCACATTTCTGTTGCCTCGAGCTTCTTCTTCATCTGTGAGGTGATTGTCAAACATTCACTGCCACATAGGAGGATTGATGTTATATGTCACTCTTTTCTTTGTTGCTAATGAGATTTTTCTGTTTCTTAATACTTTCCTTAGCTTTTGGAAGGCATTTTTCACTATTCCAATGCCCTTTCAGATTTTGGTATCACATTTTCTGTCCTCTGATAAAACAATTGCTAGATATTTAAATGTTCATATTTGTTTGATTGTTTTTAATCTCCAATTTGAAGCTCTTCTTACTGGCAACCATATATTCTCTCTTCTTACAATTGATACGTAGTCCTTTCATCTTGCTTTGCTTTACAATCATTTGTAGGTGTTCCTCTAGTTTCCTTTCTACGACTGCTATCAACACTGTCTCATCTGCATATCTCATGTTAAGATTGTAGTTGCCAATAATAAATCTTGGTAGGACTTTTAGCCAGTGATGTGCAGAGATTTGGTGAAGCCCCTAAGACGCAAGTAGGTGGGGGCTATAAGCCCCTAAGACGCAAGTAGGTGGGGGCTGTAAGGCCTAGTACTGAGAAATGTGAAAAAGGAAGATATTTTAATATATGTAAAAATTAATGAGACATGAAATAAACATTTTATTCAAATTAAATATAAACTAAGTTTTTATTTCACACTTTGATTGGATTTCTTTCTGATATGGATGCCCAGAGCCATCACAGCCTCTGCCCCCACCCTTTTCTGCATGCTACTGTTTCTAGTTCTTGCAAGATCACCTTGTTGTAAAGATTGAATAAGTCTGGTGAGAAGACCCATCCTTGCCTTACACTGCTTTCTATTTCTGTATATTTACTGAATTCATTTTCTATCCAGATGCAAGTGGTTTGTTCCATGTATGGCTTCTGGATTATCTTTCCGAAATAAATTTTTCTATCTTTTCGAGAAAGAGATAATCACCTACCTCGAAAAAGAGTTTGTGTTTTGCATGCGATCTGCTGAAGAAAAATTTAAAAAGTAGTTAGCAAAAATCTATGCTAATGTTCTTTCCTCCCCTGAATGGCATGGCCAATCAGAAAATTCTCTTGGTGAATAAAAGCCATTGTTTTTCACTTACGGGGAGATTTTTCTGAGCTTGGCAGACAAACATGCATTTTTGCTGCTCAGAAGTGAAGGTAGGATTTGTAACCCCCATTTTGTCCTTTCTATGTTGCCTGTTGGACTGTTACAATGGACTATCGTTTGAATTGTGATTTGGCTACAAGTGAATTTAAATACCCCACGAGGCTGGCATCCCGCTCCCACCCCTACACCGTGGAAACTGTTAGATATAGACGTCTCTTCTACTCCAATAGCTTCATGTCTCGCACATCTCGCCTATGGAACTCCTTTCCCTATTACTGTTTCCCTGACAAATACAATCTCCAACGGTTTAAGTGTAGCGTCAATCGACATCTCCAGTTGCCTTGATCTACCCACTTCCCTTCTCCACATCCTTTCATTTTTCATTCCTATCTGCTCTCGCTCCTAATCTTCTGTAACCCCCTTGCCTTGATCGAGCCACTGTCTTTCTCTTTCTCCACATCCTCTCCTTTACCACTCCTATCTGCTCTTCCTCCAACCCTTCTTTAACCCCTTGCGTGATAGTGGCCTCCGGCCTTGCTTGGGGTGATATGATTAAAAAAAAAAAAAAAATGCGAGAGAGACAGATGGAATCAGCGAGTGACCTACGTAACAAAATTGTGTAAATGGATGGAAGAAGAGGGAGTTGAAACAAAACTTACTAAGAGCTACAACGTATTGAAAGTTTTTTTTTTACATTAAGGTTCACTTTGTACAAGGCCCGGGGGCCACTCGAGGTAGAGGGTTACATTAAGAGGCAGTTCATGCAGACAGGAGAGGAAGATAACGGTTAACCCTCGACTTGAATAAGTTAAGATTGTCGTGATTGAGGAAACATCCTCATTGGAGTCAGTTTCACTGAGCAGTAATTTGTGCACAGAAGTTGTTCGAGTAGAACTTACTTCTCGCCGATGGAATACGGAGGGAACATGGGTGTTTTGCTACGATGTAAGTGGCATGACGGGTCCTAGCTTTGAAGGTTAGACCTGGCAGAACCAAGCAATGTAGTTCATCCGAGCACTTTCCATGGAAGTAGCGAGAGGTTTGCCACATTTTTTTTCTTTTCTTTACTACAACATATCTATATGATCATTTTCAAATGAATACTTCAAACTACTTCGTTCCAGATCATTTCCATCATCCATTCTTCATTTCTGCTTCCAGTATCATCTATGAGTTAATTATTGATTGGCCATCATTTAACCTTTTGCTCCATCTGTTATCCTTTCATGTTATTATTTGCCTGAGCATCAACATTCTTGTTGTTTAATCGATAAAGATTCTTGCTGGTCTATGCATTGATCTTTTCCCACAACTTGGAGATCCAGTCATATAAGCTGAGGTACATTCCTTCTTATTTACTTCTCCAGAAATAGCTACTAAACCACACTCACCTTCCCCAGATTGTATCCGTAATCTTTGCTAGGCACCCATGGAGTTCTTCATTAGACATACAGGCAGTTCAAAAATATACCACAAAGGCAACTGATGAGATATTTTAATCAGATTTGTTCTATGTACAAAGTTATGTAGTTATCAAAGTTTTTAATCACTCTGCATTTCAAGTATCCTGTTGATGAAAGAGGTACTGTTAAATGTTTAATGAACCCTTAAAAAATGGCTACTCCTCAAGAAAAGGCACAATGTGTGTCATGGTTTACTGAAACAAAATCAGATACACAGACTCAGCGAAACTACAGAACTAAGTATGGAAGAGATCCACTGTCACCTCGATCAATTCATGCATGACACAAGAAATTTATGGAGATAAGGTTGGATAAAAGGAGGAGTGGACGACCATGAACATCTGAGGGAAACTTCGATCGTGTAAATCAAGTACCATTTTGACATGCTTTGTGCAATTAATGCTGCCCATATAGAGGTGTATCAAATTAGTTAAAAATACTTTAATATCGGCTCCTCTTTTTGTAACAATTTTCACATATTTGTCTGTTCATTTGCTTTCATGATAAATATTTTAAATTGTAAAGAGACTTTACGTACACTCTGTATATTGTTTCCAGCTGACCTTTAACACTGCTCTGAATAGCTGAGTGTACATCCTATCTCAATATATCTTCTATGTAAAACTCCAAATCTATTTCCTTATTCGATATTCATGTTTTCACAAAATAACAATAATACTGCTGCTACTACTAGTACTAATGTAAGGACAAATATGATAGCAGGAGAGATTGTAGAATGAAGTGATGAGTTATAGGTTTGATTTGATCTTCTGTAAAGCTGTCAAGCTCTTAAAACTGAGCAATTAAAGGCAGCTTAGGATTCACCAAATTTCCTTGAGGAAAAAGTAAAGTGAATTTAAACCTTCCTAAGAGCTTATTCTTTATTTCTAATTTAATGTTGTCAACCCATGAACATTAATTAAAATTGTAATCTATCTACTCATCCTCACTCCTGACCCCTTCTTTCCAATCATTTCTATTATCCGCAGTCCTACCCAGTTCTGCCTGTCTGATACCAGTGTCATCAACGAATTGATTAAATGGCCATTCTTGACCAGTCTTCTTTTTGATTTTTTTCCATAATTTGGATTCCATAGTATAATCTGATGTACAACTTATTGTCTATTTCTCCAGCAATGGCCACTAAACCACACTTGCCTTTCACAGATTGTGTCTGTAATCTTTGGTAGATTCCCATAGAGTTCTTCATTAAATATATCTTGTTTACAGCTGACATTTAGCACTGCTTTCAATAGTCAAGTGTACCCACCATCTGGGGTTTTTTTTTACCAAGAATTTTATTAATATCCAACTACTTGACCTGTATAATATGATGCTTCCAAGGTTGACCTAAAGAGTTTCATTTACAGATTTTTTAAATTTTTGACTTTCGGGTGGTATACATTTTTGATAATCCTGTAAACTATGTAGTATTTAAGCTACCATACAAATAGATATGAACACACTGGGATAGATAGATAGATAGATAGATAGATAGATAGATAGATAGATAGATAGATAGATGATGGCAGACTGTAGCAGATAAATATATAAGTTGGTACTCAAATGTTCTCAACTTCCTAATCTGATCAAATGACAAGTAGATACTTTTGGAGAATGGCATCATGACTTCCCATTGCCCTCTCTCTTGTTATATATATATATATATATATATATATATATATATATATATATATACATTCCAGGACCATAAGGAGACATTGGTCTTCACTGGGACTGACAGTTTCATTCCTAAAGCAATCCTTAAACACTCTTGGAATGTGTTCCTGCTCTTTTCTGGTTTTTCTGTTCTGATTTGGATTTTCTAGACTGTCTATTTTCAATGAGATTCACTAAATTTTTTTGTTGGGGTGGGGGTATTCAGGCTTTGTTTTTTTAGGTTTTTATTTTTATGTGGTCATGTTTATTACACGCACATACCCCCCATATATATATATATATATATATATATATATATATATATATATGAATAAAAAGAGACAAGTGGAAAAACTAGACTTAAGGTCTAGTCTCTTTTTATTTATTTTGTCTCTTCTACAGATACACTCCACCTGAGAATTTTAACATACATAAATACATATATATATATATGTATATATATATATATATATATATATAGAGAGAGAGAGAGAGAGAGAAAGAGAGAGAGACATGTATAGATAGATAGATAATAATAGAAAAAGTGAGAGAGTCAGGTAGGTTTTCTTTCTGCATGTTGCCTACTCTGAAATTTTTAGCATAATTTTCTTTATTATAGATTTATTTTACTCCCTAAATTTCTGCTTTTAAAACTTACAATTTCTTTTTCTTAACCTCTAACCTACATCACTGTTCGAAAATAATTTTTTGTTAAATAATCAAAAATAATTTCAAACATAATAAAATGAAAAATAATTGCATATACCTAAAAATTTATAATTATAGGTATAATTTCCGAGTGTAATTGAAATTGTTAATGAAAAAATGAATAATTAAACAAAAAATGCTAAAAGAATTGTATGAATAGCAAACAGAAATATAAAAACCATTTTATTTTTAGCTTTCATTCTTTATGTTACATTTTTTTACCAAGGAATTTTCTTGTATTTAGTAGAAACTCAAGTTAGTGAAAGAAGAAAGCATGTTAAACATAAAATCACTTCTATAAGGCAATTTATCTACATTTTCAGAATCAGACACAAATATTTGTTTTTATTGCATTCTTAGAATTTAATTCATAAAATATGTTCACAAACTGAAATAGCAAAACAACTGAGAATGATTTGAAGGAATTAAAACAAATAAATTTTAAAATTATCACAAAAACAAATGTAACAAATTTCACACCAAACATTTTTCATTTGGTGATTTTTAAAATCTTTTTCTTCATGGCTCAGAGTTTCATGCATATGAGCATACTGAGATATAAATGCTATATAATCATATATAACTTGGAAATATATATATATATATATATATATATATATATATATATATATATATATATATATATATATATATATGAGCATATTGAAATAAATTGCATAGAATCAGGTATACTTGGGATATTGATGATAGATAGATAGATAGATATGAGCATACTGAGATATAAATGCTATATAATCATATATAACTTGGAAATATATATATATATATATATATATACACACACATGGATATATATATATATATATATATATATCTATATAAAATATATATATATTCATTTGTATGGATATGAGTTTGTAAAAAACTCATATCCATACAACTGAATATGTTAGCTCTATCACTGATATTGAGCATTTTCCAATAAGTACTGTCCACAAACCAAATAATCATCTGTATGAGGTAAATCGTTTGGATCTCATTAACTGTAATTCACTTATATGCTCTATAATAAAAATTATATTGAGCTCTCTTTTGTGGATCAGTTTTGATATTTTATGTTAATAGAATCTACTTGGATTACTTACCCATGGATATTTTTACCTATATATATATATATATATATATATATATATATATATATATATATATAATATAATATAATATAATATATAACACATATAGGGCTGGTGTTAATATATATATATGTGTGTGTGTGTGTGTGTGTGTGTGTGTGTGTGTGTGTGTTTGTGTGTGCATACTTGTTGTTGGCATCAGTACAGAGATGGGTCTTTTCATAAACTTGTCCTATCACTTTTTCATTTTCCAAAAATTTATATACACATACATATATATATATATATATATATATATATATATATATATATATATATATATATGTTTGAAAGAATTATTGCTGCTAAAATACCACTAATATATAATGTGTATTTCAGCAGCAATCATTCTTTCAAACATGTTATGTTTGGTTATATAAACTCAAGTTCTGTCTATTAATTAATTTTTATTTAATTTTTCAAAATTATGAATTGGAATCAAATATAAATCAAATATGGATTGTCATCTTGGCAAATGATAGGATAAGGAACAAAATTTGAAAGCAAAATAGTTATCCCAACACTAAAATCTTTGTACTACCTCCAAGACAATCAGAGATATAGTTAATAATATTGGTGAAATATTCAGAACTCTAAAAGTCTGATTTACGAACATAAGAGAGACCTACCTTGGAATAACCTTTTAAACTCAGTTGTAATCCACAGAAGCCAAAAAGGCAATAACTTTGATTTTCTCAATGTCACCAAAATTAGAAAAGAAAATAATTCATTATGCAGAAAATACTCATAGGGCATTCTGATAAATATGTTGCCATCTATAAATGCACATCAAGCACACTTTATTATGTGACCAACTTTTATACAATCAGTACTTAAAGGATCTAAGTTATGTCTACCTATAACTACAACTGGTGCAACTTAAATTCTTTCACCTTCACACAAAATGTCCTCAAATCAACATGTGTACAAACACCCAACATGGATAAAAATGCCTACTAGACACATAGGCACACATACGAATACTCATTATCATCTGAATCCTGCACAGACAAACTAGAATTATAATACAAATACACACATGATTTATACACACAAATGCTGCTTGACAGGACAGATGCAAGTGAGGCCTGTTTAATTAATGAAAAATAAATGTCAGTTGGCAGAGAATTGTGCAAGGATTATACCGTGTCAAAAAATTCTTCTTGGACATGTTATTAGCCTGTTACTTTATTTTCTTAATAGTGTCTGAGATGAACAAAGGCTTTCATGTAGCAGCTCTCTCCTAATAGCCAATGCTATTGAGCTACTACATAGCTGTTCTGTGGCTTACATAAAAAAGTTGCCACTGCTATGTCAGAAGCTTCTTGGGTTGCTCTCTTGGACTGCTCTCCACAGACCACTGAACAGCTCAAAGACACCTGTCTGTGGATCCAGGTCACCTAGAACATGGTAATACATGTACTTTTCCTTCATCTATAAACTGAGTAATGATCCTATTCACTGCAGCAAGAGAAATATCAAGGTGTTTTGCAATTCTTGTTTGACTGAGATCTGACTGTCCAACAATTCTACGCATTAAAAACCTACCGGCCCTCTTGCTCTATATATTGCTATGTATAGTAAGACGGCAATTCTTAAAAGAAACATCAATTAGATACTATAGTGTGTATTGCTACCTCAAGAGATGAAAAGGTAAAAATGGGAGTGTCTACTTATGACATGTTACTGTAAATTGGTCAAAAATTTCTCAAGAGACAATTTTCCTTAAAATAAATTACTTTCCATCTGCTTCGCTTTTTTTCCCCAATTACACTCCTATATTTAATATTGCATTCTGCAATGTCGTCACCTTGAAAAAAGCAATACAAATTATTTGTGGCTAAATGCTGGCTGTAGCAGGCATTTAAAAGATTGAGTTATTACCTTATTTTTCATTGAAATGGCATAGAATATTTTCAGCACAAATGGATGTATGGTATGAACTATAAAAATTATGTCATTGTGAGGATATTGGATGTATTTCCTATCTATAATTTAAATCCCAAGTATATATGATTATATGCCATTCATATCTATTTAAATATGCTCATATCTATCTATCTATCTATCTATCTATCTATCATCAATATCCCAAGTATACCTGATTATATGCAATTTATTTCAATATGCTCATATATATATATATATATATATATATATATATATATATATATATATATATATATATATGTATCCGATGCGATGAGAACAAAAGTAACCGGGTTTGCCTACAAACAGGATCGTTCATAACCATTTTCGACCCTCACCCATAGATGTGCAGTTAAAATGCACTGAAAATAAGTTCCATCTTTGTAGTGAGTAAAATGGTTTTGTCTATATGATAAAATTATAATATATATATATATATATATATATATATATATATATATATATATATATATATATATTTCCAAGTTATATATGATTATATAGCATTTATATCTCAGTATACTCATATCTATCTATCTATCTATCTATTTATCAGTCTGTTCATATCTACTTATTGATAATGTCATTAAAATAGTTCAATTATGTGTTATATATGACATGTCCCCAAAAAGTGAGTTGATGTTTTGGATTTGGGACTGCTGAGATGCCTGACAGGACACTTTTCAGGGTTAAATTGGGTAGCTACTGTAGGGTATTGGCATATCATAATATGGGAAGGTAAAAATGGGAGTGTCTATTTACTTTTGACATGTCTCTGTATGTAACTATAATTATGTACTATATATATATATATATGTATATATATATATATATATATGAATACTGAATGCTCTACTGAGTCAAATGCCTTTTCATAGTGAACAAAAGCCAAACAAAGTGGTTTGTTATATTCTGTTGTTTTTTCACTTACCTGATTTATTGTTTGTATCTGGTCTATGGTTGAGTAACCATTCTTGAAACCTGTCTGTTCATGAGGCGGATAAAATGATCCTCAATTGTAAAGTCTCAAGAACAATCATAAGAATAGAGGACAAATATTTGGAAGAATTCCAGGAATGTAACAACTTAGGGCTGATGATAAAATTAGAGAAAGATCATGAAAATGAAATTAAACAACATATAACGCTTGGATAGAAAGCGTTCAGTAAAAATAGACATAATAAAAATATGTTTAAAACATAAAATGTATAATGAATGCATAATGCCAGTTTTGACGTATGAAAATGTGTGAAACTTGGAAATTAATAAAATCTTTTAAAAAGGCAGCCAGAATCATACAAAGTTCCAAAGAAAGAGCAATGCTACAAATCAGTCTAGGAGATTAGATCAAAATTAATATGGACTGGAGAATAGAATAAGCAATATTGTGAACAGGATTAAACAGCAAAAATCTTAATCTTGCAAATAATAAGAAGAAAGGATAACAGATGGAGCAAAAGTTTAATGGTACTGAATGAATAACAAACACAACAGAAGACCAGACAGAAAATGGAGGGATGAGATAGAGGAGTTTGCAATTAAGAAATGGCAGAAAACAAGACATACACAAATACATACATATAAATATACATATAAAATAAATAAATCCTAATGAGCCAGGTACTACCTACCATGGGATCATCAGGGAGAACTGGCCACTTCACGCTGATGATCCCATGTGGTGAAACCTAGGTAGGTAGTACCTGGCTCATTAGGATTTATTTATTTTACTTTTGCTCTGCTTAGTGTATTGAGCACTCTTCATTTTAACTTATTACTTGCTGGGTTGTTTTCTCCTTTGTACCAGAAATTTAAGGTACTGGATGATTTCTTTCGCCCTGTTTGGAGGTTAATGGTTCTTTCTATTTTTTTCCAAATTTTTACCTCGGATGCCAATTTGTTTGAAAATTGTGTTATCCAGGTTTTTTTCACTCACCTAGTTTAAATAGATTTACATTAAATATATATATATATATATATATATATATATATATATATATATATACACACAGCAAAACAGTACTGTCTGTGAATGACATAATTTAGCTCTTGAAAATACATTTCAATTGAGCACTGTTGAGTGATAAGCTAATTCTATAAACAACAGCCACCTGCAATAATGCAAAGCTCTTCAGTAAAATGAATGGAGCACTTTGGCTGATTGGCATTTGTTTACATTTGTAAAAACAATACGCTAGATTTAGTTGTGTAACTCTACCGAGTGAAGATAGCTCTGGCTGACACCAAACTAGTTGTGTTTCAATCCTGGCTTGAGGCATTCGAAAGTCTAGTCGCACTGAGGAGCTGTGATACAGCGAAACAGTACTGTCTGTGAATGACATATATATATATATATGTTAATAAATATATACATATATATACCTCTATTTGTAGTGCAGCTTAACCAAGTCATCAGGATAAACTATTATGGTTGTTTTTTATAGATTTTCCACTTTTGTTTTGTATATTATTATACATCTTACAAACACACACACCTAATGTATATATATATATATATATATATATATATATATATATATATATATATACTGCTGGATTTAGGAATTTTTTTGTTTACTGCTTTTCATTCTTACTTTGCACTTAACATTTGTCTTTGACAGGCATATACTGTTAAAAATATTCATCATTTAAGTTTTCATTTTAAATTTCATGGTCATATATATATATATATATATATATATATATATATATATGAGGGGTACTGAAATTTTCTCAGCCTGACCAAGAAGCTTTGGAAAGTCAGTCAGATAATACATGTGTGTATACATGTGTGTGATGGTTTGTGTATATGGATAATATGGACATAGGAATCATTTGATTGGATCTTCCAACAAGATATAATGATACGAAGCACACTGCAAAATCTACAAAGAAATGCCTCGATAAAAATAATGTAAATATCCTGAAATGGCCAAGTCAGTCCCCAGATTTAAACCCAATTGAGGATCTGTAGTGTTATTTGAAAATTCAAATCCAATCAATTGCTCCAACAAACAACCAGGATCTTAAGACCATATACGAAGAAGAATGGAACAAAATACCAACTAAAATTTACAAATCATTAATTGAGAACTACAAGAAGTTGGTTCCTGTAGAAGAGAATAATGGCTATTCTACTAAGTATTAAATGAAGATTATGTATTCTTTTTTGTATTGTGTGAATACTTTTTAACCCATTAAAATGGATAAATGGGGTTTATTTCAATTAAATCAATTTTTTCTGTTTTTTTCTGTGCATATTTAGTTATTATGAATCTGTGTACAGTTAATTATATGAAAATATGTTTATTCATTAGTTGGAAATACAATAAATTAAAAATTTTTATATTTGTTTCCCCCATTTTAGGGAGGGAGGAAGATAGCAACAAATAAATTCAATGTTTATCTTATCTGTCTCATCTCAGGGTTCCATTGTTGTACTGACACATCAAGCGGCTGTATTTAAATTATTTAACATTTAGTTTTATTTCTGGTTGAATTTCTGGGATGCAGACTATTATCCTTATCATTGTTGTTATCACAATATTGTGATTGTTGTGGTCCCAGATTTTATGTGGATGTCAGTTGAGGTAACCGACATAGAATTTCAAATTGAACACGTTATTTAATCTACTGACATAGATTAAATAAAGGGTTCAGTTTAAAATTCTATGTAGGGTACCCAGATTGACATATATCTGATGAAGACCAGAGTGAACAATGGCCGAATCATTGTGATAACAACAAAGATAACATTGAACCTGGTCAGTATGGAGATGGGTGACAGCTTGAGATTAACAGGTGTTGCAAACTTGGATGTTCAGGTAGTCTAATGGCTAATGGCTCAGAATTGTTAATCGGAGAGCTGAGTTCCCATTCCACTTTGGTTCATTATATTCACATATGTGCAAATATCATTGGGAAAGATTTGAATCCTCCTTTTCTCCCCCAGCTATTGGTTAATTAGTAAGCCTTGTATCATTAAATCATTATCTAAAAAAATAAAGAAATTATTTCAATTTAAAAATATTTTCTACTTTAAATAACCTGCAAAGGGTTGATAAGCCATGGAAAATGAATCAATAAAAATACTGTGTATATAGTTATTTAGTAACGTTTGTTTGCCTTCTAGTATATGACTCACTTCAGTTGATGTTAAAGTGGACTTTGCAAATCTCTTGTTTTTTATTTTAATACTGTACAGTTATTGCTAGCTATGTTTAAAGTATTGGTTCATGAATTTGATCTCATAGTAATAGTGACTTCGACATCTGCACCAGGCAGTATAGACTTAGACTTGGTCAAAAAAAAAGAAATGGCAATAACTGAGCAGTACTAAAAAGAGAACAAAATGAGATAGCTCTTGGCAGAGAGAGTGGGATGAGAACAATCTACTCCCATAGATTGAATAAAGTGTTCAGTTTAAAATTCCATGAAAGTTACTCAGATCGATATCTGAAAATGGCTGGAGAGCACAACAGCTGAAACATTGTGATAACAACAGAGATGAGGACATTAGTCTGACTGCAGATAAGACCAAGATATTTTCAGGAAATATTTTACCCGACATTAACTATAGTCCTTTATCTGTTTTTATAAAAATTATGATTTTCCTTTGTATAAAGATGGACAGTCAAACTTCAGTCATCTTGAACAGCTTAGGATTTGAGTTGTTTCATAACTGTGAAAAACATCAGAATTACAATTAAAGTCTGGAAAATAATATATTTGGACATGTATGTTGTGGAATTGGGGAGCTGAGTTTCAATCCTGACCAAGTCTGCTATGTTCACTTTCAGACTAATGCTCTTGGGAAAAGGTATAAATTCATCTCTTCTCTGTCATCACTCAGCTGTTGGTTAAATAGGAGAGAAAACTGAGCTTTTTAGCATCAGGTGGTAACCAGTCAATATTCAAAACTGTGGAGATGAAAGTTACTCTGATTGACACCTGAAAAGGGCTGGAGGGCACAACGGTTGAAATGCTATGATAACAACAAAGATGAGGACAATAGTCCATATGAAAATAATGTAAATATTAATTTGATTTGTTGATATTAAAGGTCTCTCTTAATATCGAGCATGTTATATTGAGAGACTGTTTGTCTTAAAAAACATTATTCTCCAGGAATATACTGGTTGGCCATTTCTTTTGTGTAACCGAATATATATATTAATAGATATACATTTTCTTCCTCAATGTTAGCACAACTCTGAGTTTAATGTAAAACACAATCTTCAAGAGCTCGTTGATAACTGATCGTTACATAATTTAAATTTTGATACATATCCTGATCATGAGTTTTCCTTCTCCTAGACCAGTTGACACTTGAGGCTATAGAACCCAGTCAGTCCAGCTATTTAATCATAGATGGGGGGGGAGAGAAGAGATCGATTCATACTTTTCCCAAAGATATTAGCATGTGAGTGAATGTGATGAACTTGACTAGAATTCAAACTTGGCTCTTTGATTCCTCAATCTGAGTCACAATACATTACTCCATCATATACCAAACTATAAGGATATTAGAATAGTTCATATTTACAGAGTGGGCTTAAAAATCCCAGCAGTCTATGTGTGATATATATTCATATATATATATATATATATATATATATATATATATATATATATATTCATACCTTTCCCAAAGATTTATTATAAGCTCACAAATCATAATCATCAAAGTAAGGACAGGAAGTTGTAGAGAGCCATGATCACCCATGTACTGAAGAACAACAAATGTTTGCCTTATTTTAATGATTAGGTTTTCCTTTATATTTCTTTACTTTTCTTCTCCTGTTTTTCATTTTATCTTCTTATTCTCTTTCTTTTCCCACATTTTTCTTCTTTCCTTCAGTCCTTTCTTCTTTACTTTTTATTCAAACAATTTTTCCTTCTTTTCCTTCTACATTTTTTAATCTCTTTTATGAATCATAAAAAAGATGTGAGAGGGATAAAAATCCAGACTACATATCTATCTATCTATCTATCTATCTATCTATCTATCTATATATATATATATATATATATATATATATATTATAATATTTTTTTAAAAAATATGATTTCCTCGCTACATAAAAGTTCTCATGTTTCAAAAGCGAGAGCCGAGACCCCTAATATAATTTTTGAAATTAAGTTGAATTTAGGTGTCTGGTCACGCTTCCTCGGCAAATTCTCGCTTGACGAGGAAGCGTGACCAGACACCTTAATTCAACTTAATTTCAAAAATTATATTAGGGGTCTCGGCTCTCGCTTTTGAAACATGAGAACTTTTATGTAGCGAAGGAATCATATTTTTGAAAAAAATATTATAATATAAGCTCTACTTCTGTATGGAGCACTGTCTTTTTAAAAATAAAAGCAAAAATACTAAGGAACTCCGGATTATTTACCTAACGTGTTCTTTCCTATTTTTCTGCATACCTGCACATATATATATATATATATATATATATATATATATATATATATATACAGGGTGTATCAAAAATACTTTTACAAAATTTAGGTGTGGGTTCCTCACATCAAAGATAGGTCTAATTGACATGTGCTGATACCTGGATAGTCTCTGACAGCCTGTAGAATGTGTTCTTTGTGGTCAGGTGTATGAGTGGATCTTGGTCTTCTCCTTGATCCACAGATCCTGTCTCAGCAATGCAGTGCTAAACAGCAGCAAAGGTTAGATGACTTGGTTGCCTTCAGTCTGGAAATGCAGTCTGATACAACTATGGGGCATTGTGCACATTACCATTTGCTCACCTGTATGTAAAATTCATCTACCTGCTCCCGATATGAATATCCTGCCATTGTTAAACAGAAAACTTCTCAGTTAACTCACTACTAGATATGTTAAACATTGAAGACAGACCAGCCACAAATGTACATGAATGACAAATGTAACCTAGTCTACATGGCAACACAATGACATCTAACTTAATAATTAAAAAAAAAAGAATTTGTGAACATATGTTGATATGCACTTTTGACCTTGTTTTGGTGTGAGGAACCTGCTCCCAAAGTTTGTAAAATTATTTTTGATGTACCCTGTGTATATATATGTATATATATATATATATATATACATATATATATATATATATATATATATATATATATTATTAATATTTTGGTCCTTGTATGTGTTATAATGAATCCCATTTATTTTCATGGTTTCCATGTAAATATATAGGAGCTATTTACTTTCGGACCACACCTCACAATACACACACACACACACACACACACACACACACACACACACACACACATATATATATATATATATATATATATATATATATATATATGCTGTGTATGTATGTGCATCTTGAAAACTAAAGATTTTGTGTGCTGATCACACCTCCTGATGTAATCCAATCCTCCAGTCCTAAAATTTCTGCTTTCTACCTTACCATTTTTCTGTTGTGGAATTCTTTTATAAATAACTTCAGTGCATTCTTGTGAAAATAGGTAAAGCTATTGTCAGAAGCATTCCAATCCTAAAACAAATCGACAACACGTAAACATTTTTTTTTTATTTTTATTCTCGTGATGGGGTTGGAAACATAAATCGAGTGAAGAAGAAAAAAAAGAAAAATGAAGAGAAAATATTTTTTCAGTTCAGTTGATGATAATTCTTTTAATAATAAATAAAAAAAATAGCAGCAAGCCGAAAAGAAAAAGATGAAGAATTGGAATAAAAATTGGAACGACTAAGAGATATTTAAAAAGACAGCCAAAATATGACAAATGCTGCACAAAACTGAGTCAAAATTACTTTGTTAATACCTCACCCACTTGGAAGTAAATTGATGAATAGAATATTATAGTTTCTCAACATTGCTTGTCTCAACATGCCTGACAGAGATTAGATTTTTTTATTTTGCCTCTTAATGTTGCAGTTCCCTTTTTTAATTTTTGTAATATATATATATATATATAAACATATATATATATATATATATATGTATGAGATAGAAATATGTATTTTTAAATATCAAGAACAATACTGGGAAAATTGTATGAGAAAATTGAAAAAGTTTACTTGTGATGCGTTTCCTCCTTCAGGAAGTCATCAGATGAAATTTGTTGTGTTGGTATGAATGCACATGTGCATGAACGAGAGGTGCTGGGGATTTTAGACTTTTGTTACTAGATATTGCACACTGTGATAATAGAAGACATGCCAGGAACAAAAGTGATGGTAAGAAATGTTATTTTTAGTGGGTACACATTTTTGTATTGCTAGCCCTGTTTTTTATTCTCTTAAACAGTGAAATTAACAACAACCGTCCTAGATCAAGAAGTCCTATGAAAGAATGATTGTACCTCCCGACAGGAAGTGAACCTGTATCCTATTTGGCCATGATGACTTGTGACTTCATGCGAGCACAGCTATTGACAGCCCACTAGGTACCATCTACCCAATTTCACTCACAAGGCTTGGGCTAACCTGTGGTATAGTTTTCAGGCACTATCCAAAGATGCCACATACTGAGATCGACTTCTACAGTCTGATAATATGAGGAAGTCTCCTTCCTGACAAATCTACCATTTGAACCCGGGTTCTCATGGTCAGAATGCGAATGTTCTAACCACTCAGCCATGTGCCCATAATTTTAAAATATATATATATATATATATATATATATATATATATATATATATATATATATATATATATATATATATATATATATATATATATATATATATATATATATATATATATATATATATATATATATATATATATATATATATATATATATATATATATATATATAAATAAAATAAGGTGTAAAAGCAAAATTGTCCCAATCATGTAACAGCATAATTGTCCATCCCAACTGAGCAATGGTGAGAGGAAAAAGATCATTCAGGACTTCAGTAAAATCCATTCAAGAACCATCAAGAAATTGGTGAATAAGTTTTAAAAAAGGGAACAGTAGAGAGGAAAATCTGGATCAGGAGGTCACAACAGGTAGAGGGATCATCATTTCAGTTTAGAGCTAAAGAGATTAATTAGAAAAGATCCAACTCAATTCATAAGACGTTTGGCACATGAGAGACTAGTTTCAATTATGACACTCCAAAGAGCAGTGAAAAAAGACTTGAAAATGAAATCATATGTGAAACCTATGAGGCACCATGTTACTCAAGGACTGAAAGTTAAAAGGTTAGCAAGGGCAAATATCATCTTGAATAAGTTGGAAAATGATCCTGGAATAAGACATATATATATATATATATATATATATATATATATATATATTAACTTTATTTCAATCCTTCATGTGTTTCCAATACTTAGCTATGATTAATTAATGAACATGTCATTTTCATTTATGATCAATTTCATCACGATACTTCTGTTAAGCTTAGAGAGTAATTATACATTCTTATTTCTCAAAGTAGAGTTCAGTAGTGTTATAAAACACTCAGAGAATTCCAGTAAGATATCTTTAATCATTTCTAAGATACAATGGTTCAGAGCTTAATCTAAAAATTAGACAATTTTACTTTTACACAATTTGAACAATTTTTTCTGTTACACCTAGTATATATATGTATATATAGATATGATAAAATATACTCTTAAGGTATGCTATATTTTGAAATTAAATTGTTCAATATCAGAGATAGAGCATTTGTAAATATAAAAGTGGACATTGAAGTCAACACCCAGAGTGCTAATGTTAATGTGTGTTAATACATATGATGCATATACAGTATGCATACATAAAAATATTTTTGTGTATCTACGTACATGTGTAATAATTGGCATACAGGATATTTCCTTTCTTCCCACACTCACATGTCTGTCAACAAAGGAGAGGGTGTAATGCATGTTGCTGGAAGAGCCCATGTTTTTTCAGCCAATCAGCACATGTGCACGTTCAGTCATTTAACTGTTTGTCCACCATAATTTTGTGTTTTGCTCTGAAATATTTCTTAGTAATATGTGACTTATGTGACAAAGTGATATATTATAATTTGGCAAACCAAAGAAAAGAAACATTATTATTTATTTCTATATACATCAGTCAAATTTAACAACCATGAAAATTAGCAATATCTTGAATATATAATCCACACTAGACGATTCTATGATAATTCGTTTTTGTTGACATTTACATTCCTTATTCAGAAAATTTTGTTTTGGATACTTCTTTATTCATCAATAATTTTATTTCTTTCAGTCACAAACTCTATGCATAAAATGAATAGTGGAAGTAAAAAAAAAGTTTGACAATATAATTTGGATTCATACCCGCTTATTCATGATGAACAGTCACCTTTCTACCTCTTATGCCAACAATGTTTGACCAACGAATCAATGAAACCAGGTCTAATTGAATTGCATTTAAAGACAAAACATAGTTTCCATGTTAATTCAGATTTAAATTACTTTAAGTCTTTAAAGAAATTTGCAAAAATATCAACAATAAAGTCTCTGTTTACTACACAAACTGTTAGCATCAGTAGTACTCTTGAGGCTAGTTATGAAAATTCTTTACTGATTGTTAAATGGGGAAAAAAATCATACTATAGGAGAGGAATTAATTAAACCATTATTACCAACATTTCTTAAAACAGTCCTGGAAAAAGATGACAGGGGCTGTGAAAACCATGCCACTCAGTAACAATACTGTTAGTAGAAGAATAGATGAAATGAGTGAAGATATTGTAAAACAACTTCTTGAGAAGCTGAAATCAAGAAAATTCTCATTACAAGTGAATGAATCAACTCTCAGAGGCATCGAGGTTGTATTTTTAGCATTTGCAAGATATACTGATAAAGATGAATTTGCTGAAGAAATGCTATTCTGAAAATCATTACAAAAACCACCACTACTGCCACTGATGATATATATGGTAACCTAAAAAATTATTTAGATGTCAATAATATACCAATAGAAAACATAACATCTTATGCTGCAGATGATGCTCCTGTTATGATGGGAAAGAAAAACGACTGTTTAAAATTGATGAAAGATGAAAATCCAGAAATGCTTCTTGGGCACTGTGTTATTCAGAGAGAGAACTCAGTGTCCAAAAATATTTCTCCTGTTCTGAATGAAGTACTAAATTCAGTTATAAAATGTATCAATGCTATCAAAGCTAATTCAAAATGTGAGTGTCTCTTCAAGTAATTTTGTGAAAATGAAAATGCAGACTATGTGAAACTTTTACACACTGTGAGGTTAGGTGACTCCCAAAGGGGAATTGCTTGAAAAGATTCATGGAACTATTTGATGTTCTTAGTGTTTTTTTTTTAAGTGACAAACCTGAAATGAAGCACCTGCTCACTGTTGTTGGTAAAGCTTTTGTGAGTTATTTAACCGATATTTTTGAAAAAACTGAATATGTTGAATAAACAACTTCAAGGATTAAATAAAACTCCTCTGGATGCAAAGTCAAAGATATTTGGCTTTGTTACATTTATTGAGGTATGTCAAAAAATATTTCTGACAAAAGCGTTGAGTAAGGTGTAAGTAAAATGTAAGGTAACTGATGCTGCTGTACTGGTAATTGCGGATCACCTGAAAATATTGATATCTGATTTGAAAGAAAGATTTTCTGATCTAAAACAAATTGATTTTCTAACATGGGTGACACAGCCAATGCTAGTGGATATTTCTGATATTTTGATGTTGTACCAAGAACTCTCAGAGATGCAAAATGGTGAGTCTGTTAAGATTTTATTCAGTATGGAAGGAGTGATGGTATGGCTTTGTGATGAGACAGTAACTAAATACCCAAATTCAACCACTGTTGCAAAACATTTGTTGTTACCGTTTCCATCTTCATATTTAGCTGAATGTGGCTTTTCTGCTGCAAATGATTTGTTATTGAAAAAAAAGAAATCAACTGGATATCACTAAATGGTGAGGCTTGAGGCTTAAGCTGACTAAATTGGTGCCTAATGTAAAATCTATCTTTAGCAGGCATGATGAACAAGGATCTCACTAACAGTCATTTTCTGATGAGCTTAGATTTCATTTTGGATTATTATTTGATGATTAAAATGATGAAAGTATATTACAGAATAAACTTTCATTCAAATATTTTATATTTCTGCCTTTCAGTTCTCTATTATGTTTTGAAAATATATATTTAACTGTCTTTTTGTTTTTTAAATTTTTCTCTTTCATGGCAGCCATGGTTTTGGAGGCTTGTTTAGAGATCAAGTTGATCGACCTTTAATCTTCCTTCATGTGAATTGCAGTAAAATTTTGAATATGTAAGAATTAAATATTACAGGGGGCACCAGAATTTTAGAAATACCAAAGTTGGGCATGGCCCAAAGTCAGTTGGGAACCACTGATCTAGCCAAATCGACTGTAAAGTGATGAGATCTCAACAAAAGCCTAGTACTGTGCTTAAATTAAAAAAAGTCTAGGTACCATAACAAAGAGCCCATCCAAACAATTACCATGAAAGTATTTATAGAAAAGGCACAGAGAAATGAACTCACAGTTGCTGAGCCGCCATATGTGGACTGATAATAGTGTTGATTCTTCTTTGGATTTTATCGAAGAGCTTAAGATATATAGCAAGATCACTGGGCCATATGTGGCAACAATATTCTAAGTATAGATGAATTGTAGACTTATAGATATGCAAGATAGATTCTGGAGAGAAAAATTGTCTCACACGACATTGTGAACCAACTTTCTTAGCTGACAAAGCAATGGTTTTAATATATATATATATATATATATTAAAACCATTGTGACATTGTGAACCAACTTTCTTAGCTGACATAGCAATGGTTTTAATATATATATATATATATATATATATATATATATATATATATATTAAAACCATTGTGACATTGTGAACCAACTTTCTTAGCTGACATAGCAATGGTTTTAATATATATATATATATATATATATATATATATATATATATATATATATTAAAACCATTGTGACATTGTGAACCAACTTTCTTAGCTGACATAGCAATGGTTTTAATATATATATATATATATATATATATATATATTAAAACCATTGTGACATTGTGAACCAACTTTCTTAGCTGACATAGCAATGGTTTTAATATATGTATATATATATATATATATATATATATAAATATTAAAACCATTGTGACATTGTGAACCAACTTTCTTAGCTGACATAGCAATGGTTTTAATATATATATATATATATATATATATATATATATATATATATTAAAACCATTGTGACATTGTGAACCAACTTTCTTAGCTGACATAGCAATGGTTTTAATATATATATATATATATATATATATATATATATATATAAATATTAAAACCATTGTGACATTGTGAACCAACTTTCTTAGCTGACATAGCAATGGTTTTAATATATATATATATATATATATATATATATATATATATATATATATATATATATATATATATATATTAAAACCATTGTGACATTGTGAACCAACTTTCTTAGCTGACATAGCAATGGTTTTAATATATATATATATATATATATATATATATATATATATATATATATTAAAACCATTGTGACATTGTGAACCAACTTTCTTAGCTGACATAGCAATGGTTTTAATATATATATATATATATATATATATATATATATATATATATGTATGTATGTATAGTGAGGTCACACTGTATGTGTTTCTAGTCCTATGTAAGTGAGTATTAACTGCTGCACTGTTGGGTAACTAAACCGGTTCTCTTTATATGGACCTTTCTAGTGAAGAGAATGGCTAGACTTCAGTAGAGGATTAAAGTCAAAGCCTGTCAAAGGGTCGATGATTCCTTTCATGGGATCAACAGCCATCTACAACAGGTGAAGAGATGTAAAAATACCTGAGTTGGTGTCCATGGACATGGTAATTCCACTTGGAGTTTTAGATCCCTTATCCTTTCTTAAGGTATCCAACTAAGAGAAGGAAAACTCTAGTGTGACATCTGCTGCTTGACTTGATCCAATAATGTTGCCGGGTTCTTCTTTTGGGCTATGTGGATTTTGAGAGGTCCAAACAAGATATACACGTTTCATAAATTGTTAGGTCCGGAAATATGATATAAACCATCACTACAAGCAATTGCCTTTATCTGAGATCGAACCACAGATGACAAGCTTACCAAGTGAGAACTGTAACCACAGGGCTTTGTTTAACTATGAAAGTTTTGTTGGGCTTAGTGGTAGTGTCCCTATTAGGGGAACACAAGTTTGATGCTTGCTGGAAAACATTTTTGTTGTTAAGACATTTTGGTTTATACTGCTTAAAAAACAAAGATGTCTACTCGAACACATGTATTCTCTATATATACTTCTATATATTGTGTTATTCTTCAGTATGATAATACAAGAGAATACATTGCAAAACAAACCCAAGATAAAAATAAGATCATTAGGATGGGAGGTTCTTCCACATCCTCCATACTCATTAGATTTAGCATCTAGAGATTTTCATTTCTTTTGATCACTAGAACATTTCAGAAAAAAAGAAGTTAAAAATAGCATTTCTGTCATCTTGGAGAATTTATTTAAATATAAAATTGACAATTTGCCTTCCCATTTGACTGCAGTTTTAGTTACATTAATAGCTGGCCACTCGTATTCAAGGATACTCGTCTACTTGGGTGGCTAGCTAATCTCTATTGCATATGCTTGTTCAGGCGCATTTTGTATTTGTTCAAAACCCACAGAGCCCACTTGTGGTTTAGACTGCAACTATGCTGTGCAGAATTTAGTTACAATTTCTGAGAGAGAGCGTGTTATTTAGTGTGATCAACAAACTGAACAAGTCCAGCACGCTCAAACTCTCAGTCATGATGACTTGCGACTTTGTGCTAGCACAGCCATCAACAGCTCCCAAGGGTTCCATCTACCCAGTTTCACTCACAAGGCTTGTGGTATGGTTCTCAGCCACTTTTCAAAGATGCTGCATGCTGGGATCGCTTCAGTCTGATGACATCAGGAAGTTACCTTCCTGACAAATTGACCATGGTGAGATTCGAACCTGGGTCTCATGGTCAGAAAGTTAATGCTCTAACCACTTCACCACATTCGAGTACAGTCATAGTAAATGAAGGTAATTACATTTTTGGTAAATAATATTTAAATAAATTTAACTTACATTTGTTTTTGTGTCCTTTCCGGTAAAAAGTAAGTACTTTTCAAACGCATGACCTAATGCATACATTGAAAACAAACTTTCAGGTTTTTTTATTTTCACGTATAAGCCTGGATTTCTTTAAATGTATAATCAAAAGTTTGCCTTCTTGTTGGTCTGCAATTGCTGAAAATGAAGGTGATTACATTTCAGATATATAATATTTAAATAAATTTTATATTCTTTCTGTTAGAGCATAATTACTTTCTTTTGTAGCATACCTACAGACGATAATGTCCCCATTCACATAAATATAGTAGTAAATACTGTATGTTGGTCTGAAGTTGGAGATTCATTGTGGAATTCACTTGACTCACTTCTAGCAGTTGACTACTTCTTCTACGTGTCACTAGCGAATCTTATATGTGTTGTTCTTTTCCTAAGTATTATCGTTCATTACTAACCTTCATTTAATTATTCTATTCCATAACCCTTCCTAGGTTACAACACTTTCTGAACACCCTATGGTCAGTTTTTGAATTTTTGGCTTTTTCTTGGAAACCTGGATGCTTCTTACTTAGTTTGTGTAAACAAATATTTGGTGCTGGACAAAAAGCAAGCCAATAGATAAATGAAATTAAAAACATTTTTAAAAAGTCTGAGAAAGTGAAGAGAAAAAAGAAATGATAGGTAATTAAATAGGTGATGATAAAATGGAAGACTTATATATAATGTTTTTGATCTTTCAAAAGGACTTCATCAGACTAAAATAATGTTCTGAATAATGAAATTATATAACATATTTTCTTGTGCATAACACAAGAAATTTTGAACAAAAATATAAAGGCAGAAAAGTTAAGTTGTAATATACACAAGTTCAAGTTTTTAAATTTTTTTAATTCAGCTTAATAAAAACTTTGAAAGAGCAAAAATTGCAGATACATAAAGTTATCCCAATACATAATAAAATGCAAAGTAGGCAGATTGAGTAATGGTTAACACTTTGGATTGAGGAATTGGGAAGCTGAGTTCAAATTACAAGCTGAGTTCATTACATTCACTTATGTGCTAATACTCATGACAATAGGATGAGTCCATCTCTTCTCCCCACCGAGCTATGGGTAAATAGCACAACAGACTGTGTCCTATAGCCTTGGATGGCCACCAGTATAGGAGAAAGAAAACTAAATTCAAACTAGTCTGAAGAGGATTGGGTTCCGTCAGGCTATCTTGATCAGGAAAGACCACTTCTGCTGTGGCTGCAGTACATGGGGTGCCTCTATAAACCATAATGGGTTACAGGACTTGTGATCATGAGGCAGGTTTTCATAAGAATTGTTTGCAAAAGGTATTTGATATGTTCGCAATATTTGTTCTTTGGAACTCAGCATGACTGAACATCTTTATATCTTGTTGTAACCTAGGGAAGGTTACTGAATAGAATAATCAAATGGAGGTTGGTAATGAACGATAATACTTAGGACAAGAATAACACATATAAGATTCACCAGTGACACGTAGAAGAAGTAGTCAACTGCTAGAAATGAGTCAAGTGAATTCCACAATGAATCTCCAACTGCAGACCAACATACAGTATTTACTACTGTATTTATATGAATGGGGACATACCCTTTATCATCTATAGGTATGCTATAACACATATATATATAGGGATTACTGTACTATGGAATTGTATTGTATTCAAGGATGTAATTAATTCTTTGATTTTAGCTACTCGAAGTAGAGGGTTGCATTAAGAGGCAGTTTATATGGATAGGAGGGGAAGATAATGGTTAACTCTAGACTTGAACAGGTTGTTGTGATCAGGGAAACATCCTCTTGGGAGTCTGTTCCACAGAGCAATGATTTGCAGGAAGAAAATATTTGAGTGGAATGGAGAGAATTTTTTTTTTTAAGCTTTTCACCCCAAGCAAGGCTGGAAGCCACTAGCACACAAGGGGTTACAGAAGATTTGGAGCAAGAGCAGATAGGAATGAAAGGTGAAAGGATGTGGAGAAGGGAAGTGGATAGATCAATGCAACTGGAGATGTCGATTGACGTTACACTTAAATAGTTGGAGATTATATTTATCAGGGAAACAGGAATAAGGAAGGGAGTTCCACAGGCGAGAGGTGCAAGACATGAAGTTATTGGAGTAGAAGAGACATCTACATCTAACAGTTTCAATAGTGAAGGGGTGGGAACGGGATGCCAGCCTCGTAGGACGCTTAAATTCATGAAGCCTGGAAACCAGCGAAAGCTGCTCATCGAAGACAGAGCGAGGCAACGGTGTGTCTGTGAGAGAGCGACTGCAGACGAGATGACAGATCAGGGCCAATTACGTTGCATATCCGTCTCTGGATCTTATCAAGAACCCTGAGGCAAGTGGATGGTTTGCTACAACGTAAATGACATGTCCTAACCAGGAAGGTTAGACCTGGCAAAACCAAGGAATATGGTTCATCTGAGCACTTTCCAGTGAGAAGCTCACCACATCCTGCCTGTGAGAGAGAGAGAAAGAGAGGTTGGAGTGTGGAAAATAATTCTTCTCCAACAAGGACTCGGAGATGTTTTTAAAGTCTATCAAGACTGGAAAAAGAGGAATGGACATCTCCTGCCAAAATGGATCTGGACACAATTTTTTTACCCTGTAAAAGGCTCAGGAAACATTTGAGGTAAAGGGTTATGTTGAGAGTAGTTTATATAGATAAGAGGGATTTGGGCCTTAGTAAATTACTTTCATTTTTTATTAACAATTTTTGCCCCTCTCCCTACATACACAAAAATTAATCAATTTCTAATGAAATAATGGATTTTTTAATTTACTAATCCAATTTTTATCACATTAAAGGATATTTTTATTGGATACATATATCTCAGTAGATATTGCATTTAAAAATTCGAGTAAATATTCTGTTTAAAAAATAAACAGACTATCTACTCAAATATGGTATCCACTAAAAATAACATTCAAAGTGATATAAATCTGTTGGATTAATAAATAAAAATATCCATTACTTCTTTAGAAATTGCTTTGTTTACATTCAGATATGAAACTGAGCAGATATGAACTTTTGAGTATCTGAGATGAGAAAGATTTGTGTTTATAATGCACTATTCGACTGTGTTTCATCGATCACATAATTCAAGGCTGAGTCATCTAAAGCATGTTGTATCTAACAACAGTTTATTTTGCCAAGAGGCATGCAGGTTTGAATCCTGCTGGAGGGCATCTTCTTCTTTGATAACATTTCTTAAATATTCAGGCCAGTAAACAAACTCAAATGACGTTTAAAATGATAAAAATGACTCCATCAATATTGTTTTAGCATGAGGAAGTCCTTTGGATGGATGAAATGAATGACATAGGATTTTTATCCATTTTGTCATTTAATTACCCACCATAAGTTTGATATATAAAGTTTATATATTATATTCTCCCAGAAAAAATGAGAAAACGTAAAAGAACATTCGCTGAATCAGAATAGTTGAATAGTTGGCTACTAATCTATAACTAATATTACTGACATTAACTGCACCCCCTTTATTTTATCAAATATATTCTCCATCACTATGTGCCCATGTCCTATTTGGATGAAAGCAATAATGACTCTTCACTATGTCCTGTCTTTTCTTTCGCTTAATAACCCTTGCTTCTTTATCTTTGCTCTTTGTGTCCTTATTCTACTAGGCATTTTCTGAAATTAATCAAGTATGATACTCATTACATTCACTTACATGCTAATAACATTGGGAAAGGCATGAACCTTCATCTTCTCCCCCACCAGCTATGGGTAACTAGCAGGACAGACTGGGTTCTATAGCCTTGGATGGCATATGGTCTACCACAGAAAGAAAAGGCAACCTACTGCAGGAATCAATCTGCCTCGTCAGTCATGTATCGAAAGATACATGATCGCCTAAGTGTGTATCACGCATGGCACATAACTGACTATTCAATGTTTCTTTTTCTTTTTTTTTTTTTTTTTGCTTTCGGTGTGCCCTGTGAGTGTTAAATTCTCCAAGCCTTCTTTTCTCTCCACTAAATTTCAGCTATCTCTTTCTGTTTGTTAACTGCAATTTCATTTCAAACTATATTTCTCTCAAACTCTGTCCACTGGATTCGCGACATTCAACAAAGACAATCACATCTTTTCATCTGTCGGGAATTTGTACTGCATTCAATGTCACTTTATGAAATTAGATATTACATTGTAGGACTACAGGCTTATTTTGGTTTCTAAGAACATTTTTCAATTCCTTTAAAATTTCGGATCAATCAATAAACAACAGGTGCATATTACAATGCCGTTTCAAATTCTAAATTATTTTGATAGAATTTCCATTTTTCAATACATTGAAAGCCTCGTCATATCACATCCAGAAAGTGAACACCAGACACACACATATATGCATACACCAAATAAAGGAAATACTCGGATGAGTTTCTGAAAAGCATTTTTTCTATTCCTATATACCATTAAATTTCTGTATCCCATTTTCCCTTGTCTGTCACTACATTCAAATAGTAACATTTCCACACTTGCTTGATTCTTACATCCCTGATGTGTAAGTTCCTGTTTGGGTTGTCCTTTTTTGATGACAACCATACATTCAGGCTTCTTGAAAATAATAGTTAATCCTTTCATTTTTTTTGTTTTCATTGACATACAATCACCAAAGTTAAGCAAATTCAAACCTGGTCAGTATCTAGATGGGTGACCATTCGGGAAAAAAACAGGTGCTGTTAACTTGGATGTGCAAGTGATATAATGGATAATAGATCAGAATTGTTAATTGGAGAGCCAAGTTCTAATACCTCTCAGGTTTATTATGTTAGCTTATGCACAAATACCCTTGGTAAATGTATGAATCTACCTCTTCTCCCCCAGCTGTGGGTTAATTAGTAAGTCTTGTATCACTAACTCATTATTATCTCCAAAAAAAAATCTTGAGCATTCTTTATCTTTTTATGTACTGTCTCTATTTACATTTAAGTTTTTAAACATCGAAGTTGACTGGAATCTAAGAAGCCAGAACAGAGTCACCCATCTAGATACTGACCAGGTTCGAATTTGCTTAACTTTGGTGATTGTATGGGAACTGGTGTTTCAATGTGATATAGCCATAAGCTTCTATCATTCAAATCACTTCTTATAAATCAAAAAAAAAAAAATATATTAACCCTCGACCTTGAGTGCCTTGTGAGGCTTATATTGGATGAACTTCAGTATAAGAAAATGTTGCATGACTATTGTCAGCAACAAACAAGTGGTTTGACTCAAACTAATGACAACCAGGATTTACTGACATAACAATATGACAATAAGAAAGACATAATATGATAAATGGAAAATAAAGGGTTCAGTTCAACATTCCAACCACCTGAAGAAGGCTGGAACATACAACGTCCGAAACGTTGTAATAAGTATGGCGACAAAGATGAGGACAATAATCCAAATAATGTAAATAGTGTAAATGGAGGGAGGATAAAATTTACGTTTAAAAAATGACAAGTGAAAATATATTTTGAAAGGAAGTATTTGTTTGTGCATTGCCATTTTCCAGCCGAACAGATAAGGAAATAAAAGCAAATGATAAGCTAAATCTTGACAGGCTTCTCACAAAATGAACTGGTGTAATTTTGGGTAATGCTGGCCATGTTTAGATTAAGCAGTATTTTATAGTCTATTGTAAATTCATTTCCCATCAATTGTGCTGTTGAATGAATATACCCAGTTCAATTCTGCTAGCCTGATTACCAATTTGTCTCATGTCTGTGAAAGTAATATCATAAATTGGACCTCCCATGATGCATCAGTATATTGAGCAGGTTTACCAAAGTCAAGATAAACAAGAGTGTAATGATTAACATTATTGATATTGATCATATTATCACCATTGTCATTGTCGTCATTATACGCTACAGTTGTTATCATTATTATTTATATTTTATGCATTTGCATATTCATACCAGATGTTTGGTGTTTATCTCTGAAGATTGAGTGACAGCAAGTCTCTTCAAATCACCAGAACCTTCCTTACTATTGGGTTGGTGCATAATTATCAGGCATTTTTTAAACAATATTTATTATAAAAAAGAAACATGACAATTCAACAATAACATTTTAAAATGATTACTCCAGAGTGTATGATTATCAGCATGCATTTTTATAACCTGCAAATAAAATAATATTTTTATTAAAAAAGTAAACAAAACAGCAATTTTTATTAACAAATAACTCGCCCAGAAAAACGCCTGATAATTATGCACCAACACAATATATTCTATACCTTTATATTTTTACGCCTGGTGTTTATTTATCAGACATTGAGTGACAGTAAATCTTTGCAA
The DNA here is from genome assembly GCA_964036315.1 of Acanthosepion esculentum. Classification (NCBI taxonomy): domain Eukaryota; kingdom Metazoa; phylum Mollusca; class Cephalopoda; order Sepiida; family Sepiidae; genus Acanthosepion; species Acanthosepion esculentum. Next base: position 46,271,513 of record OZ038487.1, read on the forward strand.
ACTCTCAAAAGTTTACTCACTGTAAGTTTTTTGCATATTTACACCTGCTGTTTATCAAATCTCCAGTCTTTTCCTTATTAGTATGCACCATGCATTTACATGTTTACACCAAGTGTATATTTCTGGAGACTAAATGACAGTAAGTTTTCTCAAGTTTCTTGGGGCTTCATTATTATTATGTCCATGCATGCTTACACCTGGTGTATATTTCTGAAGATTGAGTGACAGCAAGTCTTCTCAAATCTGCAGCACTTTCTTCATGATTATATTCCAGGCATCTGCATGTTTAAATATGGTGTTTAGCAGTTGGAAATTGAGTGAAAGTAAGTCTTCTAAAATTTCCAGCAACTTCTTTATTATTATTATGTCCCATAAATTTGTATAGTACTTATTTCTGAAGACTGAGTGAAAGCAAATCATATCAAATCTACAACACCTTGCCTATTATTATTATAAGTTCCATGCATTTGCATGTTTACATTCAATCAAAGTTTGAGTGAGAGTAAGTATTCACAAATTTCCAGCATATTCCTTGTTATCATATTCATTAAATTTGCATGTTTACACTTGGTGTATATTTCTGTAGATTAAGTAACAACATGTCTTCTCAAATTTCCAGCATATCATTATATTCCCTAAATTTGCATGTTTACACTTAGTGTATATTTCTGTAGATGAAGTAACAGGATGTCTTCTAAAATTTCCAGAATCTTCCTTTTTATTATATTCCCTAAATTTGCATGTTTACACTTGGTATATATTTGTGTAGATTAAGTAAAACATGTTTTCTAAAATTTCCAGCATCTTCCTTATTATTTTATTCCCTAGATTTGTATACTTACACCTGGTGTATATTTCTGCAGATTAAGTAACAGCATGTCTTCTAAAATTTCCAGAATCTTCCTTATTATTATATTCCCTAGATTTGCATGTTTACACCTGATGTCTATTTCTGTAGATTAAGTAACAGCATGTCTTCTTAAATTTCCAGCATCTTCCTTATTAATATGTTCCATGCATTTTCAAGTTTACACTTGGTGTTTTTCTTTGGAGATTGAATGACAACAAGTCTTCTCAAGTCCCCAGGTCCTTCCTTATGGCGTTCTATATATTTTCATCTTTGCATCTGATGTATATCTTTGAAGACTAAGTGACAGCAATTTTTCTCAAATTCCTGGCACTTATCAGAGAGCCGAGTTCAAATTACAGTCAGGATTGTTATATTCATTTATGTGCAAATAACCTTGGGAAGGGTATGAGTCTACCTCTTGTCCCCAAGCTCAATTTAATATTCACTTGATAAAAAAAAGAAAGAATTATTCAATCCAAAAATGTGTATCAGTTTTAAATAAACTACAAAAGGTTGATAAGCAATAAAAAACATATAAATCAATAACTAAAATAACAAACTTTCTTTACATGCAAGTCCCTAACAGCTCTTCTTTTACTCTCTGTTTCTGTTGTACCCCTCACTTATATTCTCTTAACCTACCAAAATCCTTCTTGAATTTCTCTTTAATTTTTATTAAAAATATTGAAAAACCAAAAAGGTCTTTGCTCTTATATAAATACTTGTTACAAAATAAAATCCTTGCATTTGCCTTCATGAAATCCCTCAGAAAACGAAACGCGTCATCTAAGTTTTCCTTTTATCTTTATTCATATTGTCTTTTTACAGATAAAATCTATCTGAAAGTTTTATATATATATATATATATATATATATATATATGAAGCATTTATAAAAATTTTCGTTCTTCAGGGGGTTCTGGTTTTAAATGATATTTCCAATTTTTTCAATTTGTTCCAAACAAATTGAAAAAATTGGAAATATCATTTAAAACCAGAACCCTGTGAAGAACGAAAATTTTATCAAGAAACTTTGAAGGTGGGAAAAATTGATATTTAAAAGTTAAATAACCTTTTTATATAATATTATTAACACTCTATTTTTAATATCAATTTAATATTTTTAATATTGAGCACTATATATAAAAATATCTACTGTTTCTTAAATCTTATATATTTATATATATATATATATATATATATATATTAAGAATAAATGGATTTATTTTTAATCCAACATTTTTATTAATTTAAACAGTATTATAGTAGACAATTCTTATTTGAAATAGATGCCCCATTTTTGTTTATTAAACAGTGTGTATTATGGCTATCTGCCTGCCTGCACATTCAAGAGACATTCATAATGATGACACATTTTCTTTTAGATTTCTAGAATGCACAGAGCAGGCAGACAGCCATAATATACACTGTTTAATATATCAAAATGGGGAGTCTATTTTCAATAAGAAGTGTCCACTACAATAACTTTTGAAGTAATATATATTGAGGGTAGATCATAGTTCTGACATGTAGTTATTAGATGAATCTTAATCTGAAATTTTCAGTGTATAATGTTTTATAAGCCCGCTTAATATCAACCACTGAATAAAGTACATTAACAAGAATGAAGCTTATACTGAGAAATAAATACTTGTGGCCTAAAATAAATGCTTTTTTATCAAAAGGCTCTGGACTTACTGATATAACTCTCTCTCTCTCTCTCTCTCTCTCTCTCTATATATATATATATATATATATATATATGTGTGTGTGGGTGTGTGGATATGGGTGTGGGTGTAATTTTATTTTTACATATGTACTTCTTTTGTCAGTAAATCTTTCAGCGGTCAAAAGAAAAAAGAAAGATTAGATTATTTTCACCCAATTTTGCTCGACCCAGAACGGAAGTGAGTGTCGTTGGAATTAGGAGTGAAGGATGATGGGTGGAAAAGAAAAGATGCTTCTCTGTAAGAATGTGAGGGGAAAACCAAATTTTTGAATACGAGGTCCAGTGAGTGGACAGAGCAAGGCTATGCAAGAAAATAAATAATAATAATAATAATAATAATGAAAAAATAATGAAATAAAAAAACAGATAAAAAACAAAAAAAAAAAAAAAGAAGCAAAATAAAGGAAAGGAATAGGTAAAAAGTAATTTTCCAGGCTCAAATGATTGAAAAGGTAGCAAGAATATCCTTTGTGGTCTGAAACCTTTTTCCGGACACTAATATCTTTCATTTCCCTTTCTGGCCTGAAATACTCCTCCCCTGCAATGAACAAAAGAGTAACCATGGTGGTCTGGGCCTTCCCTTTCATAGCAGAAATAAATATGATGAAGAAGATCAATTGTGTTTCATTGAAGCAACGTTTAAACAGATTTTTGTCTTCTATAAAAACCTCAAGGGTTAGTGAAAAGTTGGTGGGACTCACATTTTATACTTTTATACATACGTACGTACATATAATGTTACATATGTTCATAGATATTTCAGTACCTTTATGTATTATACATATGGATATGCATGTATGCAGTCATATGTATAAAATATACATAAACATATTCGCACAGATCTATATACAAAGTTTCAAATATATACATATATATATATATATATATATATATATTGTTATGTCTTATTTAAAAATAGGTATTTTATTTCTATTAAGTTTATTGATCATTTCTTTCAAATATACAAATAATATATTGCAAATATGGCTGTTGTAGTTGTAAAAATAATCAAAATTAATCCAAGCTTTTGACTTAAATTACTCATTGTATATCACATAGATTTCCTTTGTCTTTTCTACAAATATTTTCATGGCAACTGTTCTGACAAGCTTTTTTCCCTGGTGCTCTGACTATATGAATTTAAGCATGTTACTAGATTGGCATCTAGGTCCCACCCATTTAGTATTGAAATAGCTAAATGTAACTGCCATATCTACTTCAACAGTTTCAAGTCTCACACTTCTCATCTGCAGAACTATCTTCTGTTTACTTGTTTCTCTGATAACTGCAATATTCAAGACTTTAAATGCAATGTCAATTGCCATCTTCTATCTTCTTGTATCCCATTCATCTTTTGCCCTTTCCTCAATTCTCCTTATACCCAGTTTTTTTTCTCTCACTTTCACTCTCTGTAATTCCTGCATACTAGTGGCATTTCTGTCTTGCTTGGGGTGAAATGATTAAAAAAAATAGAAAAATGTGTGACTGAGTTAATAAAAAAAATTATTAAAAACTTCAGAAGCAAGAAAATGGATTGGCCAACAAGAAAATGGATTGGCCAACAAGAAAATCTGATTTTGCTAATGTAAACTGAGAATAAAGAGCAGAATGTGAAGAACTTTGGCTAAAGGTGTAAAAAAAATGCCAAACTTAAATAAACATTACAAAGAGAAACATGTAAGTTAGTTGAAGTGGTAAATGAAAACTGATATCTCAACATTAACATTTAATGATGAATGTAAAGCTACATTGGAGGGACATGATGGTTGAACTAAAGGTTGGGTCCTTCAAGAAAATAGTCAATCAACTCAAATTAGAAAACAACTAGAATAATGTTTTGGGTTAGTATTATAGGCAGTAAACTTATTATAGGCAGTAAACTTATTATAGGCAGTAAACTTATACATTCCATCAAAGTTGATGCAGAGAAATATTGCAAATTCCCAGATGAGATATTTCTTGTGGGGTATAATTTACAACCAGGAAGTTTTAAGCAAAAGAGTATTTCATACAAAAGACAGTTTTAGGGACAGCAAAATTTCAGAATGGTGCTACAGCCTCCCCATATATAAATCTAATGTAAAAATTTTGCCTATAATTAAAAGTGATGCATCTGATAAAAGAAAACAATATTCAAGCAGAGAAAATCTCTGGGAAGCAATAAAAACCTGTTGCAAGTTATGCTAAAACCGAAACAGTAGAAAAGTTGATAAAATCAACAGATACAAGATTGATGAAAGTAATTAGAATGTCAAGAGGCCCATCTTTCAATGTAAAAGAAGAAAATTATAATTACAATATCTTCTGGATATATTTATAAATAAATACAGAATGATTTCCAACCTCTCACTTCTATAGGTAACTTTAGTTTTACTTAAAAGAGATGTATATTTGAATGAAAAATATTATTCTAACATATATATATATATATATATATATATATATATATATATATATATATATATATATATATATATATATACACAAACACACACACTGGGTGAAATTGAGAAATTGTCATCTAAATAACACAAAAATGAAAATAAAAGTTATATCTCATTTTAACAGATATATTTACCAAAATTATGCAAAAATATCTTGAAATACTAGAGTAAATTTATTCACTAAAATTGCAGTTAGCTTCAACCATGGCCTCAAGATGACTTTGGAATCTCATGCAACTCTTCTGGATGGTTTCCTTGTTTAAGTTGGTGAATGCTGCCATAATCCTTGCCTCCAGTTCATCTTTGGTCTTACAAGCAGTTTTGTTGGTCTCTTGCTCAAGTGTTCCCCACACATAATATCAAATTTTTCTTAAAAGACATTAATTAATTTTCCTTAAAAGGTGTCAATTTATGTAGACATTTTGGGAATTGTTTGGCAATATGCATTAGATAATTCATTATATCTAATTGAAAAGTAGATAGTAATGCAACTTTTTATTTGAATTATATGTGTAGCCAAGTACTTCTGCTTTCAACAGGGATGTGTGTGAAAGTTTTTCTTAATAAATTGTTTACTTAGTGAAGGGTTTTAGACATTAGATATATTTCAGAATTCATAAAGAACAAAAAATATTTCTGCTATGTAAAGTCAATGTTGTTTATGGGAGATTGTATCTCCAATATCAATAATTCAAAAACAACATCAAATTCTTACATAGGCTACCCATGCACCACACTCTCTCATGCATATATTTATCATTGCATCACAAACTAAAGTACCACCATCAACATAGGTAAATATTAGTAGATCATACTAAAGGTACTATATAGCACTCATTGAAAGGAAAGTCACCATGTAATAAATGCCATTATTATACAAAAGAAATAATCCACTTATCTTCAAGTGTTTATCCAAGTGTTTATCAAACAATCCATGGTATCTTCAAGTGTTTATAAAATATTTAATATTCATAAGAAGAAGAAGAAGAAGAAGAAGACGAAACAACAACAACAACAACACCAACAACAACAATCCCCCACCCACCCCCGTTAACTTGAAATGCAGATTTTATGATAAATATCCAGAAAAACAATTGACCATCTTCTATCAGCACCCACTGAATATAAAACTCAACATGATAGATTGGACCAATATCTACACTGGAAAATATGGAACTTTTATGGGGAGGAAACTGCAAGAAACTGGTGTGAACATCACCCAGACCTAGTAACAGAGACATTTTTATGGGACTTTACAACACACACACAGAGAACAATCAAATCTAATTGACCAGCTATTGTGATCAGAGATCACAGGAACAGAATGCGCTTTCTTATTGACATGGTAGTCCCTGCAGATTGTAATGTATCTTGAAAGATCTTCAAAAAACTATCAAAATACAAGAGTCTTGAAGTGAAAACCTCAAAAGTGTGGCATATGAGGACAGCAATAATTCCGGTTGTAGTTGGAGCCCTCAGATTGATTGAAAAAAGTTCCGATAGACTCATTGAAGGAATTTCTGATAGTACAGGCCTTAAAGAAATACAAATTTAAGTTACACATTATAAAGAGCTTTATCTATGTAATATATGTGCAATCTTAGGGTTGTTTATTTTGTTTTCAAAAACTGATCAGTGGAAAATGTCATGAAGCTTTCTGAACTTAGGTCTCTGTTTGGGACCCAGAAGAAAATGTGTATACAGCAGAAATTCAAGGATATAATAAATAATAATAATAATAATAATAAACACAATACACACTGACAGAACAATCAAAGCCAACCGCCCAGACATTGTTATTAAAGACCACAAACAAAATAAGTGCCTCCTTATTGATATGGCACTCCCTGCAGACTGCAATGTATCTTTGAAGATATTCGAAAAACTGTCAAAATACAAGGACCTTGAAATAGAAATCTCAAAAATGTGGCACATGGGAACATCAACAATTCCTGCTGTAGTTGGAGCCCTTGAACTGGTTGGAAAAGATTCCAGTAGGCTGATTGAAAGGATCCCTGGAAGTCCATGCCTCAAAGAGATACAAAAAATTGTTCTGACAAGTACAGCCCACACTTTACGAATTATTTTTTTATTTTATTTTTTTTTGCAGTGGAAAGTTTCATGATGCCATTTCTAACCTTAGGTCCCTGGGCAGGACCAGGAAAGAAATGTGTAAATGCCAGATATCAAAGGAAATAAAAATAATAATAATAATAATAATGATAAAATTAAAATATTTAATATGCATTTTTTTTACTTAAAAAAAATACAAAAATATCTAAAGGTGTTTTTTTAAAGAAATTTGAGGTGGTCCTAAACTTTTTGCCTGTAGTGTGTGTGTGTGTGTGTGTATATATATATATATATATATATATATATATATAGATATATATAGATATATATAATCTTCTGTCTCCTTAATTCCTGTTCTTTGATTGTTCTCTCTCCTTAATAATGTTTTCTTTTTCCCATATTCTCTCACACTCAGTAAGCCCTTACATGTAAGTGGCTTTATTGTGAAATGAATAAGAAGAGTCAGTAATGTTATTGGTCTTGATCTGGCATCTTGACATCTCTCTGTCTTTCTATAAGTATTTTCATGACAATTATTCTAATGACCTTCCCTCCTTGGTAACTTGACTGCATCAATTTAAGTGTACTACTAGTTTAGCCTAAGTGTTATTGTTTTACTGTTGAAATATTGAGATGTAACCAAAAGTTCTAGTCTAATAGTTACTTTTCTCACACATCTTGGCCATTGTTTTTCTTTCTGGTTTCTTATTTCCATACCACCAAGGATGTTCAAAAATTTAATTTCAACATCAATCGCTATCTTCTGCCTTCCTGAAATCTGTTCTTTTATTGTTTATTCACTAAGGTCGTCTCATTCTCTTTCACTCGCGTTAATCACTTGTGCCTTAGTGGCAATATTCCCTTGCAGGATTGTTTATGAAATCATTTTGTTTATAAACATCAGGGATTTGTTTTGCAGATGGACCCCTTGTTTGCATGTTCAAATTTCACAGGGAACCCATTTGATATTGCCTACTTTGTTTGCATTCTAAGCATGTAGGAGATAATAAAGAATTATGGAAATATTTAAATGTCGAGAAAATGACTTTTATTTTATCAGCAAATGAAGTGAATAAATTTTGAAATAAGAGTATCATCCATGATTGATGATTTTATCATAGAGCTATGACGAAATTTGCACAACCATCAATCTCTTCTTAAGGATCTGGTTGGAACTGGATAGTTTTCTTAAAAATTTACCAAATAACCCATTCTCTGGGGGGTCAGCCGAGAAGAAACAACCCACTGTATAATCTAGAAATAAAGCAATCTGCAATTCCAATGATGAAATTGTTTTTCAAATTCTGAACACAAAAATAAATAAAAAAAACATTAAAGTTTTTTTGTTTTTTTACAGAATGGAGGCTTTCTCTAACTTAGAGTGATAGATTGAATTATAATTGTATTAGGTTGAAAACACAATGATCTGTGTCTATATATAATTCTAAATGGGAGAGGGTAGGTGTAACCTTTGTTATTGGGTATAGGAACTTTGTTACTCACATACTGATCATATTGCCTTATAAAATGCCCAATGTAAGTGAATGATCGTGGCTCTCCACAATTTCCTATACTTATATCTTGAAGTATATATCTTTTTACTCTTTCACGCATTCCCAATTATTCCATCCATTTATACAGGCTTATTAACTACATTACTCACTGTTTTCCTCTTTCCTAAAGTATATTCGGTGAGTGTAAAATTATCCAAGCCCTCTTTCCTCATTATGTGCCCTAGAAATTTAATCTCTCACTCCTAAGTACAAGTGTCTTTTTTGTTTCCCTTTTTTTAAAACCTCCTTGCTTGTTGCACACATATACAGTCTATTTTATTCTCAGTATCCTTCTGTAGAACCACATCTCTGTTGCCTTAATTCTCTTCTTCATCTGTGAGTAAACTGATCATTCACTGCCATATAGGACTGATATTATACAGCAGTTTATCACTCTTTCCTTTGTTCCTTTCTGTGATAATAATGACCCTATCCCAACCTACCCATTTCAGTACTAACCACTCTGTATAAAAGGCTGTTTAATTACTAACAATTCAGTTTAGCTGAATAAAGCTTATGATTAGATTTGGCATTGTTTATTCATTACAATTTATTCAGCTAAACTGGATCGTTAGTAATTAAACGGCCTTTTATACAGGGTGGTTAGTACTGAAATGGGTAGGATGTGATAGGGTCATTATTAGTAACAAAATTTTACCATTTTCTGATGTTTCATTTAGCTTTTGGAAGGCATCTTTTGTTATTCCAATGCACATTCAAATTTCCGTGTCACATTTTCCATTGTTAAAAAACATTTCCCAAATAGTTAAATTTCTGTACTTGCTTGATTTTGACATCTCCAATTTGTAGCTGACATCTTGGTTTGTCTCTTTTGCTAACAACCATAATATATAGTTAACATAACATATACTTGATATTTATTCTATAAGCATATAAATACTGACAAGAAAATGTCGTGAAGGTTTGTCAATATGTATTGATAACTATAATCATAAGAATAAATTTTAATAGTTCTATAAAATATATTAGGTTCATGTAAAAATTTCCAAGGCTCGAGAAATCTAAGTAGTGTATTTGTCAGTTACAAGCCTTTTGGAAAATTCCAAAGAAGAATTAATGGAGTTTTAAATTAAATCATGAAAAGAAACATTAGCATTTAAGCACTTGTCTTTTACTTGTTGCTTGATGCAGAAAGGAATTTTTAAAGAATATAGTATACAGACAATAAAAAATGGATTTTGTATGAGATTCTAAAATAAAGCCCATAGTAAAACTTTTGAGACCATTGTCATATACTCCTCACAACCAGTATTTAGCCACATACATTAATGTTGATTATTTAAATCATTATGAAATATAAAAGTTACAGAAACATAAATCAACAGAAGATCAGTAAAACAGAAGTGAAAATTTATTAACAGTATCTTTTCCGTCAAGTCTGTAAGAGCTTTTAAATGCAAAAACCATTATTTAGAAATGTAAATAATTAGATTTCTTTGCTTTCACAATTTGAAAAAAATATGAAAATCAATTTTTGTTCTCTGTTTCAATTAAAAAAAATATGTTGAGAAATTTCTATCCATTGTTCTGGCATTCAATAAACTGAATATACGACTGCATTTTTGTATAAAAAAAATGCCTTTCAGCTAATAACAAGATTTTATAATATTGGAATTGTTCACTAGTTTTCCTTTGCACCTTGTTTTTGTTTCTTTTTTGGCAACATTCAGGTTGTTTTAACATTCTACAATCATTAAGTAACATAAATCAGAATTGAAGAAGATATTTCCAATGAGATTTGCTATTGCATCTTGTATTTTATCTGAGACAAAAAACATCTTACCAGTTAGGACTTGAGACTATTATATCTACTACTACAAAGTGTAAACAAACTATGGTGAGAAATAAGGAGGAGAGTAAGCACTATGGTGTTGAGTAAAGAAGCTCTATGTCTAAATTTGAATTATTTTTACTGATTGGCTTCTGCAGCCAAATTAATAAAGAACTTTCAGTATTTTGTTTTTCATCTTATGTTGCTTTTTTATTCCAACATTCTGTTTTTTTTTATATTCGACAACCATTAAATAAGCAGCATAAATTAAAAATAAAGAATTTATTTATACTTACATCAAGTATCATATCTAATATGGATAACATCTACTAGGACTTGAGGCTATTATGTCTACTATTACAAAGCGTAAACAAACTATATGATATTGAGTAAGGAAGACAGTGTAGCTTTATGAGTAACTTTGAATTATTTTTGCTGATTGGCATCTATAGCCTTATTGATAGAGCACTGTCCACGTCATGGATATGGGATGTGTGTCCAAATTTTGCTGGAGGCTTCTTCTTTAATATAAATTCTTTGTTGGTTACTTAATATTTGCAAAATATAAAAATGAAGTGAGTGTAAAGTGAGGAATAATTTAAGAAAATAAAAAAAAAATTCCTATTTACAGATAAAATTAACATCTATCTATATTTCTGGAGGCACGGTGGAGTAATGGATAACGGCTCGGATTGAGGAATCGGAGAGCTGAGTTCAAATTCCAGTCAAATCCATTACATTTACTTATGTGCTAATACCCTTGGAAAAGGCATGAATCCTCTTCTCCCCCCAGCTATGGGTAAATAGCAGGACAGATTGGGTTCTATAGCCTTGGATGGCAACTGGTCTACTGCAGAAAGAAATGGCCACCTACTGTGGGAAAAAATCTGCCTTGTCAGCCATGTATTGAAAGATACATGATCACCTAAGCATGTATTATGCATGGCACACAACTGACTATATTTCTGAGATGAGGTATTGTAACTATTTACACTATTTACATTGTTCGGACTGTTGTTTAAATCTTTATTGCCATAATCACAATTTTTCAGATGTTGTACACTCTGGCCTTCTTCAGATGATATTAGAATTTCAACCCAAAACTTTCACTTCACAGGTGTAGATTGTTCTAATTCCTTATTTCCCTTTGTGTTATGGCCTTATGATGTTCCTGCCTGTGCAGCTGTGGCAAAAAATTTAATGGAAAAACATGCACCCCCACCACACACACACAAACACTTAAGATGGCAGAAATACTGTAAAGCTGTAACACAACGAGAAATACAGAATTAGAACAATCTATCCCTGTCAACTAAATATGTTCAACTAAGAATTCCAAGTAATATCATCTAAAGAAGGCCGGAGTGTATAATGGCCAAAACATTGTGAATCTCTATAAAAAGGCAGGATGTGTGTGTGTATGTGTGTAATGAATGCACAACAGCAATTTTCGACGGATTTGCACCAAAATTTACATACACATGCTCCAAGTTATTGTGAAGGCAAAGACCAACTTTGCATTTCACAATTCCCATCGATAGTGGAAATAATCGATTTTTTCATGCTTCTATGGCAGTTTTCATGTAGTTTGCGGCCATTTTCTACTGGCCAGAGTGAGAGCTTTTCGCTGGCTGCCACAAATAGGCAGGAAGATTCTATTGGCCAGCATGAGAGCCAATAGTTGACTGACATGAATGTTAACTAGCATGCAAAAAAAATCGATAGCTGCATTCGTCACAAGTGGGAAAAATTTAAATATGCATGGGTCTTTACTCCAATTGGCTCATTCGCTTGCTTAAACTCAACGTTGATTCTGATTCTGCAGAACTGGGTTGGGTGTGAAAAAGTATTTGTTGTTAACATTCTTTTTTCATTCGGTTTTTCCGGTTACGAATCCTTTTTAAAGCTGATCGTTTTGCGTTCATTTTGTTTAGTTCTTTTTCCGTAACAGATTTAATGTTTAGTATAGAACTTAGAAAAAAAATTTGAGTGTGAGATAGGCAAGAAGTAAAGCATGTAGCAACATCAGCACGGCAAAGGGCACTCCTTTAAAGGCAAGGAAGGGAAAAAATATTTTAAGTCAAGTGATAGCGATTGCTGTATGAGTCGTACGATTTTTGAATCAAGCATGGGCAACGCCGGGCCATGCTACTAGTATGACAATAAATATGAGGACAACAGTCTGAACAATGAAATAGTGTAAATAGATAAAATTAATTTTGAGATTACATCATATTTCCTATACCACACACTGGCATGTAACACGGAATTAGGAAAAAGTGTGTAAGTGAATGACAAAAATTATAAAATATTATAATGCGTTTGATTCTCAGAAGTAACTTCTTCACACTAATAATTGTTTTATCGTCTTATATGGGAAGAGGTGAGGAACGCAACAAATATTGGTTACAATTTTATATTGAAAATGCTAAAGCTTATTCACTATTAGTCTGATATATAGAGATTTGCATCTATGAGAACTAGAAGTGCTACCTGGATTTATTAATGGTGAGCCCAATCTTAACAACAAAAGATACCCAAATGCCATCTTGTTGATGTCAGGCACAAAATGAGAATGAAACTGAAATGAAAAAACTGTAGGAAATCTGGGACAAAGTTGTATGGAAACCTGGAAGAAGAAAAAAACGTATGAAGATTATGCAAGAATGTATAGTTGTCAGCAAGACAAACAGGGTCCATTGGGTACACAGGGTCCATTGGGTAAATTGCCACCATTTTATATTTTTCATTTTGTGCATACACGTCATTTGTTTTTGATTTTGTTGATTGCACAATATAGTAGGCTCACTTGGGTACCATCTGTAAGAAAAAGTGCACCATGACACAATTTACTCCACCAGAAATTTGGAAATGGCATGCTGTATTGTTGGGTATTTGCACCAGAAACTCCAATACGTACATTTCAGAGTATTTGGGTGTCAATCTGAGGATAGTGCAGAGGATTTGGAAAGAGTTGGATGAGTGTAATGGTGATTACAAAGGTATGGCAGCTCAGAAAATTTACTCTGATCATTCTGATAAGAAAAGAACTCCTAAATTCATTGGTGAGGGCCTCAGACATGGAGGCCTACATCAAGTGCCTTGTGGAGGTAGTGCTGCCCTGGGTTAAAAGGGTGGCTGCTGGAAGACCCATCTGGCAACAAGACTTTGCAACATGATACACAAACAGGTGAAAACAGTCATGGCTGTCAGATAATTACTGCGACCACATTACCCTGACATTTGACCACCTAATTCCCCAGACTGCAACCCCTTTGATTATTATATGTGGGGCCCAGTTGAGCAAAAGACCAACAAAACGCCTTGTAACACCAAAGATGAACTGAAGACAAGGATTATGGCAGCATTCACCAATTTAAACAAGGAGACCATCCAGAAGAGATGAAGGAGATTCTGAAGTCATCTGGAGGCCGTGTTTGAAGCCAATGGCAATTTTATTGAATAAATGAGCAAAACATTGCAAAGGTCTACAAAGGATAGGAAATTGTGAAGAGCCATGATCAAAAATATTGAGTGGTGTCATCATGATTAAGAAATTGAATGTCTTTATTAAACAAAATGAAATTAAATGGCTTCTAGGTATCATCTCTTCGCGGCACACCAGTAATCATTCCGTGGCACACTAATGTGCTGTGGCACGGTGGTTGGGAACCACTGCCTTAGACACACCCTATCTGCTACTACAGCAATAGTACATGTGGCGTATCAACAGCTCTAATGGGATTTGTGATTGTGATCATGAAAACTATCATCTAGATGAAGAAGAATTTTTGAAAGAGGGTTTTGGAAAAAATAATGCCTTATCTGATGGGAAATACAATGCGTTAGCATTAGTTATTAGACAGTAATTAAATATTAATATATTTTCCCCTTGTTTAAAAGTTGATGATTATTTTAATATAGAATTATGAACAAAACTGATCCAGCACTTTGTGAGCTCAGTAGCATCAAAAAGTTGAGTGTATTTAGAATAAATGGACTAAGTTTTGTTTCAGGAATAAAGGTGTCAGTGATTCATGAATGCTGTAAAGCCAATAAAAATACTTACTGCTTGTGCTATTTGAGTTCCTGGTTGTTTAGATATCCATTTTTTTTTGCTTCAATAAAAGCATCTACAAAAGAATGGGAAAATATCCAGGATTGAAAGTTCCTTGTTCCCCATCAATAGAATCTGGATCATTCTATTAGCAGACTTTTACCTGGAACTTACCTTTACTCACCTGAAACCAAAAAAGTATTAAAAATCCTCATAAAACAAACCGAAATCCTAGATATACATACAGATAAATAAATTAAAGGTAATAAAACAAGTGAATAAATTTATGATATAAGTAAAAAAATAAGTGCCAAGGATTTGTTGTAATTTTAATATGAATGAACAATAATTTGAAAAGTAAGTAAAGACAGAAAAGAAGTCCTATTACCCAACCAAGCAAAAAATAAGAAGTAAGTATTGAAACACAAAACAAAAAAAAACATTTTCTGGAACTATAGACCAAAAAAAAAAAAAAAAAAAAAAAAAAACAGGAAAAAAAAAATATATAATAAAACTCAAACTCCTCCTTCCCCCACAAAACCACTGAGAAAAACAAACAAACAAAAAAAGTATAATAAAACAAAAACAAATGCATCAAAACAAAGAATATTTTCCAATAAAACTTGTGTGAAATGAACTTGCTCCGATTTCTCTGAACAACTGTGTTGCCCTTTGCTTTTCATTCTTTCATGTCTAAACAGGAAAAACAAAAAGGCAACAACAAAGGAAAAAGAAAACAAACTAAAAACACCTAGGAATTAATTTTGGAATAAATTGTGCTTGCTGCTCTAGAAAATACTTTCTGTTGATGAGCACAA
>OZ038487.1:46289327-46294327 GCA_964036315.1 Acanthosepion esculentum
ATGTTTACTTGTGATGTGTTTCGTCCTTGAGGATTTCATCTGACTAAATTTTGTTATCTTAACAAAATTTAGTCAGATGATTTAGTCCGATTGTCATACAATTTCCCCAATACTGTTCTTGATATTTAAAAAATATATATTATTATCTCATATATATATATATATATATATATATATATATATACATATATATATATATATATATATACATATATATATATATATATATATATATACATATATATATACATATATATATATATATATACATATATATATATATATATATATATATATATATATATGTATATATTATTGATTATTAAGCCATTAACAGACTGTTGCATGCATTTCTGTGTGATTTTCAAAATGGTTGTTTGGTAGCTTTGAAATTTGTGAAACAGTCTATTAAATAATCAATGTTATTGCGTGTATTAAAAAGCCTTTTAAAAGTATTTAAAATACAGTACTAAGAAAAGGAATATTCAAATCATATATATATATATATATATATATGAAGAAATATAGTTTTAAGGTGTGCTATATTTATGGAATATATTGCTCAATATCAGGGATAGAGCATATGTAAAACAGTCTGTCACCTCTGAGTGTTGATTTCAATGTTCACTTTGAAATTTCTAGTGTACATAATGAAGAAAGTGGGCTTGGAGAATTTGACACTCACTGGATATACTTAAGGCAAGAGAGAGACATTGAGTAACCTAACATGCTTGTCTAAATGGATAGCAGAACAAGGCATGGAATGGATATTAAGGAGAGAAAAATTGCTAAGAGATACAGAGGATAGGAAATTGTGAAGAGCCATGATCAACAATACACTGTTTGGACACAGCACGTAAAGAAGATCTTCTACTTATGAAAAATTAATAATATTCAAAATTAATAATATTCAACTAATAATTGGATCACACGTCATACTGAAGGCAAGAAAAACAGTGGAAAGCAGTGAATAACATATATAAATAGGTTGTTGGTAGAACACAGTTTAGGTGAGATAACTAAAAGTCAAACCTACTAAGAGCTACAAAGAACAGGAAATTGTGGTGAGCTACGAACGCCCACATCATAAAGGGACATGGTACATATGGAAGTAGAAGAAAAAGAAGATGAAGTAGAAACTGACTTTGAGCGAGAATCTTCTGAAATATGTTTTATAAAGCTTGGTTACCCAAATTTGTTCTATTACCCTCAGGAATTTAAGACAAACTTTAACTAAATTATTTCTTGGCCAAAAATGACAAAAAAAACATCTGAAGATCTGCTTGAATGATAATTTCACTTTCAGGATTGTATAAAAAATGGAAAGATAACTGAACAACAGATGTGGCTTATAATAAATTAATGATTCCTGAGCCAAAAATTCAAGCGTAACTTTATTTTTCCTTGTCACTGGTTGAAGTCATAAATGAAAAATTCAAACAAAATGGCTGCTCAGATATAATACAGAACGTTTTTAATTTTTTAGTTGGGAGGAAAAAATTAATGTTTATTTTTATTTTATTTTTTGTTACAGACATTTTCATATTTGTTAACAGATATGAATATGTTTCTTTTTCTTCAGTATTTTTTGTTGTTCTTTCTTAATTAATTTAATGTCTTTTTTTATTTCTAGATATTTTTATTTCTTTTTCTTTAAGACATTTTTTCTTTTCTTTCCATAATTTTATTTCCTTTCCTTTTTCTTCAACTTCTTCAGTTTCTTATTTTTTTACTTTGGTTTGTTCGTTTTTTATCTCTTGCTTTCTTTCATCTTTCCTTCATCTGTTTTATTCTTTCTTTCTCTTTTTCATTCATGATTTCTTTTCTTCATTTTCTATTTATCTATTTTTTTCCTTATTTATTTATTTGTTTCATAATTCTATTCTTTCTTCTTACACCGTTTTATTTTTTGATTACTTGTACAATTCTTTTTCTTTCATTTTATGATAATTTTGTTCGTTTCTGTTGTTCTTATAATTTGTATTCTTTCTTTCTTTCTTTCTTTCTTTCTTTCTTTCTTATTCGTACAGTTTTCCTTCATCTATTTCCTTCTTTATTTTATTTTGTTCTATCTTTCTCTTTCTTTTAATTCTTAATGTAATTTACTATTTCATTTTTTCTTATAATTTGTAGTTTCTTTCTTTTCATCATTTTTATTTCTTTGCACTCTTTTTTTCTTTCTCATCATTTCTTTCTTGTTTTTTTTACAACTTTGATTTATTTCATATTTTCCTTATTTGACTGCTAATTTTCCTGTTTCTTTCTTGCTTTTTTCTTCTTTTCTTACTTTTCTTCTTTCTTTTTTTCCCACTCTCTTCATTTGCATTACTGCTTCCATTCACCACTTTCTTTCTTTCTTTCTTTCTTTCTTTAATTCTTTCTTTCTTTCTTTCTTTCTTTCTTTAATTCTTTCTTTCTTTTTTTTCTTTCTTTCTTTGTTACTTGCTTGCTTGATTAATTGATTGCCTTTTTTCTTGCTTGCCTGTTTTCTTTCTTGCTTTTTTCTTATTTTATTTCTTTTCATCTTTCTTTTCTCCCACTCTCTTAATTTGGTTTACTGTTTTTATTTCTCCACACCATTTCTATCTTTCTTTCTTTTCACCATTATTCTCTTTGCCCTCCATTTTTTCTTTCATACATTCCCATCATTTCTTTTTATCTTCCTTGCTTCTTTTTTAAAGCTTGGCTTTCCATCATGTTTTTTTTATACTATTGCTAATTTTCTTTTTTTTCTCTTTTTTCTTTCTTTTTCTTTCTCTTTCCTTCTTTCTTTCTTCTGACTTTTTTTCTTGCTTTCTTTCTTGTTTGCTTGCTTGCTTTTATCTTGCTTTCTTCTTTTTCTTCTTTTTCTCAAAGTCTCTTAATTTGCTTTAGCATTCCCATTTTACCACACTGTTTCTTCATCTTTCATTCTTTCTTTCTTTTCTTTTTTCTTTTCACCACTATTTTCTTTGCATTCCTTTTCTTCTTCTTTTTTACATTCTAATCATTTCTTTCTTTCTTTCTTAGCTCTGTTTCTCCTTTTCCTTAACACTTTCTTTCCCTCTCTCATATCATCTTCTTTCCCATCTTCCCATTTTATTCCCCCACTCACCATCACTCTACCCTTCCTCTATCAGATAGTGACCTCAGAAATTCTAATCTCTGCAAACAAACTGAACTTGGCAGCTTCAATCTTAAATAAATTTTGTTATGAAAATAATTCCTCTGAGTTCTTACATTTTGATCTTTCTCCTAATGAGCAGATGGGTGAGAGATTTGAGATCAAGCTCATTTTTCAGTGTTTACATTAAAAGATGTGAAAGTACCAACAACAAAATATGCCGATCAAAGTTATGTGTCGGGCAAACATCCTCATCAACTAAAATATTTAACATAAGGTCCTATTTTTATGAAAATGGGGAAGAGAAAAACTTGATAGGTTGGCAGACTGAAAAAGAGGTGGCCTCAGAATCCACACACACTTAGAAATTCAATAAATTTGTAAAATCTTTAGATAAGTATGGTTTTGTCATTTTAGAGGAATTATTAGACAAGATAAGACATTATTAGGCTGATCTAAAAGTTCCTGGCATTTTCTTTTGCATAATGTTAAGGAAATCTTTGAAGTGTTATGTATTTGTAATTTTAGAGCAGTGTTTCCCAATGTGAATACTAACACCCTTTTGTGGGTTCTATTATGTCAAAAGGGGGTAGAAGTTTTTATTTAATTTGGGGTGGGGCCGTGAACATACTCAGTGGGGTGGTGGGCATTTATCCATTTTTTTATATTCAAAAATTATTCAATACTGACTACAAAAGGAAATTTGTGAAAGGTATCTAAAGCTGTGGGAAGCTATCACATTTTTCTTCATTGCTTTTCAGATTTCCAATATGGCTGAATGTAGTTTCAATGCAGTTACACAGCTTCTTACTAAACAAAGAAACCACATGCAAATTACAAAACGAGGAGATCTATGATACTTTCTAAGCAGCATGGAACCTAGAGTAAGGGCTTTAGCCAGTAAGCACCAAAGTCAACCATCACATTGAAAACATTGAGACAAGCTATCAAATAAAAGTTTTTTTAGCATTTTAATCATTGGCATTTATAATAGAAATGAAAACAATATTAAAATTATTTTTGCACTAATACCTCAGTGTTATGTTGCTATGAAAGATGAATTCAGTATAATATTAGAAATTTAATTTGACAGGGGGGCATTGACAAAAAAGTTTGTGCCTAAAGTGGGGGTGCTGGTTGTAAAAAAGGTTGGCAAACTCTGTTTTAGAGGAAGATAAGACATATTATTAGGCTGTTCTATCTTACAGGATAAGATATATTAGGCTGATCTAAAAGTTCCCGGAATTTTCCTTTGTATAATATTAGGGAAATCTTTGAAGTGTTATTCCATTTTTTTTTTTTTGTTTATACTATTGTCCACCCAATACAAGGCTTAGAAGCAACTGAAGGTAGAGAGATGAGGTTTTTGTAAGGACCTAAAGGAAGGGAGATAGAAATGCATATATAGAATAGATAGCAGCTGACTTGACACATGGTACAGTGGATAAAGGCATTGGTTAGATCCAGTGACAGTCCCAAAGAGTGTGAGTTCAATACCCGGTTCAGGCAGTGGAGAACTTTCAGAGGGAAAATTAGCAGGAGATAACTGATAACTGACATCCATCAAACATGGCTCGTGGAACTAGAACAGTCTACCCCAGTGATCAAAATAAAGGGTTCAGTTTGAAATTCCAACCACCTGAAGAAGGCCGGAGCGTACAACGGCCGAAACGTTGTGACAAAAAATGGCGACAAAGATGAGGACAATAGTCCGACTAATGTAAATACTGTACATAATACCTCATCTCAGAAATATAGACAGACTCTGACTTGAAGAAGTTAATAACATAATGATTGGGGAAAACTCTTCCAAAAAGTAACCCCAAGACATCATGCACTTCCTGTTCCTGTAGAAGAAAAAGCCAGCAAAGAAAAAACAATGAGTGTATGACACATA
>OZ038487.1:46296827-46301827 GCA_964036315.1 Acanthosepion esculentum
ACTGTATGGTATCTCTGACCACTTGTGCAACATGTGGCTTGGCATTGTCATGGAGGAAAAGCACACCTTTGCGATTCACCAGTGCTGGCTCCTTCTGGCGCAATGCCTGTTGCATGAGTTTCAATTGCTGTGTGTATAGGTCTCCAGTGACCATTTGGCCCTTTGGTAGCAGTTCATAATGAACCACTTGACAACATGTCCACCAGACACAAAGCATAATCTTTCATGTGTGCATAGGCGGTCTTGCGGTGTGAGGGACAGCATCCTGAGGAGACAACCAATGTCTGGAACGCTTGGGAGTTTCATACAGAACCCACTTTTCATCACTGGTAAGCATTCGATTGAATAAGGATGTGGTACGGAGGTGAGAAAGCAACGATATGCAGGCTGCCACTCGTTGTCCCTTGTGGATGTCCAACAGCGTTTGCGGAACCCACTTGCTCAGTTTGTACGTCTTACCTAGGCAGTGCAGGTGAAGTCTAACTGTTTCATCAGAAAAGTTGAACTGTCTTGCAAGTTCACCACACGTTAGACTACTGTCCTCTTCAACGGCCGCCTTCAGGACTCCGTCATTCAAGACCTGTGGTCATCCACTGTGAGGCTCATTATGGAGAGACAAATCTCCCGACTTGAATTTTCGAAACCAACGCCTTGCAGTACGTTCATCCACAGCACTATCCCCAAACACTTGACATATGTGGCGACTTGATGCAGCTGCTGATAAGCCCACTTTGAAGTCGTAAAGCAAACAGCACCAAATGAGATCTCTAGACACTTACATCCTTCTCACAGCTGTCCAGCTTATAACTGATGGCCGGGCACGGTGCGCATGTTTTTTATAACATCAGATGTTCCTACTTTCGGCTATCTGAATTTGAAAACAATTGCTACACGCATTTCGTATATATTTCAACTTCATTCAATGATTAATCAAAAAACGGACAGAACTTTTTTGGTTACATTGTATATATATATATATATATATATATATATATATATATATATATATATATATAGGGATATATATATATATAGATAGATAGATAGAAGGACCTGATGATTGCATTGGACATGAAAAATATGTATATGTATTATTGATATATATATAGATATAGATATAGGTTTATTATTAATATATATATATATATATATATATATATATATAGATATATATATATAGATATAGATATAGGTTTATTATTAATATATATATATATATATATATATATACACACACACACACACACAGGGGGTGCGATGGATAAATTGCCTCCATTTTATATTTTTAATTTCACAAATGTGCCTTGTCTATTTTCAATTTTGTTGAATGCACAGTATAATAAGGTCCGGTGGGCACTGTCTGTGAGAAGAAGATCCCTATGACACAATTATGACCCGAAATTTGGAAACAGCATGATGTACTGCTTGGCCTTCATGCCATAAGCTTCAATATGAATATTTCACAGACTCCAAACTGAGGAGAGTGCAGAGGATTTGGAAAGAGTTGGATAAGTGTAATGGTGATTACAAAGGTATGGTAGCTTGGAAAACTTACTGATGATCATTCTGATAAGAGAAGCACTCCTGAATTTGTTGGTGCCTTGAGGAGGTAGTGCTGCTGCTGGAAGCCCCTATGTCTGGCAACAGGACTCTGCTCCATGCCACACAAGCAAGAGAACCCAGTCATGGGTGTCAGACAATTTCTGTGACCACATCACCCCTTACATCTGGCCAACTAACTCTCTAGACCCTAAGCCCCTTGATTATTATGTGTGTGACACAGTTGAGCAATAGCCCAACAAAACTCCTTGTAACACCAAAGATGAACTGAAGGCAAGGATTATCGTAGCTTTCATCAACTTAAACAAGGTGATTTTGAGAAGAGTTGCAGGAGATTCCAAAGTCCTTTGGATAAGTTGAATAAATTTATTCTTTAGTATTTCAAGATATTTTTGTGTAATTTTGGTAAATATATCTGTTAAAATGAGATTTCAGTGTTATTTTCATTCTTGCATAATTTACCCATTGCACCCTGTATATATATAGGTAGTAATCCATTGGTATAATCCAGGCGAGTCCTATTAACACAACATAGAATTTGAAATATGTTAAAACTGACTCACAAAAGAGTGCTCAATGAGTGTTTCATTAAACAGAGCAAATTTTCTTTGCAATTGGAATTACGATACCTTTAGTAAATGACCATTTTCACCTACAAATTTTAATTCTAAAATTTGCAAGATTTTTCCTGCATATACATATATATCAACACAGACAGACAGACAGACAGATAGATAGATAGATAGATATGCATATATATATTTATGATTAAACACACACACATACAATGGGGTGCTGAAAAGATTTTCTGACCAAATGTTCAAACATCATATTTTGCAGTGCATAGCTTCTTGGTTGAAATTTCAGTGCCTCTTTGAAAATTTAATAAATATTGCCATGTAAATTTTATCACTGCTTGTATATACTACAAGTACTTGTAAAATTTGTAATTATATATATATATATATATATATATATATATATATATATATATATATATATATATATATAAGCTTATATATATTTTATATTAAAAAATAAATTTCTTATATATATATATATATATAAGAAATTTATTTTTTAATATAAAATATATATAAGCTGAAAATGTAATTGAAGAATATTTATTTAGAGTAATTTTAACAGTTTCCTATTTCTATGACTTTCAAAAGTTAAATTAAGATGAAGAGTCGTGTGGTTATGCCATGATATGTCTTGCATATAGATGCAATACATATCTTAGCATAGCCATCATGTGAGACATAGATGCAAGACAAATGGCATATTGTATAGCCACATGTCTCTCCATTTCAATTAAACTTTTGAAAATCATAGAACCGTGAAGCTGGTAAAGTTACTCTGAATAAAAGACTCCAGCTGCATTTTCAACGTCTTTTTCTAATATATATATATATATATATATATATATATATATATATGTGTGTGTTTTCTAATATATATATATATATATATATATATATATATATATATATATATATATTCCCATACATATTGAAAATATCAAAATTTCAACAAAGCACTGTGGTTTATGAATTTGCTTGCTCACTTAGAAAATGTTTCTCCAATAATAAATCAGACACATACATGTGTTACACAACCACTACATTATCACGTCTATTAACTTGCCATTTCTTTTAAATCATATTTAATAAAACAAGACAAGAAATCATTTGACAAATCTTACCAATGGGACAGAAATATTCTATCACATAAACTGTAGAAAACAATTATATATTTTAGAATCAATAAGCATAAAAACAACTCAACATGAAAATTTGTTCATCAAATCTAGGAACAAGTTAAATAGAAATAATTTTAAAAAAATGCTCAGCAGCAAGAAATGATCCATGAAGACTCAATGTTTTAAAATCATAAAGACATAACATGTGAAGAAGTAACATTTGAAATTAGATTAATTTGACACAAAAACACAATATGCACATATTGTAACAACATTTATCAACACAAACTCTCTGATAATGGCTTATGACAGTGAAAACTACTCAGATAATTTATATTCAAACTTTTAATGGAAAAGATGATAAAATAAGAAAAAAAGAGACAACTTTTAAATAAATAGATGATAAAATAAGAAAAACAAAAAGATATATTAAAAAAATACCCTTCTAAATAAATAGATGATAAAATAAAAATAATTGATACCCTTCTAAATAAATAGATGATAAAATATAAAAAGAGATAGCCTCTAAATAAATAGATGATAAAATTAAAATAAATTGATACCCTTCTAAATAAATAGATGATGAAATAAAAATATGCTGACCTCATAAATAAATGATAAAAATTGAACAAATGACCTTATAAGTAAATAAGAAAATAAGTGGAAAACATGAAAAAACAAGAATTATAGAAATCCTTTATAAAAAAAAAAGAAGAAAAGAAGAAAAGATAAGATAGGAAAAAACAATGAATAATCTTTTGAATAAATAATAAACAGTCTTCCTATAATTAAAAAAAAAATTGTGCTAATAATGAGACAATAAATAAATGGAATATATATGGCAGAAATAGATGAACAAATAAAATGAAAATAAATAATTGAATATATCAAAACTACAGCAAATATAAATGAAAACTTATTAATCAAATTAAACAAAATAAATTTAAAAAAACAGATTAGAACTATAAAAAAATAACACATTTATAAGGAAAATGAAAAAAAATCCTTAACACAGATATTTAGTTGGTTATTACTTGTGTAATAATGTATATATATATATATATATATATATATATATATATATATATATATAATTATGAATTTAATTTTTGGCAAAAATAATATTCTCTAAGAGAACATCGAAAGAATGCTCAATATTATTTTCATAAAATAAAAATCTAGGGCAAATGTGTAAAATATCAAAATCACTGACCATCTTTCAACCATGTTTTCTGCCGAGGTGGCATCGTCAGGCGCAACAAACCTTGTGGTTGCAAGTGTTTCTGATATTTTACATATATATATATATATATAAAAATAATAATAATAATAATAATAATAATAATAATAATAATGGCTACTACTCATTTCCAAGCAACCCCATCTGCAAGTAACCTGAGCAGACCATAGTTAGAGTTTCAGGGAGAGAGCACAATTTCTTGAACAAGGCCAGGATGCTCAAATCCTCGGTCATGATAACATGTGACTTTGTGATTGCACTACTATTGACGGCTTCTGGAATATTTCCATCTACCCAATTTCACTCACAAGTCATGGTTTTCAGGAACTTTATAAAGATGTGCCATTTTATCTCCAATATATAAATATAGTAAATTTATATAATAGATATGCATGCACATACACACACACGCACACATGCATATATATATATATACATCAAAGGAAAAACTTAATGCATCATCAAAAACTTGGTTATAAATTATAATTTATTTCAACA
>OZ038487.1:46304327-46434327 GCA_964036315.1 Acanthosepion esculentum
ATATATATATATATATATATATATATATATATATATATATATTGTCAGCAGCAGCAGCAGCTTTACCTTGTATCCAAGAATTTAATTTCTTCTTTGCTGACCACTTCCTTTATGATGATTGTGTCTATGATTAAATTCATCATCAACATGCAAGTTCAACAGCTATCAGTGTCAACAATACCTGCTCCCAACATCCGTTTCCTCCAAGAATTGCAAGAGTTGGTTGGAGGTGAAAGAAAATCAGAGTAAAAGAAAGTACTGATGGTGAGATTTGTTTAAGGCAGACCTCAACTTGCTAGGAAGTGACACAGATGCATTATTTCATGACTTTCTCTGCAGCACATATGGAATGAGACATGCAGAATCCAATTATGAAACTCCAACAGATTATAATTTTGAGTGGGTGCCTTCTGTAGCACGTTCATCATGCCTAGCCCTCTTCATCTGCTGGTTCAACCATTGTAATTGTCATTCCATCGTTCTACCATTGGGGTCTTTGGTGTTGGTCACGATTTGTGTGGGTCCTGGTCTTCAGCCTTGCTAATATATTTATACAGGGTATGATGGATAAATTGTAGCAGTATTCACCAACTTAAGCAAGGAAAACATCCAGAAGAGTTGCAGGAAATTCCGAAATCATCCAGAGGGCATGATTGAAGTCAATGTCGATTTTATTGAATAAATGTACTCTTTAGTATTTCAAGATATTTTTATATAATTTTGGTAAATACATCTATGAAAATAAGATGTCAGTGTTATTTTCATTTTTGTGTAATTTAGATGATAAATTATCCATCGTACCCTATATATATATATATATATATATATATATATATATATATATATATATATGTAATATATAGGTAATGGGTGTAAAAGCAAAATTGTCCAAATTGTGTAACAGCAAAATTTTCCAAATGTTAGAATAAGATTTGAACCATTGTATCTTAGAAATGATTAAAGATATCTTACTGGAATTCTCTGAGGTTTTTATAACACTATTGAACTCTACTTTGAGCAATAAGAATGTTTAATTACTCTCCAAGCTTAACAGAAGAATCGTGATGAAATTGATCATAAACGAAAATGACATGTCCATCATTAATTAATCATAGCTAAGAATCAGATGCTCATGAAGGATTGAAATGAAATAAAGTTCAAATATATATATATATATATATATATATATATATATTATTTCAAGATCATTTTCCAACTTATTCAAGATGACCTTTGCCCTCACTAACCTTCTAACTTTCTATCCTGGAGTAAAAAGGTGTCTCACATTTTTCACGTACAATTTCATTTTCAAGTCTTTTTCACTGTTCTTTGGACTGTCATAGTTGAAACTCCTCTCCTACATACCAAATGTCTTGCTGATTGAGTTGGATCTTTTCTAATTGATCTCTTTAGCTCTAAGTTGAAATGAAGATCCCTCTTCCTGTTGTGACCTCCTGATCCAGTTTTCCTCTCTACTGTTCCCTATTTACCATTCTCTGGATGTTTCTTGAATGGATTTGAAGATGGAAGCCACAGTATGAATGTTGGTACTATTATTGAAGTCCTGAATGATCTATTTCCTCTTACCATTGCTCATTTAGGAAGACAGTGAGTCCTGTTCCCTTTCTAGCTGAATAACTCAAAGGGTTTTTCAATGATTCTTACAACAAATGGTGTCAGGATGGCTGGAAGAAAGAAACTCAATTAGTTTAGTGGTTTTTTAGATATTAAACATTTTATGCGATGGACAATTATGCTGTTACATGATTTGGACAATTTTGCTGTTACATTAGTTTTATATATATATATATATATATATATATATATATATAAAGACATTTATAATATGTTTAACATTCTTTTTTATAGATACAAGTATTTAAGCAAATGCTCTGTTTTATAATAAACAGTATTAAATAACATTTACCGGCCTGAATGTCCGAGAAATTTTCATAGGAATCGAACCTGTATCGGAGAACGAAAATTTCTCGGACATTCAGGCGGGTAAATGTTATTTAATACTGTTTATTATAAAACAGAGCATTTGCTTAAATACTTTTATCTATAAAAAATAACGTTAAACATATTATAAATGTCTTTAAATAAATTGTCGGACTATGTCCAATTCAAAAATATATATATATATATATATATATATATATATATATATTTATTAAAATAATAAGAAAGAACAGTAAGATTTCTTAGCCGTTATTTTTATTTAAAAAAAAAAAATGCTCTATACAAACAGTAAAGCAAAATATTATAATTGTTTTCTTTTTTAAAAATATGATTCCATCACAACACAGAAAATTTCCACATTTCAAAACTGAAACTAAATTTATAAATTTAATTATAAAAATTAAACTTAAAATCCATAGTCTTTTTCCATTGATAGGAATAAACTTTCAAAGAAATTTACTTAATTTATAAATACAGACAATATTGATATTATGAGTTGTTAAGGTTCAGGAAAATCTATTTTAATTTAGGGGTGGCTGTGTTTTATACTTTTAAAAAGAAAATAATTATAATTATATATATATATATATATATATATATATATATATATATATATATATATATATATATATATATATATATATATATATAGATAGATAGATAGAGAGAGAGAGAGAGAGAGAGATGAAGCTGTTTATTATAATCCTTCATAATGTTAACAAGTGTTTTTTCTTATCCGTCAGCCTCAAATATTTAAATTTTAAAAATAATTTAATATTATAACTTCAAGTCAATAAATCTCATATTAATTAAAAGAAAATTAGAACTTATTTTAGCAATAAATTTAATAATGTAAGAATATAGACCATTCCAAAGTTGATATCCTTTGTTTGAAGTTATCAGTTCATTATTATTATTATTGAATAGACATGATGACAATATGTGGCTTCCTCATTATATATGTCATCTATATAACCAAAGCTACTAACTTCATTATCACCTTTCAGATGAACAGGAAATCTCAATAGAAGCAAAAATTAATGCTTACCAATATGTATATAGCCATTTCCACTCTGATATCTGGATTGGAATCATAAGTTCCCTATTAATTTCATATTAACCAGAATAGTGTCTTTCATAAGTGATGTCTTCAAACCATTTGTGGATATAGCTTATATGACACTATTTTAAATATTGGTCTTAAATTGATGTCATTGACTCCTTCTCTTTTGCAACCTTAGTTAAGCTGGTCTTGTCATGTCATCAGAATGAGAGATAAAATTTAATTTTATGTCCTCAAGTATCACCAGAATCATGATGAAAAAAGACGATGGTTGAGGTACAAAAAATAAGTTCAAAGATAACTTGGAAATGCTAAAGATTTATCTAGGGACATTTTAATAGAACTGCACTGTATCTAAGTAAATGGAGATTAACTTGTTTTAAAACAAAAAAATAACACTTATTTCATAAGCTGTCTGGACCATCTTAAAGAAAGAACTGAGAGCAGAGACTAAGATATGATCTAATACACTCACCACTGTTCACCAATATTCTCTGATGTCAAATTGGTGAAAATCATTGACTGGATTACCATTTAACCCAGATGTGGTTGAAAAATGTCACAAAAATCAGTATAGATTGATGTCATAAATTGTATTTTAATGTGTTGTATAAGCACATATTTTATTTGAGTTTTTTCATGTATATTGTTGATAAAAATAAAATAATCAAAACTGATGCTTATCATGTAAAAGAAAATGATAGGATATGTTCCATTAATGGAACATATCCTATCATGTAAAAGAAAATGATAGAATATGTTCCATTAATGGAATATATCCTATCATGTAAAAGAAAATGATAGGGTATGTTCCATTAATGGAACATACCCTATCATGTAAAAGAAAATAATAGGGTATGTTCCATTAATGGAACATATCCTATCATGTAAAAGAAAATGATAGGGTATGTTCCATTAATGGAACATACCCTATCATGTAAAAGAAAATGATAGGGTATGTTCCATTAATGGAACATACCCTATCATGTAAAAGAAAATGATAGGGTATGTTCCATTAATGGAACATACCCTATCATGTAAAAGAAAATGATAGGGTATGTTCCATTAATGGAACATACCCTATCATGTAAAAGAAAATGATAGGGTATGTTCCATTAATGGAACATATCCTATCATGTAAAAGAAAATGATAGAATATGTTCCATTAATGGAACAATGAGCCCTAAAATATCTCATATATTTGCTCAGAAGAAAAGTTTGGAACAATTTTAAATGAATTTCAAAAAACAATATTTTAATATTTGTACATCATTTTGTAAACATGCACCATTTCGCTCAAATTCACTTTAGCTATTTTTGAGGCAGCTTCATGTTTCCATTCTCCCAGATTTTGGTATCTTTCTGGTTTACAAACAATATTTTGATATTTGTACATTGATTTGGTAAACTATACATGTGCCATTTTGCTGAAATATCTTTTAGCTATTTTTGAGACAGCTTCATGTTTCCGTTCTTCCAGATTTTGGCATCATTCTGGTTTACGAACTGGTCTATGAGTTCTAACATTCTTATTCAGCCAGGTCATAATTTCCACTCTATGAATTTAGCGACCAACTTATGAAAACTATTGACATCTATGG
The DNA here is from genome assembly GCA_964036315.1 of Acanthosepion esculentum. Classification (NCBI taxonomy): domain Eukaryota; kingdom Metazoa; phylum Mollusca; class Cephalopoda; order Sepiida; family Sepiidae; genus Acanthosepion; species Acanthosepion esculentum. The sequence continues at coordinate 46,308,954 of OZ038487.1, forward strand.
CACCATCTCCATAAACAGCACATATCTTTTTGCTGTTTGTACAGCATTTATTCTTTCTGGAAATAAAGAAAAAACCTCAACTGGAAAATCCATCTCATTTTCTGCCATTATCACTGTTAGCATAAAAGCATTTAAATATCTGTCTATATTTCTGAGATGATATATTATGTACACTAATTACATTATTTGGACTATTGTCCTCATCTTTGTTGCCATATTTATCACAGCATTTCAGCCATTGTACGCTCCATCCTTCTTCAGGTGGTTGGAATGTAGAACTGAACCATTTATTTTGCTCCCAGGAGTAGACTGTTCTAGTTCCACATGCCATGTCTAATGGATGTCAGTTATCAGTTATCTCCTGTTAATTCCCTTCTCCAAGTTCTCCACCACCTTAACCAGGTATTGAACTCACACTCTTTGGGTAATTAATGCCTTTATCTACTGTGCCACGTGTCCTTGAGGATTCTGTGTATGAATTTCTGGCTATTATAAACCTAATGTCTTCAGTAACCATTTTTTTACTAGTACCAGTGCTCATATAGCAATTTTTGCTGTAATCATTGCATATGTTTTTAACAGAGCTCATATTGCAATTTTCCTTGTTATTATCGCTTTTCTCTGGCACTCCTTATTACTGGTTACCATATTGTATTCATTTCTATGCTTGGTTGGCCCAGGAGATTTTTGTGGCCTAGCATATGTGCTGATTCCTTAAGTTTATGAATTTTCCAATGATGTTCTTTGTCTATGATTTCAACCTGATCCCACAGAGCGTGGTGATCTCCCTTTTTTCTGCATATGTGGTCAGCCATGCCTGATTTTTCCACTTCCCCTCGTGTTACAGCTTTCTGGTGTTCTTGAAGCCTTACCTTAAGGGGGCAGCCTGTCTCCCCTTTATATTTCTTTCCACAGCTGCATGGGATGGCGTACATGCAGTCTTTAGTCCTGTTCTCTTCTAGGGGAGGTTTTTACTCAGGAGAGATATCTGCGAAGTGTCATCCAACTTTTGAAAGTTGTCCTGATGTTATATGGACCGCAGATCCTTTGTATTTTCTCCGATAACCCCTTCACATAAGGCAGGCAGACTCTTTTCTGAGTGTTGTTGTCCTCCTCTTGTACCCGCCTATCCCAGTTTATTAGGACTGCTGCCATGTACCCAGGGTAGTTGTTACATTGTAGAGTACTACTTATACTGACCAATTCTTTATATAATGTCTCCGGGTCACCACTTATGACTTTTGCTTGGTGTTGTAAGCAGCGAACAATCCCTTTCTTTATGCTGTATGGATGGTGGGAGTTGAAATTGAGGTACTGTCCAGTGAATGTTGGTTTACGGTATACAGATGTCTTGAACCCATGCTCTGTTTGAGATATTGGAACATCCAGGAATGAGAGTGTGTTGTTACTCTCTCTCTCCATCGTGAACTGTATCGAAGGTCTTATTGAGTTCACATGGTCCAGTAGAACCTGGACATCTTCCTGGTGTGGTCAGAGTATGAAGGTGTCATCTATGTACCTTAACCATAGGGTTGGCTTTAGAGATATAGATTCTAATGTTATTTCCTCAAAGTATTCCATATTCACCATTGCTGGTGATAATGGCAAGCCTATTGCTCAGCCCTCCTCCTGTCGATATATCTGTGATCCCATTCCAAAGTGTGTTGTTTGTGCACAGAAAGTCAACATCTCCATCAGATTATCTATTGGAATACTGGTTGGTTCTTCTAGGGATGAGTCAGAGGCCAATCTGTCTCTGACTACTGAGAGTGCTTCCTCTGTGGGTACCTTGGTGAACAAACTCACCACGTCCAAGCTCACCATCTGGTTGGATAGGATGGGGACATCTTTGATTATTTCCATGAAGTCAGTAGAGTTTCTGACATATGAAAGTAACTTTCCAATCAATGGGTCAGTTATATCTACAAGGAAGCAACTCAGAGGGTGGCATACAGAGCCTTGGCAACTAACAATCGACCTGAGTAGAATACCGTGTTTGTAAATCTTAGGGAATATGTATATATGTCATAATTTTTAGGCATGTGTAAATCAAAATCAAATGCTCAAAAGCCACCTATTGAAAAAATTTCTATTAACTTTTGTTCCAACTATATATATATATATATATATATATATATATATATATATATATATATATATATATATTCAGTTGTGAGTTTTTCCATTTCTTTCATTTTTTTCTATCAATGATTTTAAGAATGCCTTGCCAGATATATTTTGATATCTTTCCAAAATATGCATACAAATTGTTGAAATCATCTGAAGAACTCAGAGAAATATATATATATATATATATATATATATATATATATATATATATATATATATATATTTATATATATAGTCTGTGTGTGTGTGTGTATGTGCTTTATATGTGCAAATAATTTCCAGATTCTCAAAAGTTCATCTCTGCTCAGTTTTGTATCCGAAGATAAACAAAGCAGTAAAATTTGTAATTAATCCCAAGCAAGGCAGCCACACCACTAAGGTACAGCACAAGGGGCTACTGTGTGTAAAAGAATTTGAAAACAGAAACATTACTAAGGAACAAGAACAATAGAAGAGTAATCAGGAAGACAGTAGATAATGATTGTCTTTGCATTTAAATTTTTAAAGATCAAAGTTAACTGGAAAGCATGGCGCCAGAAGAGAGTTCAAATACCAAATTTGCCTCTGAGGTGTGAAAAAAAAGGAAGAAAACATATATGCATGCATAGATGTTTATGCATACCCACATGCAAATGTGTAAATAAAGTCATGGGCTTTTTGACTTAACTATAGATCTTCCTGAAGAAAAACAAGGTGAGAACAAAGATAATTCATGCAAGAATTTCCAGCCCGATCTACTCACATTCTAAAAGAACATGCTTACATGTGTAAGCCACCAACAAGACTTACATTAGTACAAAATATACTGTATAGACAGCTGTTCAACTTCCCATGAACAAATAACTTTACCTTACTAATGTCACACCCACCCTATGCATCATACTCCTCAATAAAGAAAACCTTATTATATAAAAACTAATAAAAGATGAAACTTTTTGAATATCTCTAATATCTCTTTAAAAAGAAAAAGCAAAAAAAAGCTGAAAAGGAAAACTGGTTGGTTCTTCTAGGGATAACTTTACCATACTAATGTCACACCCACCCTATGCATCATACTCCTCAATAAAGAAAACCTTATTATATAAAAACTAATAAAAGATGAAACTTTTTGAATATCTCTAATATCTCTTTAAAAAGAAAAAGCAAAAAAAAGCTGAAAAGGAAAACTCTTGGGATACGAGACTTTTTAGATTTCAGAATTTACCAGATTTCAAAATGACTGTACATAATGACTTCAGTAAAAAATATAAGAATAGAAAGTGTGGTGTTGGAAAGAGTGCGTCTTTTCACTGGACTTATTCAACCTTTAAAGTAAGGCAATCCGAAGAGAATTAGAAATGTCTTAACAGGGTTCATTATTGCCGGCTACAATCTTAACATAAGATATGTGTTTGACACAGGGATAACACAGAGTTGATAGCAGATATAGAAAGTGTAGTGACATAGGCAAAATGGACTCAACCAATTTTGCATATAGTTGAGTGACTGCTGATAAGTCAGTCATCACTCAGTATGGGGGGGGGGTAAACTTCTTTGTCACAGAGTAGAAGACATCACAACAATATGGAATCGGTGACAGGATCTCTAACACTGTTGGATGAACCGGACTTTGTCGATGCATGGATTCATTGTTTTGCTGCCCAAAAACGGGCTAAAAAAAAAAAAGTTAAAAGACCACAAAGTTGCAGGAGGGGAGAACAAGAGAACAAGATCTCTTTCTTTTTGGCTTTGGCAGGATGTGAGGTCATTATAAAGATCTCTGTCATAGTGTATCCCAGAGAATTGGATGATTTGACCTTTTCACAACTTCAGACATTATAAAGAGAAATTTGTGGCCAAAAAAGGTTTCCAGATTCTGTGAGTTTGAAAAACTTGGTACTGGAGAAATGACCATCAAAGATTGAGTTAGTACAGTGAAGATTAATTGAAGGTATTGTTCTGGGATGCATCTATAGAGTTTCTGCAACAATTCAAGAGTAATGTCAAAGCATACAGCATATTGAATTACATTTTTGTATAATGAAAATACTGTGATAAAAATGTATGAAAGAGACAAGAAAAAATGTGTCACTTTATGACAAGTATGCTGGAATTGTGAAAGGATAAAAAACATTTACAGTCTGTGTGCAAGCATAAAAGGAAAATAGAAAAGGTAGAAAATGTAAACCCTCCTCTGGAAAAACGGCTGTATTTGCAATAAAACGACTGTTATATACCATACCTATGAACACTAATAGGTATGTCCCAATCCTCATAAATACGTTGAACACTATTGTAAGGTGGGGGTTAATATACTGTCTAAGTAGTCCACCACTAGCAGTGGTTTATCTACTTCACACTGCTGGCGAGTATTGTATTTTGTTGATGTTATAAAGATTACCATTTCATTTCCAACCTCCGTTTTGGTTATTCCTAATTCAGTAACCCTTCCTAGGCTATAACAATAATGATGAGAATTAGATAGATAGATAAATAATTATTATATACCGTACCTACGAAAACTAATGGGTGTGTCCCAATCCTAAAACATACGTTGGACACTATTGTAAGTGGGGGTAATATGCTGTCTATGTAGTCCACCACTAGCAGTGGTTTACCTACTTCACACTGCTGGCGAGTATTGTATTTTGTTGATGTTATAAAGATTACCATTTCATTTCCAACCTCTGTTTCGGTTATTCCTCATTCAGTAACCCTTCCTAGGTTATAACAATAATGATGAGAATTAGATAGATAGATAAATAATTATTATATACCGTACCTACGAAAACTAATGGGTGTGTCCCAATCCTAAAACATACGTTGGACACTATTGTAAGTGGGGGTAATATGCTGTCTATGTAGTCCACCACTAGCAGTGGTTTACCTACTTCACACTGCTGGCGAGTATTGTATTTTGTTGATGTTATAAAGATTACCATTTCATTTCCAACCTCTGTTTCGGTTATTCCTCATTCAGTAACCCTTCCTAGGTTATAACAATAATGATGAGAATTAGATAGATAGATAAATAATTATTATATACCGTACCTACGAAAACTAATGGGTGTGTCCCAATCCTAAAACATACGTTGGACACTATTGTAAGTGGGGGTAATATGCTGTCTATGTAGTCCACCACTAGCAGTGGTTTACCTACTTCACACTGCTGGCGAGTATTGTATTTTGTTGATGTTATAAAGATTACCATTTCATTTCCAACCTCTGTTTCGGTTATTCCTCATTCAGTAACCCTTCCTAGGTTATAACAATAATGATGAGAATTAGATAGATAGATAAATAATTATTATATACCGTACCTACGAAAACTAATGGGTGTGTCCCAATCCTAAAACATACGTTGGACACTATTGTAAGTGGGGGTAATATGCTGTCTATGTAGTCCACCACTAGCAGTGGTTTACCTACTTCACACTGCTGGCGAGTATTGTATTTTGTTGATGTTATAAAGATTACCATTTCATTTCCAACCTCTGTTTCGGTTATTCCTCATTCAGTAACCCTTCCTAGGTTATAACAATAATGATGAGAATTAGATAGATAGATAAATAATTATTATATACCGTACCTACGAAAACTAATGGGTGTGTCCCAATCCTAAAACATACGTTGGACACTATTGTAAGTGGGGGTAATATGCTGTCTATGTAGTCCACCACTAGCAGTGGTTTACCTACTTCACACTGCTGGCGAGTATTGTATTTTGTTGATGTTATAAAGATTACCATTTCATTTCCAACCTCTGTTTCGGTTATTCCTCATTCAGTAACCTTTTCTAGGTTGCAACAAAAACATAAAGAGAAAAGTGCCATAGAAAAATTTAAATTGAATAGTATAACTTTTTCTGTGCAAGTAGATACTGGGAGTGATGTCACCCTAATCCCAATAACTTTCTGGGAATGAATGGACAAATCCAAATGAAAGAAAAGATGGGTTAAACTAAAATAGTTCAATGGCTCTTTCATCAAAACATTAGGGTCTTTTGAAAGAACTTTTGAGACTGACACATGCTTTGAAATTATTCTGATCATAGTAGTGAAATGTGAAAAAAGTTCTAGACTCATGATAGATATCTTTAAAGTGGATACAACCAAATTAATTAACAGTTAAAAGGATACAAAACAAGCATTCAATTAAAAGAAAATATTCACCCATTTTACTTTGAGTCTCTCAGACTGCTCATTCACATACTGATGTAATAGAATAATCTGTCACTCCCATGAACAACTACACTATAGGTAGTAACTACCTATAAGTATCAGTAAGTCAACAGACTATGGAGTCTAGCTGGAATCTGTTAAGTATGACTCAGACTTACACGAGAACTACCTACTTTCTAATAGCAGCACTTACTACTGGATTGACTTGCAATGACCTTGTACATAACTGTTATCTTTATTCTTATTATACTGATTTTACAATAAACCTTTACTTATTTATCCACCGTGTTGTTCAAGTACGTATTCCTATTAGCATGGAATATAACACATACTACCTTTAGTAGTTGCTAAACTAAAAACAATGGTGGAGCAATGAATTTTAGAGCATGTTCCCCTCTGGTGGTAGTAATTGTGCCTGACCCATTGTTGTTTTATGAAAAGTGAATGAAGATTGAAGGATATGTGAAGATTACAAAATAGGAGTAAACCACAAAATATGCTCCAATTCATTCCCTGTACCTGAAACTGAAACTACTATTTACAAGTTCTTAAATACTTTGCTAAAATTGACATCAAATCAGGCTATAACCAGATACAAAATGAAAACTTTAAAGTGGTCATTATGATTAACTCTCCAGTAGGCTTACTCAGATGGAAATGCATGTCTTATGGTGTAACAACAGCAAGTGTTATTTTTCAAAAAGCCATTGAAAATGTACTAACTGGTGATGTTAATAATATAATCATCTATCAAGATGATATAGCATTGGTGCTACAAGTAGAGAAGGGCTAAATCAAAAAATCAATTATCTTTTAAACAATTTAAAAATGCTGGATTGATGTAATGGAATAACCTGTCTCCCCCGTGAGTGACTACACTATAGGTAGTAACTACCTATGAGTAGCTGTGAGTCAACTGACTACAGAGCCTAGTGGGAATCTTTTCCAGCTGTGCTGGTCAAACTCATCCCCAGACAAGGCTCTGCCAAAGGGCAGAGTCTTGTATTGGGAAACGGCTACCCAACCCCATTTTATATGGGGTCTACGGGAATTTTTGGCTGAACCTACGGGCTTGGATGCCCCACATTAAACCCGACTTTGTGCCACATCTGATCATGTGGGGAGGTTAGTAAATATATACTAGCTGGGATCTGTTACTCAGATCTTAGCTTTTGTCGAACTCTCTACCTTCAAGCAGAGAGGAGCCTGGACGAGGCTATGGGCAGAGTCTCGTCTGGGGAGGTAGATAGACCCAAACATGTTTATGTAGGGTTATGGGGAATTTTTGGCTGAGTCTACAGGCTCGTTTTGCCCCACATTAAATTCGGCCTTATGCCACATCGTACCTCATGGGGAGGCTGGTAAATACTGACTAGCTGGGATCTGTTGAGTACGACTCAGACTTACATGAGAACTACCAACCTTCCAATAGTAGAACTCACTACTGGATTGATTTGTGACAACCTTGTGCATAACTGTTAACTTTATTCTTATTGTACTGTTTTTTTATAATAAACCTTTACTCATTTTATCCACCTTGATTTTCAAGTATATATTCCTATTAACACAGAATATAACATGGATAAACAAAGATAACTATATATCAAATTGCGATACAATAACATATCTTGAATACAAGATTTCTAAAGATAGAATTTCATCAGACACAATTTTCTACCAAGACTAAAGTTCAACAATTAACCATTAGAAAGATCAAACAATTTAAAAAAATAAAATATTGCATTGAATTGAAACAGATGAAAACCTTTAGATTGTTTTGCAATTGAAACCTTACAGGATCTGGTATTAAACAAGATTGCATGTAGAATAAAAAGAAAGAATTAGGGTGATTGTTCTAGGGCAGACAGACCCTATAAAGAGATAAATGCATAGGCTAACTATAGAAAAAGATTTTATATGCAATGGAGATGTTTTAATAACACCAGAGAGATTAAGAAATTACTTAATAAAAAGTGTACATAATGATGTTCATTGGTGGCCTGGCTATTTGTGTGATGTAGAAAAATACATACAAAAATTCTCAAAATGTAGGGAAATAAAAATCCTTCGCCATGGTCTAAAGAAAAAAGAACCATGGACTCGCCTTCATATGGATCATGTGTATGTTAAATGCTTAGGACTATTTTTAATTTTGGTTGACTCATTCCCTAGATGACCTGATGACCTAAAGTGGTTAGAGTTCAGGATAGGAAAGCAGCCATGATAAAGCAAATATTTTTCCAGAAATGGTGTGCCAAAAGTGTTAGTCTATGACAATGCACCATAATTTTGTGGTTAAACTTTGTGTTCATGGTTAAAACAAATTGGATGCCTCCCTTATAAAACACCACCATACTACCCGCAATCGAAAGGAAGTGCAGAAAGAATGGTGCCAATGGTGAAAATGGGGTTGAAGGCATTTGCCCCATCCAGAGACACCATAGATAGTTACCTACCAAGATTATTACTGAGTTACAGAAATATTCCACAAAGTCTCTCTGCATTGATGGGAAGACAAATTAGATCACCTATAACAATGCCCTGTTCAATAAATGAAAAATGTGGTAAATAAAGATAGAGAATCAAGTCTTCCCAAAAAACTAACTTTATTGCACAAAAAGGACATAATATGACTATAATAGCAACAAGTGAACAGAATTTATTGGCTTGTTGCAATCAAATAAGACTTAGGATTGACAACGAATACATCAAGTTGGAAGAGGAAAAGGAACCTGAAAGGAAGGAAAGCATATATGTTTCCGATAGAGAAAGTGAACATAGATTGACCCGGAAACTCTCCTGATTTAAATCAAGTCAAGAATCTGTGGTCAGTCTGCAAGGAACAACTTTGTGGAATGGACATATGAAGTACTAACATATGCACTGGGTCATGTTTCATTGGAAAAATATGAAAAAATGTAAATGATAATGGAATTATTCATTTTGTTTCAATTAATTTGCACAAGGGTGTAGCTATCATTTATAAATTTTTGGTAGATGACGGATGAAGATTTTGTGTTAAGGCTTATTTTGGGTTATTTTTTCTATATTTTGGATAATTTTGCTGGTTTCAAAAACAATTTAAATATGAATTGTCCACTGTCTGAGAAATTTTGGCTATTTAAGAACATGACTTAAATAGCCAAAATTAGTCAGATCTAGATTCTCATATGAATGTCATGCATGAAAACTAACTCATTCAGAAATGAGTTTAAGGCCATATGACGTTCAAACAGCAGAAAAAGAAGAAGACAAGCTATCATCCGATCCTACAGTATGGTGCTGCAGAATCACAAACAAAGAACTTTATGAAATAACAAAAACCACATCAGTTGAAAACTTAAAACAGCAGTAACAACTAAAACGGGTAGCACAGAGAAAATAATGATATAAGTGTTGTGTCGTGGCACAATAGTAAAAAGAAGAAAATCAAGTCGAGGTTGGTTTAAGGAACAAGTGTATTTAACATCACAGATACAAAGGTAGGAAACGGGTACTACTCAGCTAGGCAGTTGTAGTACTGTCGCTGCTTACACCCCGGGTAGGTATTACTGGCACTATATATAGTGAGAACCGGTGTAATTCCCTTGTGTTAGAAAGGCCAGTGTAACAATAAGCAAGATATTATTTTTTCACACCTTGAAAAACAAATAGTTTGGGAGAAAATTTGCATACATATTAGGAAGATCTATAATATTTATTGGACATGAGATGTGTGGGTGGTGTAATGGATAACGGCTCAGAATTGGAAATCAGAAAGCTGAACTCACATTCTAGTCTGGCTCATTACACACAAATACCTTTGGGTATGAATCCACCTCTCATCCCAATTAATTAATTAAGGTTAATTAGCTGGACTAGTATCAATAAATTATAATTATCTCCCCCAAATTTTTACAATTTAAAAATATTACCTGGCTTTAAATAATTCTGCAAAAGATTGATATGACATCAAAAATAAATCAATTGTTAAGAAATGTCTATCAGCTCTATGCAATCAATCAATGATTAAAAATGGTTTCAAATGTGCTACAGAATCGAACCACAAAGACTTCTACCAAATAACAAAAACTACATCACTTGAAAATTCCAATAGCAGAAATAACTAAACTAAATAGCACATGTAACTAGAAGAGAATGACATCATCAAGACTTTTTGATTTTCTACACTACATTAAACAAAAGAAAATGCCCATCAATACTGGAAAGAGAGATAACGGTGGACTTGAGAAACCTATTTCTTTGAAAAATTGTTTTTTAGAGAAGGATTTTATGAATTTTAACTGACAGTAATGCTAATTGTTCAGTCAATGAATGCTGAATTTTTTTTTCTAGGTATTGCCTCTTCACACATCAGTTCATGTTGTCATCCTTCTTTTTTTTTATTTAGGAAACATATTTAATATGCTTGTTCTAAGACTTGCTAACATTTTGTTGATGGTTGTTTTTTTTTTGCATATCAGGATGTTGCAACATTTGAAAAATTATACAAAGGACGTAGTACAAAAAAGGTTGAAGGGGTTAAAATTTAGCCATGTAAATATATTCAATTTGTCCACAAAGAAGGAAATGAAATTAAGAAAGCAAATAATGTGTAAATCCAAATTTTTTTATATTTCAGAAATTGTGATGTAAAGAATTTTTTTTCTAAGTCCAATTTCTTCCTATTTGTTTTTGTTTATTTTTAACCAATTTACCCCAAGCAAAGCAATGATACGACTAATACACAAAGGACTACTGGGAGTCAAAGACAATGAGAAGACTTTAGAAGGAATAGGAAATCCAATCAAAAGCTGAAAACAATGGATAAACCTCTACTCCTGTTCAAAATACTGGAGGGTTGTTTGAACTGGAGAGTTGGTGAACCTATCTACTCCTAGTGAGGAAAAATAAATAGCAAATAAAATTACAGTTTAGGCAGAGATGTTAGTAGTATAAAATTGAAGTACACTTTAGAAAGAACTGAAAAGTCAATACTAAACAGGAAACATGGCATAAATGTCTACTCCTGTTCAAAAGACCAGGGTGGAGTGTGAATCAGATGATAGGCATACCTATGTATTCCTATTGAGGCAAAAAATAAGTAAATAAATATTAAATAAAATGAAGACAGTTTTCATACAACTGGAAACAAACTAAAGACTGAAAGTTCTTACTAACCTCTCTTACTATATCAACTCAGACTGTTGCATCCATCTGCTAAGACATACTAAGAATAATTATAGATTCATTCCTTATCATATCAATTTATACTAAAAATAATTATGCATTTGTTCCTTACCGTATAAAATAAAATGGCAAAGCTAAAATGAGGAAGAAATATATAATTATTCTTAGTATAAATGCACACATACACAGACACACATCGACAAACACACGCACACACACACACACACACACATATATATTTTAAAATAATAAAACACAGAATGGGACCATTCAGCATTTTCTGGTTTTAGAATATTAAATTGCTCTACAGGTCTGGTGTTTCTAACTTGACTTTTTAACATATACGATTATAAACAACTATTTTTAGTGTTTATTTAATTCATTACATACATATATATATATATATATATATATATATATATATATATATATATATATATAAAAGTGGACATGGAAGTCAGCACTTAGAGGCGACAGTCTGTTTCATGCTAGTGCAATCGTCAGGCGATTGCACTAGCATGAAACAGACTGTCGCCTCTAAGTGCTGACTTCCATGTCCACTTTTATATTTACACACGCTCTATCTCTGATATTGAGCACTTTACCCCATAAATATAGCACACTTTAAGACTATATTTCTGCATATATATATATATATATATATATATATATATATATCTGATTGGCATTTGTTTACATTTGTAAAAACAATACGCTAGATTTAGTTGTGTAACTCTACCGAGTGAAGATAGCTCTGGCTGACACCAAATTAGTTGTGTTTCAATCCTGGCTTGAGACATTCGGAAGTCTAGTCGCACTGAGGAGCTGTGATACAGCGAAACAGTACTGTCTGTGAATGACATAATATATATATATATATATATATATATATATATATATATATATATATATATATATATATATATATAGCACAGGCTTAATGTAACTTGGCAAAACTTTATTGCATATGTGTGAACAGACACTCTTCTATGGGGTTCCTCAGTCAAGAATGAAATGCCATAGCCTGAATTGGTATACTACTGATGAATTCATCATTACACTATGCCTGCCAATTCTTCATATTTCATACAGGGATTTTTGGCAAAACACTGCTTCATCCAGACATGTCAGTTTCCCTACAGTTCAGATTATAAATTATATATTGATGAAGGGATTGATTGGACTTCTGTCAACGCTGACTTTAGAGATAACAATTTATCACCGCCTCTTCTGGTGCTGTTTTCTGGGTAGGCTGTTAACCTATCAACACTATTTTTTCTGTCAAGCATCATGACATGCCAGTAACGAGTGCATTTCTCATCAATTCAAATACTGGAGAAAAGTAAATATGAACAGTTTCACTAATGACAAATTCCATTATTTAAATCAATGTCCCCATTTTTGTTGATATTATGACAAACCTTTGGCTATTGTGCCCTCTAGGTTTCATCAGGTATTTGTCAATTCAAGTAATCTTTTGAGAATTTCAAACTGAACTGCTTATTTAACCTACAGTGGATATTGTTCTTGTCCCACTGTTCAGGCTTTTAGGTGAATAGATGTTTTTCTTATACATGGCGATGGTCACCAAAATCCTGTGGGGGATTCACTCACATCATAGCTGCAGAAATTGGCCTTGTGTTCATGTGGATAAAAGCATGCTTGACAGGAAATAAAATGTACACAAATAACAGGAAAAGCATGGTAAATAGTATTTTAGCTTCATACAATTTATTTATATTTTTTGTGTGTATTGGTGTGTGTATTTTTAGGTTAAAATTGTTTTATGGTACATGTGATAAAAGGGAGAATTTACTCCATGTTATTATACACCATATCACAGAGAGAAGACGGATATGTGTTGCCCGTACCAAGGTTTGTGGTGTAGAGATTTAATTTATTGTCTTTTGGTGGGATATCTGTATTTCAGACAGGAACAGTTGTTGTTGCATGCTGGAAGTATTTTTATTATTTTTAATTTTTATTTATTTTATACAATTTTTTTTAATTGTTTTATTTTATTTTATTTATAATTTTCATTATTATTATTATTATTATTATTATTATTATTATTATTATTATTATTATTTTATATTTTATTATTATTTATTTATAATAATAATAATAATATTCCTACAGGTTTATGAATATTGTTGCATGCTGGAAGTATGTTTATTATTTTTAATTTTTATATCATTTATTTTTTACAATATTTTTATGTTATTGTTTATTTTATTTTATTTATAATTTTCATTATTATTATTATTATTATTATTATTATTATTATTATTATTATTATTTTAAATTCCATTATTATTTATTTATAATAATAATATTCCTACAGATTTAGGGATATTTTTTGTTCTTGACTTATGGCCACATAATATTGAAACATTGGTTTGCATACAATCAACAATGTTAAGCAACATTGATCCTGGTCAGTACCTATGTGTATCAACCACAATACTGTAATACCAGGTGCTGTAAACTTTGATATGCTGGTGGTGTAAGTAATAATGGCACAGAATTGTTAATCAGAGAGCCAAGTTTCAATTCCTGTTGGGTTCATTACATATAAATACTCTTGGAAATGGTAGATATGAATCCAATTCTCCCCCAGCTGTGGGTTAATTAGTAATACTTGTATCACTAAACCATTATTACCTCAAAAGAAAAAAATTCTTAAAATCTAAAAATATTTTCTGGCTTTAAATAACCTAAAATGTGTTGATATGCCATAAAAAATGAATTAACCAACTTTTGTTCTTTGCTGCTCAGTTATTGCTTGTCTTCTTTACCATGAGTCTAAATCTGTACTACCCAACCCGGGGATTGAACTCACAATTACTATGTTACCAAATTCATGAACCAATACTTTAATACACTAACATATATCTGACAGAAACAGAGTGAGCAGTAATTGAAAGAAACAAGATGAGAAATCCCAGAACATGGACAGCTGAATGAGAACAAATGAACATCGTAGAGTCAATATAGTGTTCAGTTTGTAATTCCCTAAAGGTTACATGGCTCAAAAGACACTTGGAGAAGGCTGGAGAACATAAGAACTGTAATGTTGTGGTAATAACAACAAAGATCAGGACATTAGTCCAAATGTTAAGAAATGATAACTCCTAATCCAAGAGATTCAGATGGAAACAAGTTCCATACTTGTAACTATAATTCTCTCTGCACTTTAATATATAGATGGGTAATTCCATATCAACAAAATTTTCAAAAATTCCCATGAGAAATTCCCATCTCAGATTTTGAAGAACTTTCAGTAATTTGTACTCATCTGTGAGAAACTAAAACCCCTAAAATCTTAGCTTCCATAGACACTTAGTTCAGGAATTATTATGGCCTCTTGAAATTTGGTGTCAGTTTTGGCTGATTTCAAAATAGCACAATTTGCCAAATTTGGTACTTCATAACCTTGCATTCTAAGAAGATACCAATTGATATTTGGTATTCCTATAGTTTAATATATTGAAAAACACTCCTGTTTTTTATTTTATTTCTATTTTCTATGCTTTTATAGTTATAGGTTGCTAATTAGGGAGAAAAGTGCTATTTTGCGTTGTTTTTGTTTTTTTTTTGCTGTGTGTTTGGCCTTCCATAGAAGTTAAAAAAGAATGACAAATAAAGTGGATTATGACCATTTGATAACTCACCTTCTGAAAAATGTTGAAATATTTGTTTAAAAAATAGTTACATGATTCCCAGTGAAAATAGAAACAAAAAAGATACTTATATTTAACATCAGAAAGAAACAGTTGAAATTTCTTGGGCACATCATGAGGAGGAGGGTTTGGAAAATTTGATACTCACTAGATGGCATAACCTACCTGGTGAGCTTGAGTGAATAGAAAGTGGAGCAGGGTTTGGGAGATATAGCAAAAAGACAAAATTTATTAAGAGCTACAAAGGACAGGAAATTGTGGAGAACCATGATCACCCAAGTCCTGGAGATACTGCAAGTATAAATTTTTTCTTTCTGATATTAAGTATAAGTATTCTTTTTCTTTATATTTTCTTAAAAAACTTTGTCATTGCTCACATGTTCAATCCATAGTATTCTCAGCATCCTTCTGTAGAACCACCTTTCTGTTGCTTCAAGTCACTTCTACATCTATAAGCAGAGTGTCCTGCATTCACTGGCATATAGGAGGACTGATATTACATAACAGTTCAGTACGTTTTTCTTTGTTTCTAATGAAATTTTCCTATTTCTTAATACTTTGCTTAGTCTTTGGAAGTCATATTTGTTGCTTCAAGTCACTTTTTCATCTGTGATCACAGTGTACAGCATTCACCAACATATAAGAGGACTGATATTACATAACATTTCAGTACTTTTTCTTTGTTTCTAATCAAATTTTCCTATTTCTCAATACTTTGCCTAGATTTTGGAAGGCATCTTTCACTATCTCAATACTCTCTCAGATTTCAGTGTTGCACTTTTCTGTCCTCTGTTAAAACACTTACTAGATAGATATTTAAATTGTTGTACTTGTTTGGTTTTGAGATCTCCAATTTGTAATTTGCATGTTAGGCTGTTCCCTTTTGCTAACAACCATGCATCCTACCTTGTTGCAATTGATGTTGAGTCTTTCCTTCTCACTTTCCGTTCCTACTTTCTGTAGGAGTTCTTGCAGTTTCCTTTCTATATCTGCTATCAGCACTGTATCATTTCCATATCTTATGTTGTTAAGAATATGACCACCAATAATGAATCCTGGTAGGACTTCTAATTCTTTCAGAATCACCTCACTGTATAGGTTGAAAGTGTCTGGTGTGTAAACATATCCTTGTTTTATACTCCTTTCTATTTTTGTATATTTATGGGACCCATTTTCTGTCCCTATGTAGGTGGTTTTCTGCCAGAAGTATAAATCTTTGGTCCTCTTTTATGCATAGGACATAAGCAATCATGGCCATCCACAGCATCCTGTCTCTTGTAGCTCATTAGGTCGGATATTAGCCGTTTTCATCTGCCTTTAGTATGTCCTTTATGCATTAATATGCCACGTTCAATTTCTTCCCAATGTGTCTAAGAAATTCCAAATTCTTTCTAATTTTACATATATATTAAATGTGGCTTTTCAGCACCTTTTCTTTAAATACTTTCATGGTACTTACACTTTATGAATTTAAGCATAATGCTAGATTGGCAGGTAGGTCTCATCATTTTACAGTTGAAATGGCAAGATGTAACTGCAAGTTCTATGCTCACAGTTTCTTCTATCGCACTTCTCACTTGTGGAACTCTCTTCTGGTTTCTTGCTTCTCAGTCAACTTTGGTATTCAAAAACTTAAATGCAATGTCAACTGCTATCTTCTGTTTTCTTAATTCTTGTTCTTTTATTGTTCTCTCTCCTTAATAGTAGTTTTTTTCTCATATTCTCTAACAACTCACTTACCCCTTGTGTCCTAGTGGCTTTATTGCCTTGCTTGAGATAAAATGATAAAAAAGAAAAAAATATCCTTCCATTTTCATTAAAACCTTCTTTTTCTCTTATATATTCTGTCCGTTGTATTCGCAGCATCTTTCTTTAGAACCACATCTCTCTTGTTCCAAGTCTCTTCTTCATATGTGTAGAAAATTGTCCATTCACTGCCTTGTCAAAGGATAGATATGACATAATACAATTGCTATAATCTGTTAACACCATTCTGACAACCACCATCATCACAACAACCATAACTACCTCTACTATAATTAATCACTTTATACCTCACCACCAGCACGACCATCATAACCATTTTCATCCCCACTACAATCATCATCATCAACACTATTTTCATAATGCTGACCATCATGATCATCATCAATATCATTTCATTGCATCCCCATCATCATCATCTATATAATAAACAGTCCAGTCAAGATATTCCACATCATTTATACCAGTATTCACAGAATATGTGAAAATATATATTTTTTAAATCCCTGCCCATCCAGACTCACCCACAAACTTCTCACAGCTTACCTTCTCTCTCAGTTCATTCTTCATCTCTCTTTCTCTCTCTCTCTCCATCTTCCACATACCTGCCCAAATCTTATCCACCCATCTTCCGTCATTCTTACCTGCACATTCACCCCGACCTTCTCTCCGTTCTTCTTTAACCAACTACATATTTCTTCCAGAGAAAGTTAGTAAAGAGACCTGCTGTTTTAAAACTAGGTATCAGCATCTCCACCCTGAACTCACGCGATATGTATTTATAGATGGTGAAATTGGATCTTTTTTATTTACTGGGTGCATTTATAAGCTCGCTTGAATTCCACTAAAAAAACTTCTATGGTGCACAGATTTTTTTTCTTTCTATTCTTTTTTTTTTTTATTCCCACTGTACAGGTATGCAATAATGATTTGGTAGAGGATCTCCTAAACGTTTTCTCTGCTTGCTTCATTGTTTCTTTACTGGCCCTTATCTTTCTTAGTATTTACCTATTGTTCCTCACACATATTGAGCCAGGTAACCAAACTGCTGACTATGGAAGTAGCCAGTAGACTCCTCCAATGATTTAATTTTAATTACCTTTCCATATTGTTAAACACTCAGTCTGTTTCTGTACACTTATTGAACTGTTTTTGCATCTTGAGCCTAATCTATCAACTCCACTTTTATCGTATCTAAGTGTCTATTACAACCAACTCCTATCTATCTATCTATCTATCTGAGTCAGTTTTCTTCATATCTATCTATTTATCTATCTATCTATCTATCTCAATCTCTATATATCTATCTCAGTCTCTATCTATGTCAGTCTCTTTTTCTTTATATCTATCTATCTATCTATCTCAGTTTTTTCTTATCTATTTCAATCTGCTCATATCTATCTATCTATCTATCTATCTCAGTCTATTTCTGTTAATGTCAAACTATCTATCTATCTATCTATCTGAGTCAGTTTTCTTCATATCTATCTATCTATCTATCTCAATATCTATCTATCTATCTCAATCTCTATCTATGTCAGTCTCTTTTTATTTATTTCTATCTATCTATCTACCTATCTCAGTTTGTTCTTATCTATCTCAATCTGCTCATATCTATCTATCTCAATCTGCTCATATCTATCTATCTATCTGAGTCAGTTTTCTTCATATCTATATATCTATCTCAATCTCTATATCAGTCTCTTTTTATTTATATCTATCTATCTCAATCTCTATGTCAGTCTCTTTTTATTTATATCTATCTATCTATCTATCTATTTCAGTTTGTTCCTATTTATCTATCTATCTCAATTTGTTCATATCTATCTATCTATCTATCTATCTATCTATCTCATACAGATATTTCTTTATAGCAATCTAGATATCCAGGTGAGATGAGAATGAATAGAGTACAATTCCAACATTTGTAACATTTAATTTAAAAGAGGGCTCAGTACAAAGTAGAGCAATATTATTTATTTTAGGATATTAAATCAAAAACAAGTTAAAAATCACTACACAATTGTGATCATGTTTCGACACATATCAACGCATCTCCTCAGGGAATTGTAAATTACTGGCGAGTGAACAATTAATTTTATTTCAAAAGCAAAATACCTCCTCTTTTTTTGAGAAAAAAAAAAGGCTTGAGGGCTTTACCTTGATCAACCAATCAAAAATGACCGATGTTAAGTTCAAACTAAGTGAAAAGAAAAAAAATTTTTGAGAAGTGGGTTATGACAGCAAGTTGTCAGCAAACAGATTGCAGATATTATATTAAAACTGATACAGATACAATTCGTAAAGTGTATAACAAATCAGATAATCAACTTTCCTAAGAAATAAAAGTGGTGTGGGTAGGGAGGTAATTTAGCCTAATGCTAAGTAGTTATATGCTTTGTGAGTTTCTTACATAAAATGTTTGTAGTTGATAAATAAGAGGCCTCTTTAAGAAACTAGTAAATAATTTAAATGCATAGAATTATTTGGCAAATTAATATGCAACCATTAAGTAAATAGCATTCATATGACAACCAATCAATGCAAGATGCTAAAAATACTAACTAAATACCAGTATCTCCATATAAAATGTTAATAATACTAATGGGAGATTAATACAGAACTATATTAAATCTAAATTAAGCTTACAAATAGAAAAATAAGCCATATTAGGTGCATCACAGTTCGTTTACTAAAAATATAATAAAAAGCATTTCAAATTCCAATGTTTAACTAAATTTTAAGGTAAAAGGAGAAAAATAAGCCATATTAGGTGCATCACAGTTTGTTTACTAAAAATATAATAAAAAGCATTTCAAATTCCAATGTTTAACTAAATTGTAAGGTAAAAGGTAAACCATGTCTACAATTTACTGTTAATTCACTTCTTTGATTTAATAAGGAGTTTTTATCAAAAAATCTGATAATTTACAATTTTTTCTGTAAATACAGATAACAGGGTTCATATAAAGATCTACATGGTCTAGCTATTTTTCAAATTTTCCATTATACCTTAAGAGTTTTATTATCATCTTTTAAACTCAAAAAATATTTAGAAAGTGATGTATTATTTCTATAAGTACTATTGGTGAAGGACAAGATATGTTGATACCACCTAGCCTTAAAAGAATTCTTAGTACTAATAATATAGAATTTTTCAACAGTCGGATACTCAATTGTAGAAATAGTACTTAAACAAGAGATTTAGTTAAACATTTGTTTGGTAATGGGCATTGGTCAGAATTTCTACAATTACATTGGTTAGTATTATCAATAGTATTTATCATGGAATGTGCATTACAATCCAAATTTTTAAATTGGTTTAAAATTTTATTATTGTGTAACTTTATAATCTTCTCAAGATTATCAGTGCCGCTATAACTTAGTTTTAATATGTTTCTGTTAAAAATTTTACTTAACCAATTCAAACTGTTTATGTATATCACTTTGTGTTATCTGTCTTTCTGTCTTTTCCTCTCACACATACTCTCAGACTGGATTTCAAATGTTGAATGTTTATACAATAGCCTCTAATGCATTTGTGAACTTGTAAAATACCCAAAACATACCTCTCTTCATATTTGTCTGTTTATCCAAATTTGCTTTTGCCTATCTTTCTCTGTTCACATCCATGCTGAGTTTCAAGGTAGGCAAGTCTTCTCCAATAGCAAGGCAGGTACAATACAACCTTTGTATGCCTATTATCAGTCAGTACATTAGTGTTCTTCTAAAAGCTATAAAAATCTACACAATATAAATTATTATTGTCTTTTATATATCCGGTATTCCATACTTTTTGTATGACCTATATCACTTCAGCATATAGGTGACCATGGCTCTCCACAACTTCTTGTTCCTTGTTGCTCTAAGAAATATTCGATTCCTGTTTGTCCCCACTTTGTCATTCATTCACACAAATCCTTTAAGTAGGTAACCCCCTATTTCTCTCTGCCCATCCTTCCTTCACTATCTTCTGCAGGTGTTAAATTTTCCGAGTTGTCTTTCTTCATAACGTATCCCAGAAATGTCAAAAGTCTTTTTCTGATTTTATGCATATGATCCATCATTAAAGATACTGGAAAAATGGTCAGTTTCCTGTAATGCACCAGTAAGTACCTGACTTCTCTAGCTATCCTCTATATTTTCAAGAGCCAGATCAGACCGAAAAAGGGAGCACTGTTGCCATATATAGACAGGAGCTGCCCCATCTTCACATTCCAGTTTTAACAGAGTCCAAAAGTGTCTCTGTATCTTTGTGGTTGATGAATTATTTTTCACCCTATAACTTCTTTCCCATAGACAAAATGTTGCATTGATCTATTGCTATTTCTATGGAAAGTGATCAGACAAACTACATTCTATAGTTCCACAAGTTCTAACCTTCAGGGCTAAGACCCATCATGCTATGCACATTTTAGTGAACCACCCTCATTCTGTCTTCTGTTTTGGTGAGATGTAAGTTCCACTCGAGCTGTTTCTTCCCACAAACTGTTGCTTTGTGGAACCAACTCTGAAGAGGATGATTCACTGATCAATACGATCTTGGCCTGTTCAGGTCTAGGGATAACTGCTATGTTCCACATATATCCCCATAAATTGTATGTTTTAATATGTAACCATCTACCTTGAGTGGCTCTGCCATGGCATTCTCAGTATCCATTGGTAGAACTACATCTCTACTTTCCCACATCCACTAGGAAGATAGATTTGACATAGCTGTTCAGCACGCTTTACTTTCATTCCATAATTATCAATGGTGAAACAGTAACAACTTTTCCTCTATAATTTGTAATCCATATTAAAGTTTGATTGAGGTTTATAGTCTTGAATGAAATCTTTTAACAGTGGCTGAGCCTCACCTTTCCATAATATGGCCCATTCTTCTTAACGTTCAGTCAGTCATGTGCTATATGTGATAAATGCATAGGCAATCATGTATCTTTCGATACATGACTGACGAGTCAGATTTTTTCCCGCAATAGGTTGCCATTTCTTTTTGCAATAAACCAGTTGTCATCCAAGGCTATAGAACCTGGTTTGTCCTGCTATTTACCCATAGATGGAGGGAGAAGAAGAGGATTCATACCTTTCCCAAGGGTATTAGCACGTAAGTAAATGTAATGGATTTGACTGCAATTCAAACTCGGCTCAACGATTCCTCAATCTGAGCCGCTATCCATTACTCCACCATGCCTCCAATGCTAAGCCTTAGTTCTTCTAATGTTCTTAACATTGGTTCTTCTAAAATAGTCTTCTAAAATCAAATTTTCACATCAAATGAATATCAATTAACATTTAAAGGAAAAAAGTAACACCAGAAAACATGCTACAGTGTAAGTACCATAGTGGAAAGTTCATTAGAACAATTACCATGAAAGTATTTAAAGAAAAGGTGCTGAAAAGCCACATTTAATATATATGTAAAATTAGAAAGAATTTGGAATTTCTTAGACACATTGGGAAGAAATTGAACGTGGCATATTAATGCATAAAGGACATACTAAAGGCAGATGAAAACGGCTAATATCCGACCTAATGAGCTACAAGAGACAGGATGCTGTGGATGGCCATGATTGCTTATGTCCTATGCATAAAAGAGGACCAAAGATTTATACTTCTGGCAGAAAACCACCATTTATATAGTTATTAATTTGATATAAGGCCCAAGAGCTGCTCAAGGTAGAGCATTACTGAATGAGGTGGTTGTAAGGGAATATGTGCATTATAGCGTAATGAATAACAGGAGAATGAGAAATTGGAGAGCTGAGTTCAAATACCAGTTGGGTTTATTACATTCACTTATGCCTTAGGAAAAGTATGAACCAATCTCCTTTCCTTCCAGCTATGGGCTAAATAGCAGGACAGACTACACCCTATAACCTTGGTTAGCAAACAGTATATTGCAAAAAAAAATGGAGCCTACTGTGGGAAATATTCTGCTCAGTGAGTCCTTAATAAAAAACAAAGACATGATTGCCCAAACATGTATCATGCTTGATACATGGGGAGCATATTATAAAGATATGGAAGATAGATCATGGTTGACACTAGACTTGAAGAGGTTAATGTTATAGTGATCAGAGAAGCATAGTCTTGGAAGTCTGTTCCACAAAGTTCTGGGGAACAAGTAGAACTTCACCCTTGCCAATGGGATTCAAAAGAAATATGGATAAGTCAACCCTGTGTATGTGATATGGAGCTGGAAAAGAGTTCCACAAGTGAGAAGTGCAAAAAAATAAATTCAGCTGTAAATTGGTGAGACCTTGTTGCTAATCTATTACTGCACTTAAATTCATAGAGTGTGGGTACCATAGCTAAGAGTTCATTTGAACAATTATCATGAAAGTATTTATAGAAAAGACACAGGAAAGCAATATTCTAGTGAAGCAATTTTCTTAGCAGCTGACCTTGCAATTGATTCAATATAGTCTTTTCACTTCATGTCAGGTGAGAACGTTAGCCTGAGAAAGTGAAACGAGCCATTCTCCTGGTGGTTATCTTTCACTTTTTTTTTTCATCAGATTTACCCTGAAGCAAGGTAGTAAAATCACTAATACACAAGCAGTTACTGGAAAAAATAGACAGCAGAAACATTACTTAAAGTCTAGGTACCATAGCAAAGAATTCGTTTAAACAATTATCATGAAAGTATTAATAGAAAAGACACAGAGAAGCAACTTTATAGTGGTGAAAAAAAAGGACTGAAGCTGAGATGCCAGGTCAGGACCAATAATATTGCTGATTCTTCTTTGGATTTTATCAAGAATCTCTAAATATATAGATGGGGGAACTGGACCATATGTGGCAGCAATATTCTAAGCATGGATGAACGGTAGATTTATAGATATGTAAGATGGATTCTGGAGAGAAAAATTGTCTCACACGAAACAGTGAGCTAACTTTCTTAGCAGCTGACCTAATAATAGATTCAGTACAATTTTTCAACTTTATGTCAGCCAAGAATGTTAGCATGAAAAGTCATTCTCCTGGAGGTTAGCACTAGCAATGCAGATGGAAGGCAAAGATGAGTATCTCAGCATGTAATTTAAGTAATTTAAGTGCAGTACTAGATGGGCGTTGAGATCTCAACAATTTACAATTGAGCTGGATAGATGTAATCATAAATTCTATGTTAACAGTTTTTTTTTTTTTTTTTTATCTCAGACTTCTCACTTGTGGAGCTCCCTTCCAGCTCCATGCTTTCCAGCCAACTTTAACCTGCAAAAATTAAAATGCAATAAATGCTGATAACTCTTCCTGCGCATTATTAATATTTCTGTTCCTAATTCTTCCACACCCAGTAACCTATTGCGTCTTAGTGGCTTTACTACCTTGCATGGGATGATACCGATTAAAAAAAAGTAAAAGAAAAAAAAAAATGTCCTCCTCACCTTCACTTTCTATTTCTTCCTCTGACATTCATTCAACACACCTCATTCAGTAACCTTCTACTTTGAGTGGCTCTTGGGTTTTTGGTTGAACTTTAGTAAAAAAAAAAAAAGGATGTTCTGATTAAGTATTTACTGACAGATACAGACAAGGTGGTTATATTTGGGTAGACAGATTGAAACCAATGAAAATAGATTAAACATATATGAAGATAAAATGGTTTTCAAAAAGATGGTTTGCAAAGGAGATAGCAATTTTAAATTCCATTTAACTTTCTTTTTTATTTCATCCTCCCCTTTCATGTGTATGATTTCAGATATCAATCATTCTTTGGTCATCTAATTTGATTTTTCTGGCTCCAGTTTCTGCAAAAGACCCAGTTAAAATGTCGGGCACTCAGAAATACTCTCAAATAGTAAAACCTTAATCTCCCATTGATTCTATGATCAATCGATCATTTTAGCCATTGTTTTCTTTTACAGTTTCCAAAAGATCAATTACCAGTGCACTTATAACCATTAAATTTGTCTACATCTCTGCTTACACTGATGTCTGCATTCATATTGGCATTTACATCTTAGAATATTGAAACGAGATTTGCAAAAAGAATGTGAGGGGTAAAATAAAAGCTTCCCTTCACTAATCAAACCTGATGGATCATGGAAAAATTTAAATTGCTTATTGATTAGAGACAACACAAACAATTTGGTTAAAAAAAAGCATCAAGAAATTCAGTTCATCATCTTCATCCTCATCATCATCCTCCTCCTCATCATCTTTTTCTTCATTGCCATCATCATCGTCATCATCAACATCATCATCTATTTCTTTGTCATCATCATCATCATCATCATCATCATCATCATCATCTACCTTCATCTTCCTCTTCCTCTTCTTCCTCCACCTCTCCCTTTATCCACCTCCTCACTATCTTCATTCCCCTCCTCCTCCACCTTCCACTCCTCATCCTGATCCTTAGTTTAAATCGAAATTGCTTATTGATTAGAAACAACACAAACAATTTGGTTAAAAAAACATCAAGAAATTCAGTTCATCATCTTCATCCTCATCATCATCCTCCTCCTCATCATCTTTTTCTTCATCATCATCATCATCATCATCATCATCTATTTCTTTGTTATCATCATCATCATCATCATCTCCCTTCATCCTCTTCTTTCTCCTCTTCTTCCTCCACCTCTCCTTTTATCCCCCTCCTCACTATCTTCATTCTCCTCCTCCTCACTATTTTCATTCTCCTCCTCCTCACTATCTTCATTCTCCTCCTCTCCTCCTCCTCCTTCCACTCCTCATCCTGATCCTTAGTTTAAATCAAAATTACTTATTGATTAGAAACAACACAAACAATTTGGTTATAAAAAACATCAAGAAATTCAGTTCATCATCTTCATCCTCATCATCCTCATCATCATCATCTTTTTCTTCTTCTTCATCATCATCATCATCATCATCATCATCATCATCATCATCATCTCCCTTCATTCTCTTCTTTCTCCTCTTCTTCCTCCACCTCTCCTTTTATCCTCCTCCTCACTATCTTCATTCTCCTCCTAATTCTCCTTCTCCTCCTCCTCCTTCCACTCCTCATTCTGATTCTTAGTTTAACTCAAAATTTCTTTTTGATTAGAAACAAAATTTGGTTAAAAAAGGCAAGAAGACATTCAGTTCATCATTCTCATCCTTATCTTTTCCCTTAGCATCACCACCACCACTATCATCATCATCATAATCATCATCATCTTCTCTCTTCATCTTCTCAACATCTTTGAGACATATATATGCATTTAGAAAAATAGTATGGCAAATTGGAACAAAGGTGATGAAGAAAAAAGCAAAAGAAAAAGATTACAGGTGAATTTTTCTAGATTGAAAAAAATATTCTTTTAAAAAATATTCTTTCAAAAAATATTCTTTTGAAGATATTTTTTCAAAAATATTCTTTCAAAAATTTTGAAACTACCAGCATGTCTCGTTTCATGCACATATGTAGATGTGGTAACATCAACAAAGTCCATCCAATGAAATCCTAATGGAAAGTTTTTGATACGTTTCGTATCAAAAACTTTTTTCCAATTTTTCATACTATTTTTCTAAATACTGTTTGCTGATATATAAAATTATATATCATTATATCACATATATATGTAAAAAAATATATCCTTATCATTTTCTTCTATGTATTGTGTCCTGTTAGGATGCGAATGATCATGGTCCTCCACAACTTCTTGTCCTTCATAGCTATTAACAATGTTTATCTTTTTGTTATTTCTCATAGTCACTGCTGTGATAACCATTTAAGTTCATTAGGTCAGCTATTCACTGCTTTCTCCTGTACATCTTGCCTTAAATATGACCTACAAGTGTTAAATTTTCCAAACCCTCTTTCCTCATTATGTGCCCTAGAAATTTTAGTTGTCTCTTTCTGATTCTAAATATGTGATCTTTTTGTTTCCATGTTTTTCACTGTTATTTATATTCTTTCCATATAGTTTGCTAAGGCAATAAAATGTTCACTCAATTTGTTTATCCTCATAATCTTCAGTTTCTATTACTTTTGCTTTCATTTATACCCCACAACTTATTCATCATTAGTTTCTTAACAGTAACCCTCTACTTTGAGTGGCTCTCAAGCCCAGTATTGGGTGAATATTAGTATTATAAAAAATATCCCCCTCACTAAATGTTTTTCAACAAGTAGTAATTTCACCACATAAAATGGTGACTGTTACATAACTAAATACCTCACTCCAACATGTGGCAATCCTTTTTTGTTTTTTTTTATTATTTTCTCATCATTTCGCCACAAGCAAGGTGATGAAGCCACTAAGACACAAGGGGGTCACTGAGTGTTAAACAATCTTAAAAAATTATTAAGTAAAGAAAACAATAAAAAAACAGGAATTAAGAAGACAGATGATGATGACGGATACTACATTTAAATTTTTGGAGGTTAAAGTTAACTGGAAAGCAAAAAGCCAGAAGAGAGTTCCACAAGCAAGAAGTGCAAGTAAAGAAACTCTTAGCATAGAACTTAGAGTTAGATCAAACAACTGCAACTGTAAAATGATGAGCTGTCAGTCTAGTTCACCTTCTCCTTCTATGTACTGTGTATCTTCAGGATAATGGCGATCCTGGCTCTCCACAAAACCTATCATTTGTAGCGCTTAATAAATTTTGAATTTTTGTTATCTCCCCTAAACATTACTCTGTCATACATTTACTCAAGCTTACTAGGTAGGTTATGTTGTTTTCCTCTGTCCCTATTCAATCTCTCTTGTGAGTATCAAATTTTCCAAACCCTCTTTCCTCATTATGTGCCCTAGAAATTTCAACTGTCTCTTCCTGGTGTTAAGTATAAGTGTCCCTTTTGTTTCCAAGTGCTTTCCAAATTTATAAAGCGAAGTTACCAAAAAGGAAAGATGATCAGAACAATTACCATGAAAATATTTATAGACACAAAAGAAGTTTGTTAAGATGGCGTGAAACTAACTCAAGCAGTGTTGTCAGATATATTAAATCCTGTTTATTGTTTATAATTGATGAATATATTTTATATTTGGAATATAGCACCAAACCCTTTGTATTTTGTAAAGATTCCAAGAAACTTGATATCTACCAGGTTTTTATTTTTTTTCTGGATGAAAATCTTACTTGAAACTAGCTTAAGAGCTGCACATCATGCTATGGATAATTGAGTCTTTGGCCCAAAACTAAAGGGACCTCTGGTGCAGCTTAGAAAACAGCAAAGAAAATTCCTCAATCCACTCCATGGATCTTCAAAACCTCATTCAAAAAAATGTTTAACTGTCTCCTCCCCATCCAGACACAAATTCCAATGCTGGATGTTCAAACACCACATGAAGGGCAGATTTTCAATCCCGAGATCATCCTAAGTCCAAAAAGTTATAATATGTCTATGTAGATTAAGAGTGGCACCAGTTAGAGGGGGTTTCACACAGACACACAGATAAACAGAATTTGCTGTTTATTTATTTAGATAAATGTTTTGAAGGAGACCAAATCAAGCTTTAAAAATTCAAAAGTAGAGGAAATGATACTGATTTAATTCAAACCAGATTTAGCTGAAATCAATTCTGGACAATTATGGTAAATATTTGAAAAGAAGCTTTTTGGTTGGCTTTCTATGCAAAAAAAGACTTTAAAAAAAAAAAAAAAAAAATCTTTGATATTTTAAATCATTCTTTGTTTTTTTGTTTATTTTAGAAAATTAATCTGTTCTCCTATAAACTTTTAAATTATGCATATCAGAAAGAAACAATGTTTGGTCGATTTTGTTTAGAAGAAATTTTTCTACTCTGCATTTCAGTTCATTCTTGTTTTTAGCCAAGTTAAAATTTTTTTTCAGTGAATCGTTCAGTGAAAAAAAGAACAGATTCAAAAATAAAAAAAACAATGGGAATGAAGTTTAATTCTTTTTATCCATTTATATTTTTAGAAAATAAATCCTTTTTTTAACCAAGAATATACATATTCTTTTCATTTGAAAGGCCAGTTTTGATATACACTTTATCAAAAATTCAATTTTCATTTATCAAAATTTGAAAAGGTAGTTTTGTCATTGCATTTTAAAATTCAGTTTATAACTTCTGTCTGTAATAAATCTGTTTTTCCTATTGTTATAAAAATATTTGTATCTATTTAACTGAATATTTTCTAATTGAACTATTTTAATGACATTATCAGTAGATAAATAAACAGATTGAGCTAGCTAGCTAGATAGATAGATAGCTCAAAATCACATAATTTGTATAATTTTTGACATAATTTCTGCCAGTATTTAGCCACAGACAATTTGCATTGCTTTTTTTCAATGCTAGATCATTACAAAATGCAATTTTAAATATACAAGTGTCATCAGAAAAGAATGACAAAACAGATGGAATTAAATTTATTTCAAGGAATAGTGTCATTTGAGAAATACTTGACAAATGTATGGGGAACAGATAGTCCATATTCACCTTTCCATTTCATGAAGCGCCAATGCCTTACAGAATCTAATTGTTGGTTCTTTTAAAATCTGATTTTTACTCAACATAGCAATCCCAAGAGCAACAGTGTCAGTAGAATTCTCCAATTTTAAGGGGCAGAATTGTTGGACAGTCAGAAGGAGGACTTAGTATTCCTCTTGCTACAATGAATAGAATCATCACTCAATTTAGAATTGAAGAAAAAGTACATGTATCACAACATTCAAGGTAACCTGGACACTCAGACAGGTGTTCAGAGGTCTGTGGAGAGCAACCCAAGAGAGAAGGTTCCTGACATAGCTGTGGCTATTGTTGATGTGTATCACAAATTAGCTGTGCAGTATCTCTATAACATTGGCTTTCAGAGGAGAGCTGCTAGATGAAAGCCTTTGATTACATCAGCTAATAATAAGAAAACAAAGAAATAGGTTAATTGCATTTTCAAGAAAGGTCTGGTCTTTTGACAATTCTCTACCAGTGGTTGTATTTGGGTTAAGAAAAAAACCGAAGTCAGGAGTTTTACAAGAACCACTTGAAACCAACTGTTAAACATGTTTCTTTTATTTGGTGATGTCTGAGGGGCTATTTTGAGCATTGGTTACTCAGATTTCGTAGAATGCACTGGCAACATTAATGCAGCAAAATATATTATGTTCCTTCGGGATGGACTTCTTCCCATTTTTACTGTCATCAGATGATCAAGAACACCACATATTCTACACACCAGTAGTCCCCAACAGTTTTGTGCCATGGATTGGTGTCATGCAAAACAGTTTTTCCATGGAAAAAGGGAGTCAGTTATGCATGTAGCAAAATACAATTAACCAGACTGTTATAGTCAATAAAATGGGAAATCATTTTTTAATTTTTCTGTGCAGCCAGGTAAGAAACGGTTCATGACCCAGTACCAATCCATGGTCCAGTGGTTGGGAACTGCTGTGACACATGACAGCAGACTATGCCATGCAGAAAAAGTCTACGGCTGGAGCAAAATGGATTGGTGTTCTACTATGGGCAAGTCAGTCACTGGATATGAACCCTGTGAACATGTCTGGGCCTTATTAGACAGATCACTGTTTAAGAAATGTGTGAGACCTGCTTCAAATTATGAATTGCTTAAGCTTTGGCATTCAACCCAGATAGAAATTCCCAAATTGAAAATTGCAGAGCTTGACGCTTTTATGCCTAACAGAGGGAAGATGCTCAAGGGCACTAAGCAGGAGTTGACAAAGCATTAATGGATGCATTTATTAAATTAACAATATTCCCCAAATTTTAGATTGCTGATTATCCTTGGTTTCCAAATTTGATAGGTGTTTGTTTATTTTTACAAGTCTGTATGGTTTGGTTTGTTTTGTTTTATGGCATATCAACCACAATGGGTTATTTAATGCTGACAAAATTTCCTTTTCTTTTCAAAAATGTATAGCTGGTAATATTTTTTTTTTTTAAATGTATAGTTTGGTTTCTTTTGTTTTGTGGCATATTAACCTCAATGTGTTATTTAATGCTGACAAGATTTTTATTTCTGGTAATATTTTCTTTTTTCAAATATTTATTGCTGATACTAATTTTTTTAAAAGGTATTTCTGGTATTAAAATCTATTTTTACACTTTCATAGTGTTTTGAGTCAGGTTGTGGGGTCAACTATTTGCCCATAGCTGGGACGCTAACAGGTGTTACCACCCCGGGTCAGGGTGGACCTGGGAACACCAGCAATTAAGAGGTGGTTCCACGCTCCTCAAAACCTCCTGATCAGAGGCCTTGCTGTTGGACGTAGTTTATCATCTTACCCAGGATGTGGATGCAGTTTATCATCATGCCCAGGACGCACATGTCTGTATACTGACACAGCAAAATTATAGGGATAGCAGTATGCAGAGGCAATAGTAGGTGGAGCCAGTGACTTCTTGCCATAAAATTGATCAAATTGATATCAATTGTGCTCAGCTGTTTATGGCAAGGTTACATGAACTATCAGAATTTGAATGAGGTTTAATAATGGGTGTCAGGCAGAAGAGGCATTTTATTCCTAAAATTGTGGGGACCTTTGACATCCCTCAATCCACAGTGTTGTTTGTGTAATAAGAATGCCTGATGCATAGCCTACCTAGATAGCTTGAGTAAATGGATGGCAGAACAGGGTTTGGGAGAGATAACATGAAGACAAAAA
The DNA here is from genome assembly GCA_964036315.1 of Acanthosepion esculentum. Taxonomy (NCBI): domain Eukaryota; kingdom Metazoa; phylum Mollusca; class Cephalopoda; order Sepiida; family Sepiidae; genus Acanthosepion; species Acanthosepion esculentum. Next base: position 46,340,432 of record OZ038487.1, read on the forward strand.
TTCATTAAGAGCTACAAAGGTAATGAAATTGTGGAGAGCTGTGGTCACCAACATCCTGAAGGAACATGGCACATAGAAGAAGGATATGGAAGCATAATAACTCCTTATCCCAGAAATTCAGACAGAAAACTGTTATATTCCGTACTAATAGGAATATATACTTGAAAAACAAAGTGGATAAAATAAGTAAAAGTTTATTGTAAAAAAACAATACAATAAGAATAAAGGTAACAGTTATGCACAAGGTCATCGTAAGTCAATCCGGTAGTGAGTGATACTGTTGGAAGGTCGGTAGGGCACTTTACATTAAAATTTCACTGGTTTTTCATTTAATATTTCCTTTTCCTTTATTATCTGTTATATTCCATGCTAATAGGAAAATATACTTGAAAAAACAAGGTGGATAAATTAAGTAAAGGTTTATTGTAAAAAACTGGTACAATAAGAATAAAGTTAACAGTTATGAACGCAAATCGGTTGTCACAAATCAATCCAGTAGTAAGTTCTACTATTGGAAGGTCGGTAGTTCTCACGTAAGTCTGAGTTATACTCAACAGATCCAAGCTAGTATATTTAGCTACACCCCACGAGGGTTGCATGTGGCACAAGGCTGGGTTTAATGTGGGTTTTCCGAGTCCGTAGGCTCGGCCAAAAATATTCCCTATTTGAACCCATAAAAACAGGTTCAGGGTCAGTCTAGCTCCCCGAACAAGACTCTGCTCTTCAGCAGAGCCTCGTCCGGGTTTCTCTCTGCCCAAAGGCAGAGAGTTCAACTGTCTAGCTGGAACAGGTCGCAGCTAGCAATATCTAGGGTTCAGGGACAGCCTACCTACCTGAATGAGACTCTGCCCTTTGGCAGAGCCTCATCCGGGTTCCTCTCTGCTCAGAGGCAGAGATTTCGACCGTCTTGCTGGAACAGGTCGCAGCTAGCCTCTGTAGTCCATTGACTTACAGATACTTATAGGTAGTTACTATCTATAGTGTAGTCACTCATGGGGGTGACAGGTTATTCTATTACATCAAAAATATGATCTCTTTTTATTAAAAATTATTAGAAAATTACAATATTCCTACTGAGTGAACACCAACTTAAAATAAAATCCAATTAATTTGGGTAAAAGATAAAAATTACACATAATTTAAAATATAATCAAATTATTAATCTGTAAAGTTTCAGACTTTAAACAAGTATAGTTATTAAATTATTAGAAATTTTATACTCTTCCAGTAAGAGTCTTGAAAATAGAGTTGATCACTTTTCTGTTAAATATTTGTGCGCATTTTGTGTCTGCGATTACATCTGTATGCCAAGTATAAATAAAGGACAGTGTATCAAGTAGCCAGTCTACATTCTGTATGGGTGAAGTAAGAGGAGTCAGTTAAGAATTTTCCTGTGTTTTGTCTATTTACTGTTATATGAAAACATGTCTTCAGAAGAAGAAATTGAACTAAAAACAACAAACATTTTTTTGTAAAACATTTAAACAGCTCTAGGATATAAACATTTTAGATATACACTTTACTTTCTTTCTTCTTTTCCTTTCCATTTCTTTGTGGATAAGTGGAATATTTTTACCAGGCCAAATTTTTACTCTGTCAAACTTTCACTTTCTTTTTCAGATTATTCAATAAACCTACAATTATATTTGACATTTTTTAAAATTTCCAATTCAAGTAAGTACAGTCCAGGAACTTTCCACTGTAACCTTGTTAACACTTTTTAACAGTACATACATTTGAGTTGTCTGTTACATGGTTGCTGGTGAATGGTATTGTCTTTGTTTCTTATGTTTGAGGCCTGATGAATTGTTCAGCAATGATTATCATGGATGAATTTAGAAATTCTTTTTCATATATTTTGTGTTTTGCTGATGATTGGTTGCTCTAAACAATTAACTGGCCTTGAAACATGGTTGGCACTTAAAAACCTGTTCAACATAAAGAATGTTTACCAAAAGCCTGATGAAGAAGCAGATCTTTCAAGCATAATGCAAAATTAGATGCAGCATGTTGCTTCAATTTACTAAACAATGTAAAGATTTCAGAGCCATTCCATCATAATATGACAATTGAGCACCAGTAGATAGTGTGTAGATTGATTCATAAAGTTGAGTACCAATACTTACTAGCTATTTTTGTGAAAACGTAAATCTTTTTCTTTTATTATGGATTTTATAATCTGATGAAGGCTGAGAAGGGATAGAGTGAAATGTCATGATAACAAAATCACCAAAACAAAGGATGATTTCAATTATAATGACAAAACCTGCAGTATTATAGACTTTTCTTAAAATTATATACACAATATTCTTTTAGCTTTTACAGTTCAATATAATTCAATTTTTCTAGAGGATTAAATATATTAAAATGTACAAACAATTCTGGCTAATTCATCTAGCAAAAATTAGTCTACTTTTTTTATATATTTTTAGCAAAATAAAACTCATTCTTTTCAAAGAGAATAAGTTTTGCAGTCAGTGTAATTGTTAAAAAATGACAAATTACTTTATGACTTTACCAATAAAGAATTTGAAAGAAGAAACTGTGTTTACTCATGATATATTAATAACTAGCTACTGCTGAAGTCAAAAGGTCCACCCATAAAAAAATAGGGCAAAATCAATTTCCAGAATATTTTTTGTAGATTAGCATTCATTAGATCTTCCTCTAAGCATTTTTGTAGATTAGCATTCATTAGATCTTCCTCTTAACATTTTTGTAGATTAGCATTCATTTGATCTTCCTCTAAGCATTTTGTAAATTAGGATTCATTAGATCTTTCTCTAAGCATTTTTATAGATTAGCGTTCATTAAACCTTCCTCTAAACATTTTGGTAGATTAGCATTCATTATTCGTTCCTCTAAGCATTTTGGTAGATTAGCATTTATATAGATTAGAATTCATTATTCCTTCCTCTAAGCATTTTGGTAGATTAGCATTCATGTAGATTAACATTCATTAGATCTTCCTCTTAACATTTTTGTAGATTAGCATTCATTTGATCTTCCTCTAAGCATTTTGTAAATTAGGATTCATTAGATCTTTCTCTAAGCATTTTTATAGATTAGCGTTCATTAAACCTTCCTCTAAACATTTTGGTAGATTAGCATTCATTATTCGTACCTCTAAGCATTTTGGTAGATTAGCATTTATATAGATTAGAATTCATTATTCCTTCCTCTAAGCATTTTGGTAGATTAGCATTCATGTAGATTAACATTCATTAGATCTTCCTCTTAACATTTTTGTAGATTAGCATTCATTTGATTTTCCTCTAAGCATTTTGTAAATTAGGATTCATTAGATCTTTCTCTAAGCACTTTTATAGATTAGCGTTCATTAAACCTTCCTCTAAACATTTTGGTAGATTAGCATTCATTATTCGTTCCTCTAAGCATTTTGGTAGATTAGCATTTATATAGATTAGAATTCATTATTCCTTCCTCTAAGCATTTTGGTAGATTAGCATTCATGTAGATTAACATTCATTAGATCTTCCTCCAAGCATTTTTGTAGATTAGCATTCATTAGATCTTCCTCTAAGCATTTTTGTAGATTAGCATTCATTAGATCTTCCTCTAAGCATTTTTGTAGATTAGTATTTGTTAGATCTTCCTCAGCACATTTTTGTAGATTAGCGTTAATCAGATATTCCTCTAAGCATTTTTGTAGATTAGCATTCATTAGATCTTCCTCTTAACATTTTTGTAGATTAGCATTCATTTGATCTTCCTCTAAGCATTTTGTAAATTAGGATTCATTGGATCTTTCTCTAAGCATTTTTATAGATTAGCATTCATTAAACTTTCCTCTAAGCATTTTGGTAGATTAGCATTTATATAGATTAGAATTCATTATTCCTTCCTCTAAGCATTTTGGTAGATTAGCATTCATGTAGATTAACATTCATTAGATCTTCCTCCAAGCATTTTTGTAGATTAGCATTCATTAGATCTTCCTCTAAGCATTTTTGTAGATTAGCATTCATTAGATCTTCCTCTAAGCATTTTTGTAGATTAGTATTTGTTAGATCTTCCTCAGCACATTTTTGTAGATTAGCGTTAATCAGATATTCCTCTAAGCATTTTTGTAGATTAGCATTCATTAGATCTTCCTCTAAGCATTTTTGTAGATTAGCATTCATTTGATCTTCCTCTAAGCATTTTTGTAGATTAGTATTTGTTAGATCTTCCTCCAAGCATTTTTGTTGATTAGCATTCATTAGACTTTCCTTTAATCATGACCTTTGTCAGAATAAAAAAATAAAGATTTTTTTCATTTTGAAGGCATGATCCTATTCATAATATAAATACAGTGTCAAACTGATTCTTGACTGTTTAAAACGTTATCTGTACTTATTGTTCTACTTATTACTATACTTATCTGCTTTTAATTACAAATGTCTAGTTTGAAACTGTGCCCACATCATTAATAACTATGTACTACTGAAGTTGTGCTTTTATTCCGTTTGGGTTGGTTGTTTTCATTGGTTGGTTTTTAGTGGCATGTCAACCTCTATGGGTTATTTAATGGCGAAATCTAAATATTTTGAACATAATTTTATGACTTCAACTAAATATATTTTTAACGCAATTGTATGCCTTCAGCTACAGATAAAATGTAATGTTAGTCATTTTACTATAAAATGTATTGTTGGTATTTTTTTTATATAAAAATGTATTGCTGGTATTTTTACTAAAAAAAAATTTATTTTTATACTTTCATAGTGTTTTGTATTTGTTTGGTGGTTCACTAATTGTCCATAGCTTGGATTCTAATAGATGTTACCACCCCAGATCAAAGTGGACCTGGTTACAACAGCAATTATGAGGTGGTTCCATGCTCCTCAAAACCTCCAATCTCCCTGTCAGAAGCCTTGCTGTCAGATGTAGTTTATCATCATACCCAGGACTACCCAGTTCAGGATTTTCCTCAATTTTCAATGACATGGGCACAGTTTTAAAAAAAACCAAATAGGTATAATTTTCTTAACCCCACCAAAATTAAACAAGATAATCATGAAATGCTTATGTGTTCAATATCCATTTTTTTTTCAGCATTTTATGAGCATCTTCCTATATTTCTGAGATATGGTATTGTAACTATTTATACAAATGTTTACATTGTAACTATTTATACCATTTACATTGTGACTGTTTTCATCATCCTTACTGTCATATTCACAATGTTTCTACTATTATACACTCCAGCCTTCTTCAGGTGATATTTGCTGGAATTTCAACCTGACCCTTTATTTAGTCCATGGGGTGAGATTGTTCTAATTCCAGGTACCATGCTTTTGGGTAGAATATTTCAGTTTTAGTTAATTTGCCTTGATAACTCCCCAAGTTTTTGTCTCAGCTGCTGAGATCAGGGATTGAACTCACAAGGACACATGGCTCAGTGAATAAAAGGGCTGATTGATTGTTCCAAAAAATGACTTGATCTATGGCGCACTAATATATACAGCTCCACATGTCACATATCAGGCTAATTTCTTATTTTGTTTATAGTCAATTGATATCTGTTTTATCTAAAAGATGTTAAAACCGTCCCAAAATACACAAACAGGATTTTTTTCTATTTTTAAACAGAAAAGTAATAATATATGATTGTAAACAAACAAAAAAGTTATTAAAGAATTAAGTAGCAATACAAAACAAATACTAGTAAAAAACTTACTAAAATTTTCTCTATAAATCAATTTTCTTTTGACCTTTGCTATTTTTTAAAAACATTCTACAATATTTTTTTAACTTCATCTGATGAAAACTTTCGTTTGTTGTAAAATATATTCACAATTTTTGCTGCAAAATGAATTCCTTTTTCAGTGTGTTGTTCACAAGTAAAAACATATTTTGGAGAATAAGTTTCCCCAAAATTCTTTCAGCAGACTCTCTTGTAATGGATTCGTTATGTTTTACAATAAGTTTATCTGCATATTCAAGTATAGTAAAACATGCCCAAATGATCTCTGCCACTCAGCTAGATGGAACCATAAGATCTCCCCAAGAAAGTAAGTCTCTGCACTGCTTCTCTGTAGCATCACCACTATCATTGCCTACCATGACCAGGGAACACATTTCACATTGAAAATATTTAATTAATTTTTTTGAGTTTTCTCTAAAAAGAAAAAGATTGTAATGGAAATTTCTCCAGAAGTAATTTGGTGGCTTGTTGAGAATTATAGCACAGTAGTAAGGCATAATGTATTATTTCTGCAGAAAGTGAAGGACAACCTCTTGGTTGGTAATGACTTTTTTGTAATTCTTTTAGAATTGACTATGGTTGTTCTTCCATCATGTTTTGCATGCAGTTTGGAAAATTTTCTAATATGTTAAATCTTGTGAATTTAGCATTATGTCCATGTATAAACCACTGTGGTAATGGATATAGGGGTTCCACTGCACTTGAGCCGGACATGAAGAACAGTGTGAATAGATTCTTTTATAGATGGCAAATGTGTTTCAAGGTCAAAGACTGTTCTATAAATTATAATATAATCTTCCTTTTTTTAAAATTCAAAATCTTTAGGACAACACTATGCATCTTCCAACTGAGTAAAATCCTTCATCGTATCAGCTGAAATAAAATCATGTAATTCATCAGTTTCAATCAGTTGTTGTTTTGGAGGCTTTCTGAATTCCCTTGTATTCAGCAAAAGAGACAGTTTTCTTATTTTTTCTGAATGTATTTTTGGCATTGGATGTTAATCCCAATTCAGTTTGTTTCATTTTCCTTTCAAAATAAATTTCTCTTTAAAATGTTTCATGCAGAGAACTGAAGTTTTTGTCAGAAACCAATCAATCAATATGATAAACGAATTTTATCCATTTTTCTACGAGGTCGGATTCCAAGAGGAAAAGAAAATGTCGATACTTTTTCAGTGTTTTCATCCACTAGAACAGCCAAAATGCAACACATTCGTTAACCATTTTTTGTTAAAGAAAATATCACAACAAACTTTATAATTTAATCTTTAAATGCAATGGAATATGAGGAAGAAAATTTATCTAATAGCGTTCATTTGCAAAACAGGCCATATATACAACTGAAAATCATAAAAGCAAGACAACTCATAGCCATTTATAATCCGTGGATTATCCATTTTAGTGTTGAAAACATATCTAGGGAATTGAAATAACGTCTGATAAATTCTATGTAATTGTATGTTGCTAATTTACATTCTAAGAATTCAATTTTTAAAGTTACCTCCCTTTTAGATCAGCAATTTTCTCAGTCGCCATTTACTTTTTGTTTTGTTTACATTACATCAGCCTGTTAGAAATCAGCTTGTTATGTGACATGTGGTGCTGTATAATACTAATTGGCCATGCTTGACCCAAAGGACTGTGAGTTCAATGTCCACTAGTTGACCTCCCTTTATGGGCTTTTTTCCCTACTATGCTAAACTTAGTTAATATCACTAATGAAAGACATCAACTTATATATTTAAAAATGGTGAATGAGTTTAATTCAAGAAAATGATATATTAGCAAATGCAGAGTGTCCCAGAATTAACTATTTCAATGAAATTGGGTAAATTTTTAAAAAACTGATACAATTTTATGTTTATTACTTAATTATGATATGAAAAAAGAATTAACTATTTCAATGAAATTGGGTAAATTTTTAAAAAACTGATACAATTTTATGTTTATTACTTAATTATGATACAAAACAAATAGATTTAAAAATCTTATGTCAAAACTTTATTGAAATTTTTCAACATGTGCTCCGTCTTTACCCCTGAAAATTTCAAATCTATCATTAATTTTGTGAAACACATTTTGAAACATTTCATGAATTATCTCCTGCCCTGCTAAATGAATGTGTTCTTTAAGCTCAGCTAAAATATTGATATTTTGGTGGCAAACATTTGTTTTTATGAAACCCTGTACAAAGAATTCCAGTCAACAAAGATGAGTTCTTGTGTATTCATTATTAATAGGGTTCTGAAAGGGAATGGTAATAAAATTAGAAAAATAAATTAGAAAAATTATAAAGTTACAAAAAAAAATTCATACACTTCTTACATTCTAACATATTAAACATAATTAACAGAAATAAAAGTGATTTAAAAAAAAAATTGTCTAATTTCACTGAAATAGTCAATTCTGGGGCATTCTGTATTTGATTAATGAACAAGAAATTTATAAAACTTTTGGTTATTGTTTCTTTAATTTTTTAAAACAATTTTTTTTAATCTTAGGCCCATTGAAAAATTAGGTGATCATAGCTTTCAAGAGCTTCTGGTTTTGTCTTAGAGAGGATGCAAACAAGAAGGAGGCTTATACATAACATCAGGAAGAAGCAGCTGAAGTTTCTGGGACACATAATGAAGAAGGAGGGCCTGGAGAATCTGATACTCACTGGGGTTGAATAGAGAGAAAGAGAGACAAGGAAAAAAAACGTATGACATTCCTGGTGGGCTTTAGCAAGTGGATGACAGAACTTGCATCTGGGGGAGAAAGCAGACGGAAGAAACTTGTTGCGAGGTGCAAGGGATAGAGGGAGGTGGAGAGTCATGTTCACCTACGTCCTGAAAGGACATAGCACATAAAAAGAAAAAAGAATGAACTGACATGGTTTCTTGGGAAAATTAATGAAGTGTTTTCCTGCTGTCTTCTCTCTGGTTTGGAATACCTTCTCCTAGACAAGCTGCCATCCAAGGCTAGAGAGTCATATCTACCCAGCTATTTAAACCTGTTATAGTGAAAGACACCTTGTCTAGATAATAGACTCTCCCATCTATTATAAGTAGGAGTCAGTAGTAGTTGAAGGGAAAAGAGAAATAGTCAGCGACCACAACTCGATTACTCTGCGTAACGCTTTATTACAAGTTCCTAACGTTTCTGTACGTTTAACCTATTTAGGACGCTTTTAGTCCGAATACAGTTTCCACTAAGGAAATAATTCCACAACAAAACCATAGTCAGGAAGAGAAAGAATGGATTCTTGCCGTTCTCAGCAGCATTATTGTAATAGTTCTTTCCTGATAGGTCTCTATTACAATGTGAATAAGTCAGAATATATCACCACTTTCCCTGAACCATCTGAGTGGAAGTCACTCACTAATACATCCATCAAAAGAGTGGAGAACTTCAAATATCTTGGATCTCACATAATAGATTCTCCAAAAAAGCTTCAACATCTGCAAAGCTATTGCATGGGAAACATGTAAAAAACTTCACAAGATTTGGCGCTCAAACCTTCCACCCTCCTTAAAAGTCGAAACATTTTGAACATTAATTGAACCATTCCTACTGTATGGATCAGACACTTGGACATTATCTGCTCATCTTGAGAGACAAGTGGATGGAACATATACAAATCCATTTAGAAAAATCCAGAACATTAGTTGAAGATCCCATGCAACACTTAATACAATTTACGGAGAACTGAGACCAATCTCTCTTAAGCTCAAGCAAAAATGACTACAGTTTGCTGGCCACTGTCACCAAGTAGACATGGAAGTCATCTCATCCTTACTCCTATGACATCCTTCTGGAAGTGTCTTCTCATGAAAATTGATTTTCCCAGACACCATAGTTCTGGACTCAAGGTTGGACATAGGGGGTCTGGGGACAGCAATGCAGGATCAAACAGTGTGGAAAGGATTGTCAATGGAGTTTTGACCAACCATAAGGAAATCGAAGGATGATGATAAAGAATATACTCTGATCATTCGTAAACATCTATGTTGATGATGTAATCATGATATACGGACACGCCTCTAAAACTCTGGATGATCAGAGATTGACAAGCTGACCTCTCTCTTGATCTAACACTAACTTCCTAGTGGAAAAAAATAACTGGCTAGTTACATTGAATGCCTCAAAAACCAAACTAGTTACATTCTATCACCACCGATCAGACCCTGAAATACTGCCAGTCATGATGAATGTATATCCTCTCAAGGAGGCCCCATGCCTTGAGTAGACATTAAGTGTGAAAAGGATTGTCAATGGAGCTCTGACCAACCATAGGGAGATCGAAGGATGATAATGATGATGATTGTGATAGAGAACATCGACTAGACCTGAATTTGAACTCTGTTCCCTGAGTCCCCTTTTCTTGGCACAAATAACTATAACTATGCTGCCATATCTGGGCTGGAGATATCCAAACTTCACTTTCCAGACTTGACAGAGTTCAAAAGTGTTCATGAGGCCTTGTGGAGGATGAATTATTTTCATCCCTACAGCCCTGTTCCCACAGACGAAGCATTGCCAGCCTATTGTTACACTACCACTATTGCCATAGAAAAAAAGCTACATTTTGTAGCTCTACCAGTTTACACCTTTACAGCTAAGACATTCCATGCCACATCCACAGAGTTTAATCATTCTGTTTATATTCCTTTGATAAGAAGGCAGTTCCACTGAGACAGGTTATTCCCAAGAAGTACTTGTTTAGGGAAAAAATTCCCGAGAAGATGCTTCCTGAATCACTACAATCTTAACCTCTTCAAGTCTATGATCATAATCTGCTCTTACTTATGCCTATACAACAACCTCACTCCATAATCCTCTATCTTGAGTGGTTCTTGAGTCTTGTATTGAGTGAACATTTAAAAAAATAAAAAAAGAACCGTTATACTACATGCAGATCATGAGTGGAATTAATTCAACTGCTCTCATTTACCCACCAAAGAGAAACCTCCTTGCTTACCAGCAGATTGGTGGATGCCCAACTCTACGAGAGCACATCTCTGCACCTGCTTGGTCTCAGGCTTTTCACTGACCTCAGGTGGAACAACTACATTGAATCAATACCTTCATTTACTGCAAGGGAAGTTGGTTTTCTGTGTCATGCCAGAAGGTTTTTCTCATCCTTCAAATCTACAATTCAACCATTCGTCCTTGCATTGAATACCGCTGCCATATATGGTCTGGTGTCTCCGCTGTTCATCTCAAGGTCCTCAACAAAATCCAGAGATGGATATGCAATGTGATAGGTTCTGATCTGGAAATCTCATCTACAGTCACACTCTCACAGACGTGCTGTGGCTTCACTCTGTCTTTTCTAGAAATATTTTCATGGCAACTGCTTCAACAAGCTACTTTCACTGGTTCCCAAACTGCATGAATTTAAGAGTGCTACTAGGTTGACATCTCAGTCCCACCCTTTCACTGTCGAAACAGTTAAATGTAGCTGTCTCTTCTACTCTAAGAGATTCTTATCTCGCACTTCCTTATAGTGGAACTCCCTTCCTCTTACTTGCGTCCCTGATAGCTACAATCTTCAAATATTCAAATGTAATGTCAATTGACATCTTCTGATGCCTTGACCTTGACCCCTGTCCTTCTCTTTATCCTTTCCTCAAACACCCTCTTTAATCTTGCTAGTGGCACTCCTGCTTGCTTGGAGGGATATCTTAAAAAAAGAAAGATCTTGTAAAATATTACAGGTATTTACTAAGCTTAACTTAATATGACACAAGGCCAGCATTATGGAGCATGCAATGGGATTGAACTTACTGACATAGTCATTGTCCACTATAGAAGTTTTCTCTCTTCAAATCTGAAGTAAGGTGGTCTAAAATGTACACAAGTAAAGGTTTCAAGAAATTATTTTTTTAATGAAAATAATATTTAGGTAAATACCTTCCAAAGTAAATGTACAAGAGTACTAAATTGTTATTTAATATCAATCTGACTCTATGGCAGTGAATACTGGGCAGTCTTCTCACATATGAAAAAGAGACCTGATGTAACAGACATGTGGATCTACAGAAGGATGCTGAGAATAACATGCACAGAGCCTATGAGTAACAAGGAAGTTTGAAGGAATATGGAAACACCAAGGACAATTATTCTTAGAAGCAGAAAGTGACAACTGAAATTTCTAAGACACATAATGAGGAAAGGGGGCTTAGAGAATCCGACATTCATAAGACATTTTGAAGGTATGGGGGATAGAGAAAAGTAACGAGTAACATACCTTACAAGGTTGTGTAAATGGATGGCAGAACAAGGATTTGGAGGGATAATGAACAGACTAAACTTACTAAGAGCTACAAAGGATGGGACGTTGTGGAGAGCCATGATTGTCTACGGTCTGAAGTGATATGTCACATAGACAGAGAAGAAGTGGAAAAATATTAGGGTAAGATAATAGGGTACATGGGTTCTCCCTCATCTCAACACACTTCTAAGTTTTTATTTCTAATTTTATTCATTTATTTAACTTGAATTATTTGCAGGATAACAATAAAGAAATATCAGGTTCTTTGTTTCCCTGATGCTATGGTTTCAATCTGGGGTTCCCATAAAGAGGGGTAAGAATTTAAGCAGAAAAAAGAAGGGAGAATTAAAAGAAGAAAATTCTGGGTGAGCCAGAAAATAAAGACAACATTTCTTTCAATTTTTGTTGTCCCCAAGTGGCACTCTGGCTTAGAAGTGAAGTTAGGGTGGGGTAATTTGAATGTCTGACATTCTCTGTGTTTGTTGCTTTTGTCTGCTGGTATTCACTTCATTGTTGAACTAAGGTAAACATTAAGGAGTAAACATATGACACAAACTTACACAGACATACACACATGTATGCAGACTCATTTTTATGTATAAATATACAAGCAAATACATTCAATTGAATATCTATCTATCTATCTATCTATCTATCTATATCTCTCTCTCTCTCTCCCAGCCTTTTCATATTGCTCTTTCTTTATTTTTATCTATCAGCTTGCCAGGAAGTGGCCATGTTCAAATCTATCTATCTATCTATCTATCTATCTATCTATCTATCTATCTATCTATCTATCTCTCCCAGCCTTTTCATATTGCTCTTTCTTTATTTTTATCTATCAGCTTGCCAGGAAGTGACCATGTTCAAATCTATCTATCTATCTATCTATCTATCTATCTATCTATCTATCTATCTATCTATCTATCTATCCCAGCCTTTTCATATCACTCTTTCTTTATTTCTATTTATCAATCAACTTGCCAGAAAGTATCCCTTTCCAACTCTATCTATCTATCTATCTATCTATCCAAGCGTTTTTATATCGCTCTTTCTTTATTTCTATTTATCAATCAACTTGCCAGGAAGTATCCCTTTCCAACTTTATCTATCTATCTATCTATCTATCTATCTATCTATCTATCTATCTATCTATCTATCTATCTATCTATCTATCTCAGCCTTTTCATATGACTCTTTATTTCTATCTATCTATCTATCTATCTATCAACTTGCCAGGAAGTGACCCACACACCTAATTTCATGACCTTCCTCTGCAACACATATGGAATGAGACATGCAGAATCCGGTTATGAAACTGCAATGGACTGCTGCTGACTCTGTTATAATTTCAAGTGGGGCCTACTGTAGCATGTCTGTCATGCGTAGCCCTCTTTATTCACTGGTTCAATATTGAGACCTGTTATAATCATCATCCGCTTTTTCCACTATTGGGGTCTTTGGGGCTGGTTGTGCTTAATTTGAGCCCCGATCTTCAACCTTGCAAGCAATAGTGGCCCTGCCAGGTGTTTAGAACTCTCGGTGGCATCACTGTCAGAGTCATATATATACGAGGGTGGAATAATAATTAATAAGCACATAGTTTGATATTAACTGCATTTTGATCTGAAATTTTCACTACATAATGCTCAATCTGTTAGTATTATTAACCATTAAAAAAGGAGATTATGTTGAGAAATAAGCATTGGTTGCACAAAATAAATGCATTTTCAGCATTAGGTTGTGGACTTACACTATTTTATTATGTGAATCAATATTTTCACACTAAAACTGATATTAATAACATTTTAGTCACAAGGGATGGGAAGTTGTGGAGAGTCATAATCATTTATGCCTTGAAGGGACATGGAACATAGAAGGGGAAGAAGATATATTCATTTTTGTTAATATCTATTTTTAGGGGCAAACAAATCTGAATATGTGCAGGGTGCAATGGGTAAATTGTCATCTAAATTACACAAAAATGAAAATAACACTGACATCTCAATTTAACAGATATATTTACCAAAATTGCATTAAAATATCTTGAAATACTAAAGTGTAAATTTATTCAATAAAATCACTATTAGCTTCAACCATGGCCTCCAGACAACTTTGGAACCTCTTGAAACTCTTCTGGATGGTCTCCTTGGTGAATGCTGCCATAATCCTTGCTTCCAGTTCATCTTTGGTGTTACAAGGAGTTTTCTTGGTCTCTCACTCAACTGCACTCCACACATAATAATCAAGGGGGTTGCAGTCTGGGGAGTTAGGTGACCAGATGTAATGGGTGATGTGGTTGCAGAAATTTTCTGACAGCCATGATTGGGTTCTCCTGCTTGTATGGCATGGTGCAGAGTCCTGTTGCTAGACATAGATTCTTTCACCAAATACTCTCTTGACCCAGGGCAGCACTACCTCCTCAAAGCACTTGATGTAGGCCTCCTTGTTGAATCTGATACCCTGTGGGAAGATGAATGGAGGTGTAACATTGCCATCACTAGTGATCACTCCAAACACCATTGTAATCACCATTAGTTTCCTCCAAATCTTTCTGAATCCTCTTAACTCACCTCAGATTGACATCTAAATACTCTGAAATGTGTGTATTGGAGCTTCTGGCATGAATGCCAAAGAGTACAGCATGCCATTTCCAAATTTCTGGCAAAGTAAATTGTGTCAATGTGCTCTTTTTCTCACAGATGGTGCTCAACTGACCCTACTATACTGTGCAGTCAACAGAATCAAAAACAAACAACACGCAGACATGAAATTAAAAATATAAAATGGCGACAATTTACCCATCGCACTGTGCGCGCTCGCGCGTGTGTGTGTGTGTGTGTCTAGCACATGTTTGTGTGCATCGGTATGTGCATTTATGAATGTGTATCTGCATGTATGAGAAATAAAAAAAATTTTTATAAGTTTTTTTTTTTTATTTGTGCACTCTTCAGCATTACCCCACAATCTAGCAATAACCACACCCCGTATATATTCTCCTCTCTATTCATCCATCTGTCCATCCATCCATCCAACTGATGTCTTTCTTTTTCTCTTACTCATCCCAGACTTAAATGACACCTCATACCATGTGTTGGTTGCCTTCATTAAAAAAAAACTGCAAGCAAGTAACTGAAGAAACAAAATCTCAAAAATTGCAGAAAAAAATTAAAAATTAAAAAAAGAATTATTTTAAATAAAATTAATGAAATAAAATAAAGAAATAAATAAAAATGAAAATAAAAAACAACTCAGATAAAAATAAAAATAAAAATATAAGAAAGCACCATCTAACAAAATAAAAATAAAAAATGTAAACAAAATTTAATACTAGAAAATTTATCCAACCTTAAATAAAAATCATTACAAAAAATATTACTTCCATCAAATGCTTAAAATCTTAGAATGCTTGCTACCCACAAGAAAGGTAAATATTTAATGATAAACATATTATCAAAAATTTTGATCTAAAAATGAAAAGGATAAATTCTTCGTCTATGTGCCATGTCCATTCAGGATCATGGCCCTTCACAACTTCCTGTCCTTTGAATCTCTCAATATCTTTTTACCATCTTTCCCATCCATTTATTCAAGTTCGCCAGGTAGGTTATGCATTGTTTTCCTCTATCCCTCTTGCCTTCAGTATGTCCTGTGAATATCAAATTTTCTAAGCCCTCATTCCTCATTATGTGCCCTAGAAATTTCAATGCTATCTTCCTGATGTTAAGTATAAGTTTCCTTTTTGTTACCGTTGCCTCTAGATCTTCGGTCAATGGAATTCTCAGAATCCTCCTGAAGAACCATATTCCTGTTGCCTAAAGTCTATTCTTCACATGTGAGGAGATTGCCCATCATTCGTTTACATATAGAAAGACTGATATTACATAATATAACTCTTTTCTTTGTTTCTAATGACATTTTTCTGATCATCCGAATTCTGATGACAGTAAAATCAGAACCGGAAAGAGGACAAGAACAGTGCTTGTTTGTCAAAGACACTGGAACAAGGAATGTAATATTTATGTTCAGAATGTTATCAGAAAGAGTAATACAAATGCAGAAGTACGTGTCTCTGTGTTTTCTAGATTACACAAAGGTATTCGATAAAGTACACCACAAAGACCTGTTGGAACAGCTCAACAACCTTGACATATTTGGGAAAGATATTAGAATAATCAAAAACCTATACAGGCAGCAAACTGCCTCCATACAGATAGAAAATGATTTCAGCAGATATACAAAAATAAAAAGGGGTGTAAGACAAGGATGTGTCTTCTTACCAGACTTATTCAATCAATGCAGCAAGGCGATTCTCAGAGAACTAGAAGTCCCGCCAGGATTCATTATTGACAGTCAAAATCTTGACAACATAAAATATGCAGATGACAAAGTGTTGATAGCAGACATAGAGAAGAAACTACAAGAACTCTTACAGAAGGTAGAGATGGAAAGGGAGAAGAAAGGACTAAAGATCAACTGGAAAAAGACAGAATGCATGATTGTTAGCAAAAAGATGGACCCAAAGTGTGAATAGCAAATCAAAGATACCAAAATCAAACACGTGCAGAAATTTAAATATCTGGTAAGTGTTTTAACTGTGTACTTTTTTGTTCCCATTTTTTAAACTTCCATTTTGCTCACATGCTTTATCCTTCGTATTCTCAGCATCCGTCTGCAGAATCACATCTCTGTTGCTTCAAGTCTTCTACCTGTATGAAGAGATTGTCCACCATTCACTGTCATGTACAGGGATTGATATTACATTGCAGTTCAGCACTTTTTTTTTTGTTTGTTTCTAATTTTCCTGTCTCTTTATACTCTGTTTAATTTCTGGGAGGCATATTTTGATATTCCAATTCACCTTCACCATTTTTGTACCATGTTTTCTGTTATCCATTATGATGACACTAGTCATCTAAAATTTTGAGCTTGCTTTATTTCGTCTATTTGGTGACTTTAAACTATTTGAAAATTCTAATACTTTTCAACATATTGATATTGCTTCTTCTACAGGTGAAATGGTGGTTCTCTCTACGTTATTTTCATACCTGATTATCATATTGTGCAAAATGCTTGCTGAATGTTATTGAGAAATGATGATAGCTAAAAATAGAGGAAGATTTTTTGCACAAAAGATTAGTAGGCAGATAGATAGATAATTAGATGGACAGAGAGAGAGGAAGATAGAGTGAGTGAGAGATTGCGTGTGAGACAGAGAGTGTGTGATATAAACAGACTGGAATAGATAGATATGAACTGATATGAAGAGATAGATTGATATGAACAAACTAAACAGATATGAGCATACTGAGATAGAAAGAGAGAAAGATGCTCACACTGATAAAGTGATAGAGAGATAGAGTGATAGGGAGAGATATAAACAAACTGAGATAGAGAGTCAGTGTGCGTGAGAAAGAGAGAGAGCAAGAGAGAGAAAGTGTGAAAAGCATGTGTGTGATAGGAATAAACGAGATTTGAAATGGCATAGATAGATATGTAAAAAAACTAAAATAGATATGAGCATACTTAGAAAGAAAAAGACAGAGATTCTCAGGCTGAGATAGAGTGATAGATATGAACAAACTGAAATAGATAGAAAGAGAGAATGTGAGAGAGAAAGAGAGCAAGAATGTGATATGAACAGACTGGGATAGATATATATGAAATGAGATCAATAGATAGATATGAATAAACTAAAATAGATATGAGAAAAATACTGAGATAGAAAGAGATAGAGTTGTGCAGACAGAGATAGTGGGAGAGATAAGAACAAACATATATATATATATATATATATATATATATATATATTTTTAAGCGTATCACCCCAAGCAAGGCTGGAGGCCACTATCACGCAAGGGGTTATAGAAGGGTTGGAGGAAGAGCAGATAGGAGTGGTAAAGGAGAGGATGTGGAGAAAGAGAAAGACAGTGGATCGATCAAGGCAAGGGGGTTACAGAGGTTTTGGAGCGAGAGCAGATAGGATTGAAAGGTGAAAGGACGTGGAGAAGGGAAGTGGATAGATCAAGGCAACTGTAGATGTTGATTGACATTACACTTAAATAGTTGGAGATTGTATTTGTCAGGGAAACAGTAATAAGGAAGGGAGTTCCATATGTGAGATGTGCGAGACATGAAGCTATTGGAGTAGAAGAGACGTCTACATCTAACAGTTTCAACGGTGAAGGGGTGGGAACGGGATGCCAGCCTATAGATAGATAGATAGATATGAACAGACTGAGATAGATACAAAGTGAGCTAGCTAGCAAAATATAAACAAATTTAGATAGATCTGAAGACAGATATACAGATAGATAGATTTGAACAAACTGAGAGATTGTACTTGTAGTATAATTTACACATTTAAATAATCCCCTAACGTCTCCAATACTTGCAAAAAATTTTCCATTTTTACAGTAGAAAGTCTCAGAAAGTACTAAAGGTCATTACCCTACTTTTAGAGTCTTTTAGCAAGGTAAAAGGAAGCTGTTTGTACCTTATGAGTATGTAAGAACTTAACATCATTGTCCTTTGGGAAGAATAGAAGAATTCGAGAAAGTGTTTGAAAGAACGTTTGATATTTGAATTATCTATCTATCTATCTATCTATCTATCTATCTATCTATCTATCTATCTATCTATCTATCTATCTCAGCTTGGTCATCAATTTGTACATATCTATCTCAGCCTCTTCCTATCTATCTATCTATAAATTTTTTTAATAATAATAAAAAAATAAGAGAAAAAAAAACTAAAAAGAAATGCGAAGGAAGCAGAACAGAAGATGGGAAACAAAACATTTCATCCGTATTTTACTTCAACTGTCATATCAGAGATCCCGGAAGATTTCTTTTAAAGAATTAAAGGAGACAGGTCAAAAAAATCATTCGAATTATAAATAAACAAATAAATAAATAAATAAATAAAAGCTGTTTCGAATTTAAGAAAAAATTAATATAAACAAACTTTATCAATTTTAATCAAAAAAACTAAAAGAAAAACTCCAACAATTTCTGTAGAATTTCAAAATTTCTTATTATTTCTTCTTGGTTAATTTTTTTCTATGTGCACCAAAGTGGATTATTTGTTTTCGAATATTTTGTTGTCTGAAGGAAGAAAAAAGAAGGGAGCAAAGGAGAGAATAAACAATAATAATAATAATAATAATAATAATAATAATAGTAATAATAATAATAATAATAATGATGATGTTTTGCACAAGTAGTAACTGATGGCTTAAGCTGGAGATAAAGTGACAGCAAGTATCTAAAAACCACTGCTGCACTCTCCTCAGTATTCAAGCTGTTTTCAGTAATAATGTTGTCTGGATGGTCTTACATTCTTTGCTGTCATTTCAAGCACCCCAACAACAATTACCTTAATGTCCTGCAATTTCTTCACTTCTTTTGTGAATGGTAGGTATTTATCCGGTTTTTCACCATCTTTTAATGTTATTCCGATGTTTTCTAGAGCATTGAAATCCATGGACTATCATGTTTTCTTTTCTTTGTTTATGATAACCAGATCTGTTTTTTTTTGCCTTGATTGGATGGCTGATTTGAAAAGCAAAACCAAAAATAACTTCATGCATTTTTACTATGCATTTTGAGGGTGTTTCAAAGTATTTAGATGCGACTTCCAAGTCATCCTGGTTAACTCATCCTTTAAATAAAAAAAAAAGCACTTGTAATCCAACCATGATGTTTCCTCACTACTCCCGCTCATGGGTAGAGATACACAATGCATCAGCTTCTAGGAGACATCCACAAATGTTAAAGTTCAGGCAACAGACAAACAAATCTGTGTTATTGAATGCAATATTTACTGTAGGTAAGAAATGCATTTGACGCATGAAATATAAGCCATCTCAGTAGTTGATGCCATTTCATCAGAAAGAATCTATGTCTGTAATATACAACAAATCCCCTAACCACATCAGTGACACAATATATGACCAAGTCAACTATCAAGTAAGACCTTAATTCCCATCTCTTTTCCCATATCTGCTAATACACTATAGGCAAAATTTTAGGGGCCACTATCTGGATTTCAAAGAATTGCCTAAATATTGAAGAATGCATATTTTTTTGTAAAACCTTAGGCCAGAAGACCTTTCTTTTCCTGAAAGGTTTTATGACATTTTCAATAATAATAATAATAATAATAATAATAATGAAATTAAGACATTACTGCATAAATTTTCCTTAAAGTTTAACATGCTGGATAATGGTATTCTTAGGGCGGACAGATTTTAAAATTTAAGTAACATTCCCTAAAACCTGTATACCATACACTAATGGGTTAACTAATTTCAGCATCTTAGCTTAGTAGGAACTAATTGAATTAAAGAAGGTATGAAACTTACTAATTATTAAATACACTGGGTGGCTCCAAACTTTTGGCCTAGAGTGTATGTGTCTGGTTTGCTGCTTGAACCGAGGATTATATATATATAATTGTCTGATTTTAAGTGTTAACATACTCTGGGTATTTTTTGAAGTGTGACAACTGAAAACTTTTCAGTGTTCCCTTATATACATGGTTCATTATCTGTGATATATATATATATATATATATATATATATATATATATTCAAAATATAATATACATATTTCATTATCTGTGATATATATATATATATATATATATATATATATATATATATATATATATATTTTCAAAATATAATATACATAATTCATTATCTGTGATAAAGACATTGGAATGACCAATACAAAAACAGAGAATGTCTCATATAGAGAAGATGTAACATTGAAAAACATAAAGGAAAAAAATTAATTATTTTTAATAATTATTTTTAATAATATGTGGAAATCTCCACCCTTTACCTGAAGACGGTCGTAAGACCAGAAACACGTGTTGTAAAACTATGAAAAATAAAGAATAATATTTTTTTAAAAAACCCACATTACAACCCAAAAAGTTTGCGGTACCTCTCTTCTTTTTAATATATATATATATATATATATATATATATATATATATATATATATATATATATATATATATATCACAGATAAAAAATTACATATATAAGGGAACAATGAAAAGTTTTCATATATATATATATATATATATATATATATATATGCACACACATATATATTTTAGGAAAATTATGACAAGGTGTAAATTTTTTTGTATGAGGCATTTTGTCCTTGTGTATTTCATCAAACTGAAGTGATGTTTACATTCATATGATTACACGTGCGAATGAAAGAGATGGGATGCCAACATTTTAAATTTAAATTTAAAACTTTAAAAAAAAGATGTGCTTAGGTATACCATACATTTCCCATATATATATATATATATATATATATATATATATATATATATAAACTCTTAACTCTAAACGTTATTTTAGTTGATACAACTTGTTTGAGTAGACGCCCTGTTTTTTTTTATTAAAAATAAAATACATTGCTTATATATATATATATATATGTGTGTGTGTGTGTGTGTGCGTGCATGTGTGTGTGCGTACCTCTTCTTACATATATCAGTGTAATCTATTTTAGATACTTTTTAAAATGCTTTTTAGTGCATATAAAAATACTCATTTTATTTAAAGGAGAAATTGCAAACTATAGAATTTATAGGAATTATAGAATTTATAGAAATTATAGAATTTAAGAACATGGATTTTTTAACAAACAATAGGAAAGGAATCATTGCGGACTGTTGGCATACTAATGCATCCCTTTTGCAAAATGGGAAAGCAGAATAGATCTTGTGGCCGAGTGGTTAAAACGTTTGCTTTCCGACCATGAAACCAGGGTTCGAATCTCATGATCAACTTGTTAGGAAAGTGTCTTCTTGATGTTATATATATGTGTTACATGGAACTTGCAGCACAAAAACACAATTTACACATAGTTAGAGATTTTTAAAAAAAGCCAAATGTATACACTTATTAGAAAACATATATCTCTAATTACAAACCAATTTTCATCTAAGTCACACACACGTCGCACTCTACTCAAAACAAATTTTAAAACAAACACAAATATACCAGAGCGCTGGCCATTATCGTTGCGACTCTTGATTGCCACACATACCTACAACTACGTAACTCTTATGTAGGCTATGAGAGAATCCGGAGAGAGAGAGAGAGAGAGAGAAACTTCACACTAACCATAGAGCCTACTCGAGAGCTCGGATGACTGCTCGTCTGACCATTAGGCTGTGAAAACGACCTCCTGTGAACACAGAAAGAGAACGGTTTTCACTATCAATGCGACAAGCCCAAACTGATAGCCAACAAGCTGTCAGCCGGGTTAAGCATACTCCTTTTTCACGCTCTCATTTCGCACCTCGTACATCGTACATTCGAACGCTATACTATACAACTTACAAGAGACATTTTCATATTTTGTAAATGAAAATAAATCTTTGGTCATTTCTCCAAATCAGTGTCTAATTCGTTTCTTTACTCCAACCAACTTGCACCACGGGTACCCACGCAAACGAACACGACTGTAAAAATGGAAGACGTTTCATTGTCACTTTCGGACATGTCTACGAAACAAAACCAAAACATCATCCATTTACCTCCTTTTAACAGAAGAAACCCTTGGACAGAGTTCAACCAAGTACAAGCTTCATAGAAGTTTGTTTATGTAGTAGAAACCCTACCAAAGGATAGAGCGACAGGGGATAACGGGCTCATCGTGCACATCACGAGCGCAAATCCGTACGACATTCTAAAAACAGCCTTCCTAAAAAGAATCGGAATATCAGATCAGATCCAAATACGGGAACCTTTTAGGGACATAGAGATCGGCGACAGATCACCTTTTAGGTAAAAACTCGATGGATGAAAACCTACTACGACGATTGTGGCTAGATAAGCTACCCATAAACACGGTCAAAATTCTCCCACCACTGACCGAAAAATTCGAGACAGCGAATAATATACATGATAATATACATAATGTCCACATCACACCCAACATCAGCACTTCAACGATGCCCGAAAAATCAAAGGTGGACAGATTAGAAGAAATAATTATGAAAATGACGCTGAGTATATCGGGTTATCTCCTCCTCATTTCCTAACCCTTCAACAGGGGTCTCTCTCCCACGTGTATAAATACTTGTTCACCCTTCTCTCTTTCTCTTTTCTCTGCTTACGCGCACGTGTGAGCAACTATCTCGACTTAGGCCGCGGGCCGCAACCTCGCGCGTGAGGCGAGGCATATAAAACTTTCTCTTAAAATTTCCAATATGTGAACTCTTATACACAACCAGCGTTTCCCATATTCTGGGAACACGCTAAAAACAAAATACACATCCGTACGGAAACTCAACACACACACAACTTTCCATACAGACACTGTAACATTTTATTCATGTCTTCAATGTATTTGTAATTCGTGTATTAATCTATTTGTTATTAATATATATTTGTTGCATACATATATATCGGTCTTGTTTGTTTATTTATCTTCTTTGGACTCCATTATAGCCCAACATTCCTATGTAGCGGGACCGGCCAGCGGGAAATCTTAGTCCAGAGATTTTCATCCTCATATTCACCCCCCCCCGGTCCTCTACAAGTATTAACCAGTCGTTCAAGAGAGACATGGATCAGGACACCAATACAGGCGAGATAACAGCAGAGGGAGACTGTCCAATACCAGACATCGAAGTTTAACCCGTGATCGAAAATATTGTTGGTATCACTGGCGTCATGGAATTAACGCTAAGAAATATACCCCCGATATACATTTCACACACCTAAAGCAAGGACAGCGACAGATTGACTAGTATCATCGAACGCAAATACAAGCATACAAGATCTTTCAAATGTAATCTTTTGGACATCACAGACAAAATCTCTGGCTTGCGATTTCTAGTCGACACCGGCAACGATTTAAACGTTTTACCAGCAACACAAAAATGAACACCCGACAAATTCTCCCCAGTAGCAGCGAGCGAACAATACCGTTATAAACACTTGCGAAGAAAAAAATCTCTCACTCTGGATATTGGACTTAGACGTTCATTGCCATCGACATCTATAAGTGCTGACGTCAAAACGCTGAATTTAGGCACAGATTTTTTGTACCATTATGCTCTTATCGTCAACCTTAAAAGGCAACGTTTAGTGGACAGCTCAACGTCCCAATTCATGGAGGGTTCACCGACGAATACTCCTTCCACAGAAATCAGAGCAGCACTACCTGATAACAACACCCATAGAACATTGATAAAGGAATTCGTAGACTTAACCAACCCAGTGACGTAGAATAAAAATTCAAAACATAATTTGGTGCCTCGGTTAATCTCCACTAGACAACCAGTTCATGCAGCACCACAACGATTATCACCAGATAAACTCAAAATCGACATGGCGGAATTTCAACAGATGTAGGCTCTAAATATAATCCGTCCGTCCGGTAGTCCTTGGGCATCGCCGTTACACGTAGTACCAAAGAGAAACAACCCAGACTAGAGATCCTGTGGAGACTCCCGAGCTCTGAATAGAATAACAATACCGCATAGTTATCCCATCCCACATCTAGAGGATCTTATTTCCGTATTACTACATAAAACATTATTTTCTAAAACAGATCTGATCTGAGCTTACAACCTGTTGTAGTAAAGCAAAAAGGAGAAAAAAACCCTATAAACTATAGTAGCAATAAAAGCCTGCAATAGGTTTCTTCTGTCTCTCGAACATTTGTAGCCAAATCACAGTTCAAACGATAGTCCGTCGTAACAGTCCAACAGACAACGTAGAAACAACAAAATGGGATCACAAATCCAACCTTCACTTCTCAGCAGCAAAATCGCATGTTCGTCCACCAAGCACAAAAACAATCCTGCCTGTAAGTGAAAAACAACGGCTTTTATTTACCGAACGATTTTTTTCTGATTGGCCGCACCATTCTGGGGAGGAAAGAATATTAGCATAGATTTTTATACTTAAAGTAGCAGATTCTTGCTAACTAATTTTAGTAATTTTTCTTCGGCAGATCGTGTACAAATCACGAACTGTTTTCGAGGTAGGTGCTTGTCTCTTTCACTACACAACCAAATTCCTGTGGTCAAAGAAGACATCGAAAAGACAGCCATAGGAAAATGTCCATCTGAACTTTTCAAATTTTAAAAAATGCCTGCTGGTCTCAAAAACGCAGCACAAACGTCGCATCGTTTAGTAGACGAAGTTTTTCGCGGACTAGATTTTGTGTACACATACATAAACGAGGTACGTATAGCTAGTACCGACGAAACAGAACACTAATCTCACGCCCAACAAGTTCTACGACATTTGCAATATTCCGGATTAGAAATCAATCCCAGCAAATTAATTGTTCGTGTCTCATGTTTATCTTTCCAAGGTCACAGGATAAACAGCAAAGGTATAACATCTTTAGTAATTGTCTATATTTTTGGGATGAGGGGTTTTCACTATGGATTTCGTTAATCGGACTGACTTCCTCATCTTGGTTGCTTTCCTCACAACGTTTCGGCCGTCTGATCCTCCGGCCTTCCTCAGGTGCATCTCGAACTCGGGAACCGTCGGTCTGGAATTTCGAACCCAACCCTTTATTGTTACGGGGGTACCATGTTCTCGTTCCATTAAGGCCATCGCTGCTGCTACTACTGCTTGACGCCATCGTTGCTGCAGCTGTTGCTTCTATTATCGTTGTCACCGCTCTTGTTTGTCGCTGCCACTGTCTTTGCTCGGGATTGAACTCAGAACATCGGGAGAACTTGCAATCACTGTTCCAACGTCCTAGTCGCTTCGAGATGCACCTGAGGAAGGCCGGAGGATCAGACAGCCGAAACGTTGTGAGGAAAGCAACCAAGATGAGGAAGTCAGTCCGATTAACGAAATCCATAGTATAACATCTTTGCCTGAGAAAGTAGACGCCATTCGTTTTTTTCCAAATGCCAAACTCCATAAGACAATTACGGAGATGTATTGGAATGCTGAACTCTTACCGACGTTTCTTACCACACTGTTCACATTTACTTGCACCACTGACGACACAGTTGAAAAGCAAATCAAAGAAAAATGTGCAGTGGACTAATGAGGCGAAACTACCTTTCGACAGAGCCGAAGAAGAATTACAGAACTGTACCAAATTACGATACATCAATCCAGAAGCGAAATTGTCCGTCTCAACAGATACATGAGAAAAATTAATATTACAACAAACCCTAAACGAAGAAACAATACCTATATATATATATATATATTTCAATGAAATTGCATCCTGCGCAGCAAAGATGCAGCACTTTTGGGAGGGAACTACTAACAATATGCGCCACTGTCAAACATTACAAACGCATATTTGAAGGAAGGCATTTTACAGTCTTCACAGACCGCAAACCGCTCACATATTCCCCCCAAACAATTGCGGACAAATATTCTCCTCGAGAAATCAGATGTTTGGATTTTGTAGCTCAATTTTCAACCGATATGAGATACATCTCTGGGAAAAAATAACATAATCTCAGATACTTTGTCCAGAACCGCAGTAAATACAAATAGATTATAAACAACTAGCCCGAGAAAAAAAAATCCATCTTTAAATAAGCTACGAAAAGAAACTTTTTTGCAATTGACGAAAATGGCTATTCCTTTTAACACTTCTGATACCTGGTGTGACACATCTATGGCAAATCCCAGGTCATTCATCCCAATGACAATGCGAAGACATATTTTTGAAAAATTCCACAACATAGAAAATGTGGAAAAAGTGCCAAGAGAAAATGATCAGAAACCGTTTTGTCTGGCGTCATATGAATACAGATATCCGTTCCCCGACTGAAAACTGTGTGCCTTGCCAGAGGAATAAAATCCATAGACACACAAAATCACTATCAGGAAAGTACAGCGAACCTGATCAACGATTCGCACATATCCACACTGATTTGGTTTGACCACTCCCACCACGGATTTACATATATCATTAACCGGTTCACAAGACCTCACATCGACTCTACAAGCAAAACAGTCGCACAATAATTTGTTCGTTCATAGATAGCAAACTTCGGCGTAGCCGAAAGGATCACAAACGATCGAGGTCCCCAATTTCTTACCACTCTATTTAAAGATCTAACACAACTGCTAGGAGCGAAACACATAAAAACGACTGCATATCACCAATGCGCAAATGGACTAGTGAAGCGTTTCCACAGACAGTTTATAGCATCCCTTACTGCACACCACAGTCCAACACACTGGAATAAGAATTTACTTTTAATTCTCTTAGCATTAAGACCCTCCATCAAAGAGGATTTGCAATGAACCACGGCGAAATTGGTATATGGAACTCAATTAGTTTTGCCAGGACAGTTTTTTCTGGATACGCCAGAAATCCAGCCAACAAGCACTTTTTTTGAAAAATTTAAAAGCAACTATCTTTTACAGCATCCAGAAAGACCATGAAAGCTACACACATGACTAAAAATCTTTTCTCGAAGAATTTTGTTTTAGTCGGAAGAGACGGTGTAAGAAACACTTCAACTGGTATATGACGGCTATTCCTAGTGATCGATAAGGCAGCGAAATATTTCATTATCGAACTAAATGAACGTACAGACAACGTATCAACCAACAGAATCAAAACAGCCCATGTCGATTCACCTAAACAAACTACAAAACCACAAACTCTTACCTGATATCAAACCAAGGAAGATGTTATAGCTCATACCAAACATACAGGATCGGGTCAACGCATTCATTTGCACAACAGATTCAAGTCATACATAAAATATATACGATAACCAACCTTTTGCATTTCAACCTCTTAATTAATTTTAGCTCTTAACATATATATAAGTGTAATGCTTTCCAAAGTATTATATCACCTCCAAGCAGTAAGCTATCTACAAACTACACCAGTTTCAAACATAACTCATTACTTTCAAAACGATTTTGGAGGCACGATTTTAATAAACACTTTCGGAGAGTAAATGCTTTAGAATTAACTCATTTGGCTAACTCTATATCCAACACCATTTTCGATACACTGGTAACCAAATCAATTCATTGTTTTGCTTTCTCACTACAATTTCTTCGTAACATTAATTCAAGAAACTTCTCAACACAACATCTTCTCTGGTAAGGGAGAATTAGCAGAAAATCAAAATTTACACATACAGGTAAATTAAAGGCAAATTCATACAATTATTAGAAAACGTATATATCGTAACTTTGTGTCCAAACGTCAACATGAAGTTCTGCGACTTGCTCTCAGAAGGGTCTGACTCGGCCAGTCGCGTCCACCACCCACACTCCTTCACGACACTTTAGGCTTAGGCTAGGTCTTCATCGCCACCAGGCGGAGAAAAGGAATAAGGAGAGAGGATGACGATCCTGATGCTCGGATGCGAGCGGGTGTCGATGATATATATATGTGCCTGACGATTGCACTAGCATGAAACAGACTGTCGCCTCTAAGTGCTGACTTCCATGTCTGCTTTTATATTTACACACGCTCTATCTCTGATATTGAGCACTTTATCC
Source organism: Acanthosepion esculentum (assembly GCA_964036315.1). Lineage (NCBI taxonomy): Eukaryota > Metazoa > Mollusca > Cephalopoda > Sepiida > Sepiidae > Acanthosepion > Acanthosepion esculentum. The sequence goes on from OZ038487.1 coordinate 46,368,914, forward strand.
CATAAATATAGCACACTTTAAGACTATATTTCTTCATATATATATATATATATATATATATATATATATATATATATATATTACAATGAATCATTCATACAAAAAGTAAATTAGTAAAGTTAATGATGTAAAATGGTGAATGCTACCTGAATTTTAACAAAAACAAAATAGTTTCCATGCCTGAAGATGACTGAATTTTCTTTTAAGCGTTTCACCCCAAGCAAGGCGGGAAGCCACTAGCACGCAAGGGGTTACAGAGAGTTGGAGCGAGAGCAAATAGGAGTGATAGAGGAAAGGATGAAGAGGATAGGGGATAGATCAAGGCATCTGGAGACGTAGATTGACATTACATTTGAATAGTTGGATATTATAGCTATCAGGGAAACAGGAAGTGGGGTGGGAATTCCACAGGCTAGAAGTGCGAGACATGAAGCTATTGGAGTAGAAGAGACGGCTACATTTAGCAGTTTCAACAGTGAAAGGGTGTGAGCGAGATGCCAGCCTAGTAGAACGCTTAAATTCATGAAATCTGGGAACCAGCGAAAGCAGCTCATCGGAGTAGTAAGCGTGAAAGTATTTGTAAAAAAAGACAGAGGGAGGCGACGGCACGTCTGTGAGAGAACGACTGCAGACGAGATGCCAGATGAGGGCCAGTTACATTGTATTTCCATCTCTGGATTTTATCAAGGACCTTGAGACAAACAGAAGGGGCTCCAGACCATATATGGCAGCAAGTACTTGCGTATTTAAGAAAGACCTTATAGAGCGTATAATTTTAAAAACAAGGATCATAACATTCATGGAGGGATTAGTAGTTTAATGCATATTTAGAAATTTTGTTAGCGAAGGGATTCCGCCATTTTATATCATTAACTTTATTAATTTACTTTTTGTATTAATGATTCATTGTAATGCAAATTGACCTGCACCATATATATATATATATATATATATATATATATATATATATATATATATATATATATATATATATATATATTTGTCATCCACAGACAGACTGTTTCGCTGTTTCACAGCTCATCAGTGTGGCTAGACGTCCGGTTGCCTCTAGCTAGGATGGAAACCCGACTGAATTGGCGTCAGTCGGAACTTCTACCACTAAGCCGTCTGCTCACGGCAGGGATGAAGGTGAATTTTAGCGTGTTTATTTTTAGATTTAGATAAACACACAGTGACTGACAGTGACTCAATTCTGCCGAAGAGTTGTGCTATATTAGTTTAAATAGTCACTGTTTACAATATATATATATATATATATATATATATATATATATATATATATATATATATATATATATATATATCAAAGGAAAAACTTAACACATCATCGAAGAATTCGGTAATAAATTTATTTCAACAGATAAGAGCCCTCTTAGATCTATCTTTTTGATATTTGATATTACAAAAATCTACTTGGATTATCCTTACCACTTACGGATTTGATATTATTATCTGTATGTGTATATATATATATATATATATATATATATATATATATATATATATATATAGTTACTAACCATTGCTTCAAACATGTCTTTACTAACACATGTTTAATATTAAAGTCTTATTAAATATGTCTCACCTTTATAATGGTTGTCCCCATGCTTTCGACTCTCGAGCGTGATCCCCAGGTGTGTGCAATTAGCATATTATGCGAAAAACGACAACAAAACCTTTTCAAAATTTGAAAGTCGTAATATCATTAAGAGCTGCACGATTTAAATTTAGTGTAATTAAGCAGTAATTGTTTCTTCAAATATGTGTTATTAAAGTGTATAGACATTTTGTGTCTAGCGTGTTTCTCTGTCGTTCTCTCCAAATTACGAATTATTCATCAATACATTTATTAGCGTATATCTAGTGATAAAATAAAATCGCACTTGATATAAAATTGTACTCGGAACTACATAGATTTTTCTCTCATCCAGTTTTCAGTAAATGTTTTGGTGAACTCTCTCTCTCTCTCTCTCTCTCTTTATTACTCTTTCTCTTTATTTCTATCTCTCTTTTTATATTGTATTCCATCAAAAATCTGTCAACAAAGTTAATTCTGGAAGATAATGTACTTAAGACATGCCGTTTATGTAATTACAACACTCAAGAACAAATTCTGTAGATGGGCTGAAATCCAATCGCAACGCCAACACTATAGTTTTGACCCTTACTCTAACAATTATTTTCATACTGAGAAAGCACTGCTTAAAAATTATATAAATTAATGAAAGAAATTAAAAAGACAATGTGTGTGTGTGTGTGCGTGCGTGCGCATGTGTGTGATGAACTTCCCTTAGCGCAATGTGTTCGATTCTCAGAACAGAACCATATTGGCTGTGTTCTATTAGCAGGACTGGTGCGTTCTACCCCTGAAACCCCAGGACTTGGTGGGGCAATCCAGATTGCCGCCCCCGGGCAATGCTTTGTGACCCTCGCTATCTTATCAACATTTACTTTTCCTGCCTATATTTATATACGTTACAGATTAAACTCAGCTCAACTGACTATTAAAGGTTGAAAACTTTTTTGCGAATTTTGACGTTCTTCGAGGTTATTTTTGTTTGTCCAAATCCGTGAACTTGTTTTGCTTAAGCTAAGTCTCGAAAAAACACTGTATAGAATTCACTATTTTTTACCCGTGATGTTGAATGTGTTTAAATTTTTAACAAGAAAAAGTCTCAAGTTGATGTTAAAAATTTCCTCAAAACATTGTTGATTTATTTAAGATGGAATGACCTATTATGACATGTCAAATAATTTGTATTTAGATATATTGTATTTATTTGCAATTTTTCTAGCTGAATTGTTCACCTATATTGCATATGATCCATTATTGTACATAATTAGATTCCAACAAAATTTGCATTTTATATTAATACTACCATAGGAAAATTAAGATGGGGGCCCAATATCATAGATTTGTGGGGGTGTATCATAGATTCGACGGGATCATTGCACTGACCCTGTCTATTAGTAAGAAAATGATCAAAGAGTAAAGAATTTACAACATTGGACAGTGATCTCTGTCTGTCTGTCTGTCTCTCTCTCTCTCTATGTCCCCCTCTGTCTCTCTCTCTGCACCCCCCTCTCTCTCTCTCTGCGGTAATACTCTACGGTGCTATTCAGGAGGCTGGGAGCTTCACACGCCCTTACGTTTTAATGGAACAGAAAAATTAACAGAAGACTTAACTTCTCTGACAATTCTATGGGCCGTCCTCCTTCAGTACGTGCGTGATCATGGTTCTCCACAGTTTCCTGCTTTTTGTAGCTCTTTATAAGGTTTGACTTTCAGTTATCTCCCCATAACCTTGTTCTGCCAACAGCTCTTTATATATGATATTCGCTGCTTTCCTCTGTCCCTCTTGCCTTCAGTATGTCCTGCGATTCAATTATTAGTTGAATATTATTAGTTTTTTCGTAAGTAGAAGAACCTTTTTATGCACTGTGTCTCTTCAGATCATGGCTCTTCACAGTGTCCTCTCCTTTGTATCTCTTAGCAATGTTTCCCTCTTATTAGTAAGTTTTGGCGTTTTGTTAACGCTAACTAAACCCCCGTCCTGTAGATAGGTTACTCACTGTTTTCTTCTGTCCTTACCTTCAATATGTCCTGTGCGTGTCAAATTTTCTAAGCCATCTCTCCTCATTATATGCCTTAGATTTTATACTGTCTCTTTCTGATTCTAAGTATAAGTGTCCTTTTCGTTTTTCCCTATAATTTTTCTTACATGTGGAAAAAGTCTATGGGTCTTACCCAAGAAAATAAATACAAGCGAAAAAAAATTTTTAAAAATTTTTTAAAAATCATAGGTGGATAATAAACAATAAAACGTTTATTTTACGAGAGGAACGGATGAAAAATAATGAATTATGTATTAAAAGTTACATCTGACTTAGTGCCAACCACAACTTTTAATCAACTGATTTAGACTTTACCTCAGACTTTTTATTTTGTGGGTCGTGCCTGTAATATGCAGTTAATAATACACACCAGAAGTTAAGAAGAAATAAACTGCAAATATATATGATATCCTATATGTATCCGTTCTGAAGTTTTCTGGATCGTTAAACCAGGCATAGATTCCAATTTTGACTCTAAGCCGACCTTGACCATTTATGATGCAAGGCTATTTTATGGATTTAAGAATAAAAATAAATGAATAATAAATAAGAGCGACTTATATGTCGAAAAATACGTTTATTCGAGGAAAGTCTTTCACAGTTGCTTTTAATACCTCGATTGTTATTTGACGAAGTTAGGAAAATGTCACTTACACCCTATATAAATTTGTCCCTTGGGCCTCTTTGAATACACAACGCTTAACCTAGCAAATACCAAAATAATAACAAAATTATCATTTTGTAGGAACGTTCTTTCTGGACGTGGGTGATCATGACTCTCCACGACTTCTTGTCTGTTGTTGCTCTAACTCACATTTTCCCTTCAACTTTTTCCTTCTACCATCCATTGACTCGAATTACTTATCAAGTTATCCGCTCCTCACCCACAGATTCACTTGCCTTCCTTATGTCATGCGATTGTTAAATTTTCCAAGCCCTCTTTCCTTTATTGCAGAAATTATTTAGCCGTCTCTTTCTAAATGTCACCATCGGTTTTCCTTAACACTTTATCGTTACTCACATGTTCCATCCACGGTATCCTAAACGTTCTTTGGTACTCTCTCTCTTCTCTCTCTCTCTCTCTCTCTCTCTCTCTCTCTCTCTCTCTCTCTCTCTCTCTCTCTCTCTCTGTGCATCTGTGAGGAAATGACTACTATATAGGATATTACACAGAAGTTAAATATTTTTCTTTGTAGCCACTGCAGATGGCACTTACTAACAATGGCTACCGGGACTAATTTGCAAAACATTGCTCTACGCATCTAAGGAGTTGACTTCCACTCGATACACACCCATAAAAGTTAGCAACCAAGTGAGGAACGACATCACTACACCAGCGAAAGGATTCGCAAGCCTAGCCTGATTATTCTCTTCGTACGGTAGACCCCCATATTCAAGTTGTATATAGACGAAAAAGGAGTCTTCTTGCATTAGGTAGAAAGAACATAGTGAAGTATCGTATACAATGTGTCGATTCTGAGAGAATTAGAAGTCCTGCCGGGATTCATTAGTGGCGGCCACAATCTTGACCCTATAAGATATCCAGCTGACACAGTGTTGATAGCAGACACAGAAAGAAAACCACAAGAACTCCTACAGTAGGTAGTGAAGGAAAGTGAGAAGAAAGGACTAAACATTAATTCCAAGAAGATAGAATGCGTGGTTATTGTATAAAGGAACAGAACAACATACCAATTACAAATTGGAGATACCAAAATCAAACAGGTAAAAGAATTTAAATACCTGGGAAGTGATTTAACAGAGGACGGAAGGTAAGACACTGAAACCTGAAGGCGCATTGGGATAGCTTAATTTGACTTTTTAGAATCAAAGAAGAGAGTACAGATTTCTTATGTAATATCGTTCCTCCTATATGGCAATGAATGCTGGACACTCTGCCCACAGATGAAGAAGAGAATTTAGGCAACAAAAAATATGGTTCTACAGAAGGATGCTGAGAATACCATGGACTGAGCATGCGATCAATGACAAAGTTTTAGAGAAAATGTAAAGAAAAAGGACACTTAGAATCAGAAAGAAAGTATTCAAATTTTTAGGGCGCATAATGAGAAAAGAGGGCTTGGAAAATTTGATACTCACTGGACAGAATGAAGGCAAGTGGGACAGAGCAAAACAAGGCATAACCTACCTAACAAGCTTGAGCAAATGGATGGCGGAAAAGGTGTAGGTGGGACAACAAAAAAAACGACAAAATTTATTAAATTCTACAAAGGGTAGAAAATTGTGGACAGACCTGAAGGGACACGACACATAGAAGAAGACGCAAACAGAGAAGAATTATAATTATCGAAATATTATAGGCATCTTTTAGAAAATAATCACCTTCAGACGGACTCTAACTATAACGAACAACTATCCTCACAGTTTTTATATAAACTACCGTATATACTCGCGTACAAGTCGACTCCTTTTTTTTATATCTGAGAAATGGGCAAAAATCCAAACTCCGTATATAATCAACACATTATATTCAGATGGTGTCGTTCTGTAAACTCATACAAATGGAGAATATTTTTTTAAGGTTTAATATTTTGATATCTAAAATGTTTAGTATATAGTTTTTGTTTCACAACTCCATTACACAAGTTTTTTTTTTTAACATTTCATCGGTTTTATAAAGTTTCAACAAGTTTTTTTAATTTTTGTTGACTTCCTTTTAGCAGACAACAATGGCGCCATCTTCTGAATGTATCACGATTTTATTTAACATACAAATCAAAATAAAACGCGTGCCTTTAAAAAAAAATATTCCGGAACAAATCGACGATATCGGAACATCTGTGTAAATACAAACTGATTGGAACATTTAATAAAAGAAAATTAAAAAACTCGCTGGCACTTACATACTGGGAGAAATAAAAACATAAATAAAGACTGTGAGTACAAAAATGTTTTGTAAAATGCTTCTAAAATACAAGTAAAGTAATGTAAAACAATCACTCTATATAGTGCTTTTTTTTTTAACGTAGAAGTTGGTGAAAATCAGCAAATTATTAACATCGAATATCGCCCCAGTTCCATCATCGATTTTTGACACATATTTCTCGGCTTGTATATGAATATCTTCAAGAACGAAGTTTAATTTTACACAAGATCTCAAGTATGGAACATCCATTGAGATTTACTTCAAGTCACTACTAAGTCAAACCAGTCAAGCTTGTCTTAAATATTAAGCCTAAATTATTTGGGTGTAAAGCCATAAAATATAGGAAACCTAGTGAGGATCGAACTCACACCTCGAACGAACATTATGTTGAATGATTAGATTAAGTAATTATGTTTTTAGTTGCAATTCAAATGAACTGAGTACAATTCGCGGTCGCAACTCCTACTAAAGTTTACTGTGTCTCAATTCGAGATCTCCTTGCTGTTCACACTGACGTTCCTCCGCCAAGCAAATGTAGGATGTGATCCCAAACAACAGTTTGGCCTTTTGTACGCTGCATAATCTTTTACCACTTTTCCATATTCCAAAGTTTTTTGTTTTTGTTTTTTTGTTATATAGTAGGGGTTTATTTCCGCATTGTCGATAGAACCCGGTGTTCTAAAACCGCTCCTTCGTCTCAGTACTGACCAGTTTAATACTATTTAACCTGTGATAGAACGAAAAATTGGTTTTCAGTATGATTTAACCGTATTTAAATTCACCATCCAGTAGTAACAATTAACCAGAGTTGGTCGCAAAAATTATCTTGCCTCGATGAGCCGAAAGATGTTGTAGCCACAATGAACACATGACTAACGCCCTAGACTCGAGACCTTTATTAATATGTTTTGAAAATACAAAAAAAACAAAAAAAGATTTTAATAAAAGTTATATTTCTTCCCCAGAGAAAAAAAATATGAATGTTTCTTGTTTCTAAAGCAAAAGATATTTACATGTCTGACCTTCCTTAATGAAAATCGACAATGGTTTAAAATGATGAAAACGTTACCTTCGACGAAAGTTTACAAGTTCAAGAAACATTGCACTTAATCATTGTTTATGTTTGTGGTTATGTATGAGAGCTTGTGTGAGTGAACAAGTGAGAACGAAACGAAACAAACAAAATGTTAAGGAATGTTATTTCCCTCATGAAATGAGGTGTGCAATTCAGGAAAGCCAAACGTGCCGTAGTTTTCCCAATGATGAATCTAGAAGTTCAGCTTCCTGACTATTATACAACGATGAAGAGACCCAATACTCCTCATAGTTAAAGGCTTTTACGAATAATACAACTCTTTAACTTTTAAGTTAATCTGAAATAAAAGGACATGAACTCGTAAACTGTTATATTCCGTGCCAATAGGAATATATACTTGACAAACACGGTGGATAAATAAGTAAAGGTTTATTGTAAAACCAGTACAAGGTACAGTTATGCGCACGGTCATCGCAAGTCAATCCAGTAGTGAGTGCTGATATTGGAAGGTCGGTAGTTCTCGCGTAAGTCTGAGTCGTACTCAACAGAATCCAGCTGGTATATTTAGCCACCCCCAACGAGGGTTACATGTGGCACAATGTCGGGTTTAACGTGGGATCTCCGAGCCCGTAGGATCGGGCAAAAATATTCCCTATGAACCCGTATAAACGGGTTCAGGGTCGGTCCACCTCCCCGAACGAGACTCTGTCCTTCGGCTGAGCCTCGTCCGGGTTCCTCTCTGCTCAGAGACACAGCGTTCAACTGCTCGACCGAAAGATTTCGGCCGGATTATTCAGCCATCCTCCACGAGGGTTGCATGTGGCACAAGGCCGGATTTAACGTGGGATCTCCGAGCCAGCAGGCTCAGCCAAAAATATCCCCTTTGAAGCCGTATAAACGGTTTCAGGGTCGGTCTACATCCCCGAACGAGACTCTGCTCTTCGGCATAGCCTCGTTCGTGTTCCTCTCTGCCCGAAGGCAGAGAGTTCAACCGCTCGGCCGAAAGATTTCGGACGGACTCCGTAGTCTGTTGACTTACCGATATTTATAGGTAGTTACTCCCTACAGTGTAGTCACTCATGTGTGTGACAGGTTATTCTATTTCTTCATAAACAAAAGTGTTGGGATAGTTTTTCTGGTGGATGTACAATCCTTGGGTTATATAGCGCGCAGAAAAATGTAATGTCTCAGTAATGAGGTAGATTGGCATTTTAAGGTATAGAATTGATGGTTACGACTCTTAAAATTCCCTAAGAAAGTGGCCAGAGAGATTTACTTCAAGATCAGATAAAGAAAGCATCATTTGACATTCACTGAGGGTTTTCAAAATGCGACAGATATCTAGAGTAGACTAAAATGCAATAAACAAATTAGAATTAATCAACGTGTAATAGTAAAACACAACATCTCAGAAACTTAGAAAAAATGGTAGGGTGGCCAAGTTCAAAAGGAGTTTCTCTATTTCAAGAAGCATGGGATATCAAATTTGAAAGAAGAAACTATTTAAAAAATGATTACAAACTCTGTGTGTGTGTGTGTGTGTGTGTGTGTGTGTGTACGTATGCATCTATGAGAGAAAGAGAGGGAGTTTCATTCTCTTGTGTGTGCACATAGACAGATAAGCACAAGATATTTTAAGCTTAACTTGTCTGGCATAAAGGTCACCCAGTAAGGAGCGAACTTATTAGACGGGCGAATGGTTTGCAATACGAGTTTGTTATCTCTGCTTCTACGGCCGGACCCCTTCACCAGATAAACACTCTCACAGGCTTTCTCTCCTTCTCTCTCTCTCTCTCTCTCTCTCTCTCTCTATCTATCTCCTCCTCTCTTTTTATTTATTTATATCTCTTTCACATACATACAAATATATAAATAATTATTTATACATAGTTTTATATGTATATATATATATATATGTGTGTGTGTGCGCGCATGCGAGTGCGGTGTGTGTGTGCGCGCGCTTGCGCGTCTGTGAAAAGTTTCCTAAGCTGATAACAGAATATGTATGATATGTATGGGCCACAATAATGAAAGATGTATGGTTAGCACCTATCGACAGATAGACAGTAACACACACACGCACTCACACACATACTCTCTCTTACACATCTCACTCTTTCTTTCACATCTCTTTCTCTCTCTCTCTCTATATATATATATATAAGCCACATATACATATACATACAAACTGTAGAATTTTGAGAAGAGTGATTATTATTCTTATTTTTTCGAAATCCTGAACACATTTGTCTTTCTTGCCTTTATCTTCACCACAACATTTAAGCCAATTCAATTTACGTTTTTTTTTTAGGTGTACAAAACGCCATTAATTTTTGGGGTATCTTCTTTCTTCCTCTTTTATCTATTTTCTTTTCTTTTCTTTCTTTATTCATTGGATCACTTCCTGTGGAAAACGCCCGAAAAAGACTTGTCCATAGAAACACTCACCTGAACTTTAATATTAACTTAAAAATGCTACTGACTAGGAGAAGTAAAACTGATAGTTCTTAATCTGACAAGGCTGACATTAGATATGGCAGCTTTTATTAATCCAAGGTCTAGGCAGTCAAAATATTTATGAGTAAGTTGATTTTTTATAGAATCACTCACTCACTGTTTAACATTAAGAAACTGAAGGTTAATGATGATTGTGTTAAGGTTACTGCTTTTAGATAGGCTCGGAATGTTGCGTAACAGCAAGAACAACACAGGAATTGAATTAAATAGTCCGAACAACTCTTGGATTAAAAACTGAACTACTCGTAAAAAATGATACCTAATAACATAAATCTCTTCTTTTCATTAAAAAAAAAAAACAAACCCTACGCTGTACTAGAGCCGTTGTGTGGGTTTATCGATCCAGGCACGATTCAGGGTTGTCTGCAATTGAGTTGTGCTTGTCGAGTGTGGCTGCAGGAAGTTTAGTGAGGTCTACATGTATGAACCATGTTCAACGGGCTTTTAAGCTTTTGCGTGTGTGAGGCGGGGCAGTAGATTATCTGAAAATCAGCCAAGTGTTCCTGAAATCAGTTTCATATTACTCGACCCCGATTAAGGGCACGTTATCTCATTGGAACACTTCCTCATGACTGGGAAAACATGGTGAACATAACGGTAATGCTAATTACCATTAGCACTTTTCTTATAAGGAAACATTCGGTATTTATTGACTAAGTGGCCAGTAACACCGTTGGTTGAAATTTATAAAATCATTCTCTTAAAACAATTTTTCAGGAAAATAGGTTTCTCAAGTCCACTTACTTTTATCGCTCTTCCCAGTATTGATGAATGCTTCCTTCCCTGACTTTTGTTTCAGTAGTGTGGAATATCAACATCTTGATCATGTAGTAGAGGTCCGTGTGGGTTTTTGTGTGGTTGAATTAGGAACACGTGCGTTTATCCTCCAAATCTATATGCTGACAAAATTAACCTGGCATCTCGGATAGAAAAGGACCTCCAATCGGTTGTGAACTGGGGCAAGAAATGGACGGTTAACTTTAACGCCTCTAAAACTAAACTGCTCTCTATTAACCACCACAAGGATCCATCCCTGCATCCCATTAGAATGTCTGATGACCAACTTCTTGAGAGCTCCTCTCTGCGGCTGCTCGGTCTCACGCTGTCCGCTGATCTGAGATGGAACAAATACATCGAGTCAATTGCATCATCCACCGCAAGGAAAGTTGGCTCCCAGTGCCGAGCCAGGAAGTTTTTCTCCCCGGAATCTATCCTCCAAATCTATAAATCGACCATTCGCCCTTGCATGGAGTATTGCTGCCATATATGGTCTGGAGCCCCTGCTGTTTGCCTCAGGGTTCTTGATAAGATCCAGAGACGGATATGCAATGTCATCTCGTCTGCAGTCTCTTTCTCACAGACGCGACGTTGCCTCGCTCTGTCTTTTTTATAAATACTTTCACGGTAATTGCTCCGAGGAGCTGCCTTCGCTGGTTCCTAGAATTTAAACGTCCTACGAGGCTGGCATCCCGTTCCCACCCCTTCACCGTTGAAACTGTTAGATGTAGACGTCTCTTCTACTCCAATAGCTTCATGTCTCGCACATCTCGCCTGTGGAACTTCCTTCCTTATTCCTGTTTCCCTGAAAATACAATCTCCAGATATTTAAGTGTAACGTCAATCGACATCTCCAGTTGCCTTGATCTATTCACTTCCCTTCTCCACATCCTTTCACCTTTCATTCCTATCGGCTCTCGCTCCAAATCTTCTGTAACCCCCTTGCCTTGATCGATCCACTATCTTTCTCCACATTCTCTCCTTTACCACTCCTATCTGCTCTTCCTCCAAACCTTCTGTAACCCCTTGTATGCTAGTGGCTTCAAGCCTTGCTTGGGGTGATATGCTTAAAAAAAAAAATGGCGGACTCAAATTAAGTCCAACTGAAGATGTAAAGAAAACAAACAAGACCGATATATATATATATATATATATATATATATATATATATATATATATATATATATATATATATATATATATATATGTATTAAACAACAAATTTACAAGTGGACATAGACATTAACATTTTGTGTGTGTGTGTGTGTGTGTGTGTGTGTGTGTGTGTGTGTTTGTGTTTGTTCATTGGTGAATATTCGTACGTACGTGTATGTGTGTATAATGTTCATGGCGTCTTCCCACAAGTGGAGAAACGCTATCTTCTAAGAGAGCTTACATTGTAAATGTGTTCGCTGAAATGAAGAAATGAAAAAGATAACGAGACAAGAAGTTGCCCAGTTTTTATATTGTAGGGAGAGCGACGCCTAGTGAATAATTAGGGAATTAAGGAGGAGCTAACTCCGACAATGTCATTATTTTTTCTTCTAGTTACATGTGCCGTCTATTCTACTTGTTGATGTTCTCAAGTGATTTGGTTTCTGATATTTCGTTCATTTCGTCGTTTGTAATTCTGTTGTGACAGTCCACCAAACTAGAAGAAATATGGTCCTCCCTAAGACCTTCAGGTGTCTTTCTCTCGAAGCCATTTTTAATCAAATGATCTGAGAGTGTGGTGTAGACAACTGACAGTTTAGGTATATCTGAACGAGTTTAGCGTTATGCATAATATCCTTACGAAATCTCGAAGCAATGAGTCTATTTAAGAACTTGGTTCGAGTTTTCGCTGTGTAGCAACTTGCGAACTACCCCTAGATGTGCGGGTGATGTAATGGATAACGATTCGGAATTGGAAATCGGAGAGCTGACTTCCAATTCCAGTAGGGTTCGTTATATTCACTTACGCGCAAATACCCTTGGGAAAGGAATCCACCTCCTCTCCTCCCAGCTATGGGTTAATTACTATTAATTCTTACAATCTAAAAGCTTTAAATAAGCAGCAAATGGTTGATAAGCTGTAAAAATACAAATCAATCAATTATATACTAAATTTGTTATAACTAATCCATACACGGAGGCAATTGAAGTATTTAATATTTACTAATGCCACACCCAGAATTATTATGATGGATTCATGATAGGTACCATCATTACTTTTATTCCAATACAAGATCATTGTTTCTGTTTCAGAAACGTTTGAGTTCTTTCTCTTAGAATACGTGGTAAATATGAATACCTATGTCATCGGCATAGACCCTTTCGTCATTAGTACACGGGCCCTGTTCTTCCAATCATTTGCTCAAGCTCACCAAGTATGTTACGCGCTGTTTTCTTGTGTCCCTCTTTCCCTCAATCTGTCCTGTGAGTATCAGATTTTCCAAGCCCCCCTTCCATATTACGTACCACGGTACCAATTGCCTTTTCCTGGTCGTAAGTATAAGCTTCCTTTTTGCTTCCATTTTCTCCAAAACCTCATCATTGCTCACATGTTTGATCCATGGCATCCTCAGCTTCCTTCTGTAGAACCATATTTCTGTTGCTTCAAGTCTCTTCTTCATCTTTGAGGAGATTATCCAGCATTCGATGCCATAGAGGAGGACAGATATCACGTAACAGTCCAGTACTCTGTTCTTTGTTTCTAATGAAGTTTTTTCTGTCTCTTAATACTCTGCTTAGCTTTTGGAATGCATCTTTTGGCCATCCCAATGCGTCTTCGTATCGTAGTGTCGCACTTTCTGTTCTCTGTTAGAACACTTCCCAGATATTTAAATTTCTGTATTTTTGATTTTATAATCACCGATTTGTTTTGCATTTTGTGCTCATCCTTTTGCTGACAACAATGCATTCTGTTTACTTGTAGCTTACATTTAGTCCTTTCTTCTAGCTTTCCTTAGCTACCATGTATAGGAGGTTTTGTACATTTTTTCTCTGTCTGCTATCAGAACTGTGCCACCTGTATATCTTACCTTGTTTAGATTGTGGCCACCAAAAACAAATCCCGGCAGGACATTTAATTCTCTCAGAAATGCCCCGCTGTATAGGTTGAACATGTCAGGTGAAAAGACACATCCTTGTCTTGCAGCCCTTTCTATTTTTGCGTATCTGCTGTGCTTCTTTTCTGTATCCGTATGCAGATGCTTTCTTGCCAGTATAGATTCTTGATTATTCTAATATCCTTCCCAAATATGTCAAAGTTGCTGAGCAGCTCTAGCAGATCTTTGTGGCTTACTTTATCGAACGCCTTTGCGTAATCTATAAAACACAGGTACACCTCCTTCTGTATGTCATGAATTACTCGTTCTATATTTTTGCATCTTATTTTTCTTTCTTTTTTTCTACTCATGAGTTTTCCTTATGTATTTCTCGTCTTCAGTACTCTTTGACTTCCTGCTAATATTTTTTCCCGTTTCTATTTTGCCAACGTGAACAATTTACAGATCTGCGTGTGAGAGTTTCACGTTGACATGCGAAATTCTCGGGAAGTTATCTGGACAGTTTCTTCGTTCTTTTTAGTCCTTCCATTTCACGGCTATATATTTTTTTTCCTTTTTCGTGTCTGTTTAAGTGTTCAGACCGGTTCTACTTTAATCACTAGATTTAAACAGTTTCGAACCCGGTTTAGATGGCGAGTTGGTGGGGCGCTTCTATGCACCGGGTACTGTAAATGAAAACCAGGTACAAAACCTGTTGGATATTGAACTTATAACTTCCTCCTGTAAAAATGGATCTCAGTGTCGCACTTTCCGTCCTCTGTTAGAAAACTTCCCAGATATTTAAATTTCTGTACCGGCCTGATTTTAGTATCCCCGCCCTGTAATTTGCATTTGGGGCTCATCTATTTTGCTGATGGCCATGCATGGCTACTATGCTTGACGTTACCGTTAGTCCCGTTCATGTATCACCGATAGGCGCCAACAGTAAATAAAAACTAAAAAAACCTAAAGCCGTGCTATATCCTGCCAAGATATAGCTTCCACAGCTGCATCAATTATTTACCTATTTTTTCTCATATTGGAAAGGAGATAAAAATCCAACGTGTGAGTGTCTTTCATTACTTTTTTTTTTAACTTCAGCGTACACATTTCAATCAAAATTAGCCGTTAAAAACGTGCCTGCGCGTTATACGCAAAAGATAAATTCTACGGTTTATCACACCAATAGTATTTTCTGTTAGAGAAGCCTATAAAAACAAATTTAATTTCCGGTCTCAATATAATTCATTGTTTTTTTTTTCTTTGTGATTTAATCTTTTTATTTCAGTCATGAAAAGAATTGTGTCCAGGGTGTATGTGAGGGGGTAATTTAAATAATAAAAGTAGACAAAAATGTTGGGGCTCCCCGTTATACGCGTGAAATAAGGTATATATATATATATATGACATACATATAAACACGCACTTGCTCAATTCATTATTCGTCAAAAAAAATTATCATAAGTCAATAGTGTCCATAATATAATTTATTCATAAAAGCAATTAAAATCATTTATAATTAAATAATGTCTTAGTTTTATTGCATTTTTTTATTTTACGATTCAGAGCTGATTTTCTGTAACTGGGGATCCTGTTTAACAAAAAAAAACTGATGATATAAATTCTCCTAGGACTTGTCCTTATAACTGATTATATACTAACATTAAGCGCTACAAAAGATAATTTATCGAAATTTCATAAAATTAAATAAATGTGGAGTAACAAATGTAAAGAAAAATGATTTCTAACAAGATTTTGAAAAAAAAGAAAGAGCTAAGAATTAATTTTATTATTTTGTGACTAAACCCTGAAAAATTCATTAAGACTCAACAATAATTTTTATTTTTGCAAGATTTTCTAAATTAATGTTTTTCATTGCAAAAAGACGCTCAGATTTTTCGTATAAATTTATAGTCATACGTTGGCGCCAGAATAACAAGCGATTTAACCAAAATTTAACCAAAATTTTGAAGTTTCTAAAAACAATTTTTTTTTCCAAAAATCCCTTTGGTCATTGATCTTAATGACACAAAGATTTTGTCGATAAAACTTTGTTTTTTATTATGTTTTAAGCATTTATCATCATGTATGCTCATTTTCTAACGAGTCTTTGGAAGTACCTATATATATATATATAATGTAGAAATGAGCTATTTATTTAATACGAGGGTCATTCAATAAATGAGGTGAATTTTTCGGTACAAGGACTTCTAATACAGATAGAAGCTTACTATTTTTTATTTTTTTTGTTTTACTTCTTTTTCACATGGATTTAATTTCTTTTGCAGATTAAAAAAAACTTTGTTTTGGAGATTAACAAAGATGGCCGACCAAGAAGCATGCTCCAGGATCGAACAGCGGTCAGTTATCAAGTTTTTGGTTGCTGAAGGGTGCAAACCAGTTGAAATTCATAGGAGAATGTCAACTGTGTATGGTGCCACATGTTTCAGCCAAAAAAATGTCTACAAGTGGGCTAAATTGTTTAAAGAAGGATGGAGCAGTGTTGATGATGAAGACAGGCCTGGGAGGCCTACAGAAGTGAGGTCTCCTGAGGTGATCGAATCAGTCAATGACCTCATTCAGTCTGACAGAAGGGTGACTGTGGATGACATTGCAGGGACTTTGACCTTATCTGTTGGGACAAACGCAGGGGTCATCAGTCAGAAGGAGTCATCTTGCATCATGACAACGCAAGGCCTCACGCAGCAGCCCAAACGGTGCAGACCATCAACGAGCTGGGCTGGGAACTGCTCCCTCATCCCCCTTACAGCCCAGATCTTGCCCCTTCAGACTTTCACCTGTTTGATCACTTGAAAGATTTTTACGCTGAGGGAATACGGAAGCTTGTGGGAAAAGTGTGTGTGACAGTGCTGGGAGACGACGTTGAAAAATAAAAAAAGTAAGCTTCTATCTCTATTAGTAGTCCTTATACCGAAAAATTCACCTTATTTATTGAATGACCCTCGTATATATTCTACGAGTCCCGTCACTCATCAGGGTCTTTGAGGCATCACATTTACTGCAGTCATACCAGCAGTGGTGCGTCTAGGGGAAAATAACCTTTCAAAACTCATCTCTCCCCTGACTGATGTTGTATTCAAAGTTATCCTTATCCTACACTGGTTACCATATATTTAACCCATAGGTGGGAAAATAGGAATTCATGTATTTTCCAGGGGCTTTAGTGCGAAGTGTGCGAAAGAGAATCGAGTGGGAATTGAACTCAGTACCCCTAATACCCTTTCCGCGCAAACAACCATTACGCTATCCGCGCGCGCAAAATCAAACAAAACAAAAAAAAAGCAGATGAAAGGAGTTAAAATAGAAAGAAACTCGAGAAAACTTCTCGCTGACCCCTGCTCTTTTTGGAGAACAGACAGTAAAAAAAAAATGTCGGTAATAGTATATATAACGCATCTGCTGTTCGTTTTCCTTGTTTTCACTCCCTTAAATCAGACCCGTTTTTAATTAAGACCATCAAAAAAATAAAAGTTTAAGTGGTAGAATATTCCTGGGAGACAACGAGAAAAAGTTCTGGTGAGCCGGTTATTTGTTGTGCGTGGGAGCAGTTGGAAGGCTTTGTCGAAAGGTCTTCGGGTTAGGATGGCACATGGAAGAGTGGAAATGAAATTTTAGGCCACTTAGTGCAGTTTTTTTCAAAAAACTGAATACAAGACAGAGAACAGGCTACTGAAATGTTATTAATTCCATGTGTGCAGAAGAGCATCGAGGGATAGCTAAAACCATTAGCCTTAGGCTATTCATATTAACCTCATATGTATATATAACCTCATATATATATATATATATATATATATATATATATATATATATATATATATATATATAATGGATAAATTTAGGTAAATGTACGAGGAAGGGTTCGTATACATATATATATGTTTATATATATATATATATATATATATATATATATATATATATATATATATATAATGGATAAATTTAGGTAAATGTACGAGGAAGGGTTCGTATACATATATATATATATATATATATATATATATATATATATATATATAACATATATATATTTATACGAACCCTTCCTCGTACATTTACCTAAATAATAATGGATAAATTTAGGTAAATGTACGAAGAAGGGTTCGTATACATATATATATATATATATATATATATATATATATATATATATATATATATACACCCTATAGTGTAAGAAAAACAGTGCAAAATTTTAAATAACAGAGCTATTTAATATGTTAAAAATATGCATAATAATCCATATTGATTGCACAACTCGGAGTTTCATGCTATCTGCAATCCAGATGCGCCAATTTCTTCATGTCTTGCTGTAACATAACAAATTTGAACCTGACGATTGCAGACAGCATGAAACTCCAAGTTGTGCAATCAATGTAGGGTATTATGAATATTTTATATATATATATATATATATATATATATATATATATATATATATATATATACCCTATAGTATAAGAAAACAGTGCCCAATATTAAATAACAGAGCTATTGAATATATTAAACATATATATACTATATATATGCTTAATATATTATAATATATATTATATATATAATATATATATATTACATATGTTTATAATATATATATATATAGAATATATATTATATATATAATATATAATATATATATAAAATATTATATTATATATAATATATTATAATATGTATTATATATAATATATATATAATATATATATTATATATATAATATATATATAATATATATATTAGTATTATATATCTTCATTGCTATATTCAATATACAGTAGCGGCCATAATATAAAGAACGAAAACAACAAAGACATAAATATGTGTATTACTTAAAA
Organism: Acanthosepion esculentum; assembly: GCA_964036315.1. Classification (NCBI taxonomy): domain Eukaryota; kingdom Metazoa; phylum Mollusca; class Cephalopoda; order Sepiida; family Sepiidae; genus Acanthosepion; species Acanthosepion esculentum. The sequence goes on from OZ038487.1 coordinate 46,387,655, forward strand.
AGTAACGCATGATTAGCAATGAAATTTTTACCGAATAAAGATTAGGGTGTAATGCATAAATATTATACAAAGTTACAAAAATTTACATAATAGTTTTTTTTTGTTAAAAAGATTAAATGGAACAAAGGAAATAAGCTACTGGACAAAAGTTAATGAACGATGTTAATAATTTGCATAAACTTTTAATTTACATTGTTAAAAAACTCGGTGTAGCTTTTCAACAGTAAGTAACAGTTCATTTATCATTAGGACTTTATTTTTAAGCAATATGCCAAATTCTACACGCAAAACGCTCTCTTTTGAAGAAAAAAACTCATTATCGCTAACTATCAAGAAAAAAAGTCAATTTCAGAAATTTCTGATATTGTTCATAGGTCTAAAAGTGTCGTTCATCGTGTAATTAGCAGGGATAAAACCGATAAACGTTAGATGCAAAACCAAAAACCGGCAGACCTCCAAAAACATCGCAAAGATAAGATCGAAGAATTGTTAGAATATCTACAAAAAACCGTTTTGAAACTGCTACATCAATTGCCCGTAAAGTTAATGAAGAGACAGATAATAAGATCTCAAGGAAAACGGTTGCTCGCAGGTTAAAAAAATGCAGGATTGCATGCCCGTATTCCACCTTCGAAGCCTCTCATTTGAAAGCGAAACCAAAGGGCACGCCTGGAGTATGCGAGAGAACATGTTGTTTGGACTGACGCACAATGTGATACAGTTCATTTCAGTGACGAGTCCAAGTTTACTATATTTGGTTCTGAGGGCAGAACTTACATACGCCGCAGAACAGGTGAAAGACTGTCTTCTCAATGTGTCAAGAAAACCGTTAAGTTTGGTGGCGGCAGTGTGATGGTGTGGGGAATGATTTCATCTGCAGGATTTGGCCCTATCAGCCGCGTACATGACAATATCAATGCTGAAATTTACAAAAGGCTTCTTTAACAGTATGTGGTACCAAGATTACACCATAATCTTTATGAATCTCATATTTTCATGCAGGACAATGCACCATGCCACAAGGCTCGGAAGGTTATGACTTTATTTGAAGAAGAAAGAATCGCCCTAATGAAGTGACCAGTCCAGAGCCCCGACCTGAATCCAATAGAAAATGTTTGGAAGATAATTGGAGAAAGGGCTCCGAAAAGAAACCCGAAAAACCAGGATCACCTATGGGAGTTATTGAAAGACGAATGGGAGGGAATTACTGATGATTTTTGCAAGAAATTAATTAGATCATGTGGTTTACGATGCAGAGAAGTCATTGAAAATAAGGGAATGTTTACCAAATATTAAATTTCAAGTATTAAAAATATCGTTCATTAACTTTTGTCCAGTAGCTTATTTCCTTTGTTCCATTTAATCTTTATTTTAAAAAAAACTATTATGTAAATTTTTGTAACTTTGTATAATATTTATGCATTACACCCTAATCTTTATTCGGTAAAAATTTCATTGCTAATCATGCATTACTTTTTAAGTAATACACATATTTATGTCTTTGTTGTTTCCGTTCTTTATATTATAGAAAGAGACAGTTGAAATTTCTAGGATACTAAATAAGGAAAAAGGAGCTGGAAAATTTGACAGGACATATTGAAAAGCAAGAGGGGAAAAAGAAATGGATGGCAGAACTGGGTTTAACCGAAAATGTGGAACCGAAACTGGAATTGGCATTAAGAATGGCGAAGCTGCATTCCAAAAGGTAAATAATATATTAAGATATCTGATCAGAGATGAAGAAAAAACTCGAGGCAGCAGCAAGATGCTGAGAAAACCATAAACGGAGCATATGAGCAACGATGAAGTCTTACAGAAATGGTAATAAAAAGGACACTTATACTTAGCATCCGAAAGAGAGAGTTAAAATCATTAGAGTTCATTATGAAGAAAGAGGGCTTAGAAAATTTGACACTCACAGGACATATTGAACGCAAGAGGAAAACTGCACATAACCTACATAATGAGCTTGTGTAAATGGTTGGCAGAACAGGGATTTGGAGAAATAGCAAAAAGACAAATATTAGAAATTACTACAAAGGACAGGAGACTGTGGAGAGCAATGATCGCTCATGTGCTGAAATGACACAGCACACAGATTGCACTTAGCCAAAAATCGGTAAAACAGGGTCATTTTAGAAGTTAACATAATTAAAGCAAGTCTTTATAACCATGAAACGATAAAAAATCAATAATAATTAATTATTACATGAAACTCAGAGACATCAAAATTTGTGTGTGTATATATATATATATATATATATATATATATATATATGGCGTATGAAGGTCAAGCAGCTCAGTTCCTAGGAACCGACAGCCAGACACCAGCACATGGTGATTTGATTATAGTGGTGAAGGCTTTGTGCAGATTCAACGACACTTTTTGAAGGGCCAAATACAGAGACCTGGTGCACTACGTGCCACAAGGTTCCCAAACGACTCTCCGCAGGTTTTGAATTCAAAGCTGTCCTTCTCCTAGACTAGCTGCCATCCAAAGCTATAGAACCCAGTCTGTTCTGCTATTTCCCCATAGCTGGAGGGAGAAAAAGAGGAATAATACATTTCCCAAGAGTATTAGCAATGGTTTCGACTGGAATTCGAACTCGGCTCTCCGATTGCTCAATCCGAGCCGCTATCCACTTCTCCATTGTGAAGCGAGGGACAGAGACAGAGATTTTCAGATGTAATGTAAAGAGAAGAAATATAGAGATATACGTAAAACATGAACTAGGCATGGTTTACACTATTTACATTATTCGGACTATTGTCCTCATTTTTGTTGCCATATTTATCACAATGTTTCAGCCGATGTACGCTCCGGCCTTCTTCAGGTGGTTGGAATTTATTATCCAGCTAGACTCGCAGATCATTATAGGGGAAATGAGTTCAATATCTGTAGGTTGAGCGTTGCCATGATCGATCTTGGGATTGATAGTGGAGTGGTTTCACGTTCACGTAGAAATGGACGTTGGACAAGGATGTGTCTTCTCACCAGACTTATTCTACCTTTACAGTTAAGCATATCCTGAAGGAACTAGAAGTCATATCAGGATTTATTATTGGCGGACACAATCTTAACAAAAACAAGATATGTAAATAACACAGGAACGAAACTGAAGGAACTCCGAGAGAACGTAGTAAAGGAAAGTGACAAAGGACTAAGCATTAGAACACCCCAAGATATGAACTACGAATTGGAAATATCAAAATCAATCAAGTATGAACATTTACATATTTGGAAAGTTTTTTTTTTAACAGAGGATAGAAAATTTAACACTGAAATCCGAAGCTGCATTGGAATAGCAAAAGATGCCTTCCAAAAACTAAGTAAAGTATTAAGAAGCAGAAAAATCTTATAGCAACAATAAAAAGAGTGTCATTTAATATCAATCCTCCTATTTGTCAGTGAATGCTTGGTATGTACCTCACAGATGAAGAAGAAGCTCGAGGCAACAGAAATACGGTTATAAAGAAGGGTCCTGAGAATACCATGGACTGAACATGTGAGTAATAAGGAATTTTAAGTGAAATGAAAAGAAAAAGGACAGTTATAGTTAGAATCAGAAAGAGAAGGTAGAGATTTCTAGGACATATAATGAGGAAAGAGGGCTGAGAGAATTTGACACACACAGGACATATTAAAGACAAGATAAAAATAAGAAAGCAGCAAGTAACCTACCTACTGAGCTTGTTTAAATGGATAGCAGAACAATGACTGGGTGGGAAGGTGAAAAGACAAAGTAAAGTCTTAAAAAAACGGGACATTTTCGTTAGAAACAAAGAAGTGAGTGCTGAACAGTTATATATAATATCAATCCTCATCTATGATAGCGAATACTGGATAATTTCCCACAGATTTAAGGAGACTTGAGTCAACAGAAATGTGGTTCTAAAGAAGAATGCTGAGATTACCATGAGCGGACAATGAGCAAAGAGGCCTGGGTAATTTGGCACTCATAAGACATAAGGAATGCCAATAGCTTCATGTCTCGTACATCTCGCCTGTGGAACTCCCTTCCCTATTACTGTTTCCCTGACAAATACAATCTCCAACGGTTTAAGTGTAGCGTCAATCGACATCTCCAGTTGCCTTGATCTATGCGCTTCCCTTCTCCACATCCTTTCATTTCTCATTCCTATCTGCTCTCGCTCCGGATCTTTTGTGGCCCCCTTGCCTTGATCGACCCACTGTCTTTCTCTTTCTCTACATCCCCTTCCTTGCCACTCCTATCTGCTCTTCCTCCAACCCTTCTTTAACCCCTTGCGTGATAGTGGCCTCCGGCCTTGCTTGGGGTGATATGATTAAAAAAAAAAAATGCGAGAGAGACAGATGGAATCAGCGAGTGACCTACGTAACAAAATTGTGTAAATGGATGGAAGAAGAGGGAGTTGAAACAAAACTTACTAAGAGCTACAACGTATTGAAAGTTTTTTTTTTTTACATTAAGGTTCACTTTGTACAAGGCCCGGGGCCACTCGAGGTAGAGGGTTACATTAAGAGGCAGTTCATGCGGATAGGAGAGGAAGATAACGGTTAACCCTCGACTTGAATAAGTTAAGATTGTCGTGATTGAGGAAACATCCTCATTGGAGTCAGTTTCACTGAGCAGTAATTTGTGCTCAGAAGTTGTTCGAGTAGAACTTACTTCTCGCCGATGGAATACGGAGGGAATATGGGTGTTTTGCTACGATGTAAGTGGCATGACGGGTCCTACCTTTGAAGGTTAGACCTGGCAGAACCAAGCAATGTAGTTCATCCGAGCACTTTCCATGGAAGTAGCGAGAGGTTTGCCACATCCCGCCTATGAGGGAGAGGTTAGAAGGTGGAAAATAATTCATCATCCACAAGGACCGGAGACGATTTTGAACTCTATCCAGACTGGAATGTGAGGACTGGTCAGCTCCAACCCAAATATGACAACAGTACACTATTTTCGGTCTGATTTGGCTCTTATAAAGGTAGAGGATAAGCATGAGGAAACAGGAAATTGTGGAGAGACATGAACTCTCACGTCCTGAAATCTGATTAGTCCCTCATTAACCCCAGAAATTTCGATTTTATTCCATCCGGAGTAATTCATCCATATTTATCTACATTTGTTAACTTAGCTTATTCTTATCAGCTTTGGCACGAGTTCAACGTAGGCCTTTCTCAGCCACTGCCATAATCTCCAGTTTGGCACTATCCCCTGCCTTATTAGTTTAAATTTGACACGCCCATCTCGCCGGCGGGCTTTTTGACGGGCACGGATTCGCCTATAGTTTCTATGGATCCAATTTATGGACTAAAATGGACTAAGCTAAGGTTACAGTGGTATAATAGTTAGCAAGTTACTCTCACAGATCATTGCAACATTAGTGATTGCGATCATCACTGGGTGCCTCGCAGTCATGGCCTTATGCCTTATTAAACAAAGTTTAATATAACTGATTTTTTTAAAAGATGTGTAGCTTTGGAACAAAGCTTGCTAAAATAGTTATCCATACTTGTCATGAGATCGATCTTCACTGGGTTTCTCATACTTGTGTCCTCGTCCCATAAAAAGCTAAATTTTATAGCATGGATTTATTTTACCCAAAAGTATGTCAGCTAATATAGTAAATATATTTACAGTGGCATTCACATTCATTGAATGTTAAATATTCACTTGCAAGTGTACATATGAATGAACAATTGAGATCTATCTATCTATCTATCTATGTTTATATCTATGATGATGTCCTCTCTCGTCTTGGAATTCAGCTCCAAGAACCGAACAATCAAACTAACCGCATATATGTTTTGATTATAATGGTGAAGGCTTATTTAACACAAGCCTTCACCATTATAATCAAACCATCCACACTTTTCGGAAGAAATGAATACAGGGAACAGGTGCACATGGTGTACCATGAGGTCCTCAAAATGTTTCCTCAAGTTTTGAATTCTAAGTTATACTAAATAGATTGGCAACAACGACCAGCAGTACGTATGTATGTAATTTACTCAATTCCTATCTATCTATCTATCTATCTATCTATCTCATTCTGTTCCTATCTATCTATCTATCTCATTCTGTTCCTATCTATCTATCTATCTCATTCTGTTCCTATCTATCTATCTATCTATCTATCTATCTATCTCATTCTGTTCCTATCTATCTATCTATCTATCTATCTATCTATCTATCTCATTCTGTTCCTATCTATCTATCTATCTATCTATCTCATTCTGTTCCTATCTATCTATCTATCTCATTCTGTTCCTATCTATCTATCTATCTCATTCTGTTCCTATCTATCTATCTATCTATCTATCTATCTATCTCATTCTGTTCCTATCTATCTATCTATCTATCTATCTATCTCATTCTGTTCCTATCTATCTATCTATCTATCTATCTATCTATCTCATTCTGTTCCTATCTATCTATCTATCTCATTCTGTTCCTATCTATCTATCTATCTCATTCTGTTCCTATCTATCTATCTATCTATCTATCTATCTATCTATCTATCTCATTCTGTTCCTATCTATCTATCTATCTATCTATCTATCTATCTATCTATCTCATTCTGTTCCTATCTATCTATCTATCTATCTCATTCTGTTCCTATCTATCTATCTATCTATCTATCTCATTCTGTTCCTATCTATCTATCTATCTATCTATCTCATTCTGTTCCTATCTATCTATCTATCTATCTCATTCTGTTCCTATCTATCTATCTATCTATCTATCTATCTATCTATCTATCTCATTCTGTTCCTATCTATCTATCTATCTATCTCATTCTGTTCCTATCTATCTATCTATCTATCTCATTCTGTTCCTATCTATCTATCTATCTATCTATCTCATTCTGTTCCTATCTATCTATCTATCTATCTCATTCTGTTCCTCTCTATCTATCTATCTCATTCTGTTCCTATCTATCTATCTATCTATCTATCTCATTCTGTTCCTATCTATCTATCTATCTCATTCTGTTCCTATCTATCTATCTATCTATCTATCTATCTATCTCATTCTGTTCCTATCTATCTATCTATCTATCTCATTCTGTTCCTATCTATCTATCTATCTCATTCTGTTCCTCTCTATCTATCTATCTATCTATCAATCTATCTATCTATCTCATTCTGTTCCTATCTATCTATCTATCTATCTATCTCATTCTGTTCCTATCTATCTATCTATCTATCTCATTCTGTTCCTCTCTATCTATCTATCTATCTATCTATCTCATTCTGTTCCTATCTATCTATCTATCTATCTCATTCTGTTCCTATCTATCTATCTATCTCATTCTGTTCCTATCTATCTATCTATCTCATTCTGTTCCTCTCTATCTATCTATCTATCTATCAATCTATCTATCTATCTCATTCTGTTCCTATCTATCTATCTATCTATCTATCTCATTCTGTTCCTATCTATCTATCTATCTATCTCATTCTGTTCCTATCTATCTATCTATCTATCTATCTCATTCTGTTCCTATCTATCTATCTATCTATCTCATTCTGTTCCTATCTATCTATCTCATTCTGTTCCTATCTATCTATCTATCTATCTAATTCTGTTCCTATCTATCTATCTATCTCATTCTGTTCCTATCTATCTATCTATCTATCTATCTATCTATCTATCTCATTCTGTTCCTATCTATCTATCTATCTATCTATCTATCTCATTCTGTTCCTATCTATCTATCTATCTATCTATCTATCTATCTCATTCTGTTCCTATCTATCTATCTATCTCATTCTGTTCCTATCTATCTATCTATCTCATTCTGTTCCTATCTATCTATCTATCTATCTATCTATCTATCTATCTATCTATCTCATTCTGTTCCTATCTATCTATCTATCTATCTATCTATCTATCTATCTCATTCTGTTCCTATCTATCTATCTATCTATCTCATTCTGTTCCTATCTATCTATCTATCTATCTATCTCATTCTGTTCCTATCTATCTATCTATCTATCTATCTCATTCTGTTCCTATCTATCTATCTATCTATCTCATTCTGTTCCTATCTATCTATCTATCTATCTATCTATCTATCTATCTATCTCATTCTGTTCCTATCTATCTATCTATCTATCTCATTCTGTTCCTATCTATCTATCTATCTATCTCATTCTGTTCCTATCTATCTATCTATCTATCTATCTATCTCATTCTGTTCCTATCTATCTATCTATCTATCTCATTCTGTTCCTCTCTATCTATCTATCTCATTCTGTTCCTATCTATCTATCTATCTATCTATCTCATTCTGTTCCTATCTATCTATCTATCTCATTCTGTTCCTATCTATCTATCTATCTATCTATCTATCTATCTCATTCTGTTCCTATCTATCTATCTATCTATCTCATTCTGTTCCTATCTATCTATCTATCTCATTCTGTTCCTCTCTATCTATCTATCTATCTATCAATCTATCTATCTATCTCATTCTGTTCCTATCTATCTATCTATCTATCTCATTCTGTTCCTATCTATCTATCTATCTATCTCATTCTGTTCCTCTCTATCTATCTATCTATCTATCTATCTCATTCTGTTCCTATCTATCTATCTATCTATCTCATTCTGTTCCTATCTATCTATCTATCTCATTCTGTTCCTATCTATCTATCTATCTCATTCTGTTCCTCTCTATCTATCTATCTATCTATCAATCTATCTATCTATCTCATTCTGTTCCTATCTATCTATCTATCTATCTATCTCATTCTGTTCCTATCTATCTATCTATCTATCTCATTCTGTTCCTATCTATCTATCTATCTATCTATCTATCTCATTCTGTTCCTATCTATCTATCTATCTATCTCATTCTGTTCCTATCTATCTATCTCATTCTGTTCCTATCTATCTATCTATCTATCTAATTCTGTTCCTATCTATCTATCTATCTCATTCTGTTCCTATCTATCTATCTATCTATCTATCTCATTCTGTTCCTATCTATCTATCTCATTCTGTTCCTATCTATCTATCTATCTATCTATCTATCTATCTCATTCTGTTCCTATCTATCTATCTATCTATCTATCTATCTCATTCTGTTCCTATCTATCTATCTATCTATCTCATTCTGTTCCTATCTATCTATCTATCTCATTCTGTTCCTATCTATCTATCTCATTCTGTTCCTCTCTATCTATCTATCTATCTATCTATCAATCTATCTATCTATCTCATTCTGTTCCTATCTATCTATCTATCTCATTCTGTTCCTATCTATCTATCTATCTATCTATCTCATTCTGTTCCTCTCTATCTATCTATCTATCTATCTATCTATCTATCTATCTATCTATCTATCTCATTCTGTTCCTATCTATCTATCTATCTATCTCATTCTGTTCCTATCTATCTATCTCATTCTGTTCCTATCTATCTATCTATCTATCTCATTCTGTTCCTATCTATCTATCTATCTCATTCTGTTCCTATCTATCTATCTATCTCATTCTGTTCCTATCTATCTATCTATCTATCTATCAATCTATCTATCTCCTTGATTTGAAAATGAACATAAATGTTATATAGAAATGGAAAAAAAAACTTAATACGACAGACAAAGAATATTTGCTGATAATCAATTTTCACAAAATTATCTCCTAAAATTACCTTTACACAAAAACATTAAAAAGAAGGACCTATAGATATATTATTATTACTAATGTCCAATAGTTCCGGAAAATGAATTGTATAGAGTAATCCCCCATTAAACAATGCTTAACATCCGGAAGACGGTTTCGGTTTGGTTTGTTTTACGGCATATCAACCTCATTGGGTTATTTAATGCTGACAAGATTCTTTTAGGTTTGGTTTGGCTTATTTTGTTTTACAGCATGTTAACCCCAATGAGTTATTTAATGCCGAGAATTTTTATTGCTGGTAATATTTTTTCCAAAAATATATATTGCTGGTAATATTTTTAAACTTGCATGCATTAGGCCAGACATAGGCAAACTGAAGCCTGCGGCCAAACAAGGCACGATTGGCTTTTTGAAAGGCATGCTTGATTTCATGAGGAAAATAACTCTTATTAAAATGTTTTGATTTTGTTTCCTTTCGGCTTGGTTTGGTTTGTTTTACGGCTTATCAACCTCAATGTGTTATTTAATGCCGAAAAGATTTTTTTAGGTTTGGTTTGGCTTATTTTGTTCTACAGCATGTTAACCCCAATGGGTTATTTAATGCCGAGAATTTTTATTGCTGGTAATTTTTTTTTTTTTTTTTTCAAAATGTATTTCTGGTAATATTTTTTTCTTCAAAAAACTATTTCTAGGAATATTTTTTCCTTCAAAAAATGTATAGCTTGTGATATTTTTTTCCAAAAATGTTTAGCTGGTAATATTTTTTCAAAAAATGTTTCGCTGTTTGTATTGCTGGTATATTTGTTTTTAAGTATTGCCGATAACAATTTTTCCTTCAAAAAATTATTGCTGGTAATAATTTTTTACAGAGTATTTCTGGTATTAACACCTATTTTTACACTTTCATAGTATTTTGAGCCAAGTTTGGGTGTTAACTATTTGCCTATAGCTGGGACCCTAATAGGTGCTACCACCCCAGGTCAGGGTGAACCTGGGGACACCAGCAATTAAGAGGTGATTCTACACTCCTCAAAACCTCCTGATCAGAGACCTTCCTGTCGGACGTAGTGTATCGTCTTACCCAGGACGCGGATGTAATTTATCATCTTACCCAGGACGCACATCCGGAAGAGACAATTGAAATTTTTAGGCTACATAATGATGAAAATGGGCTTCGAAAGTTTGCTACTCACAAAAAAGATTAAAAGCAAGAGTGACCAAAGAAAACAACTAATAACCTATCTAGCGAGCTTGAATAAATGGCTGGCGGAACAAGGTTTAGTGGAGATAACAAAAGACAAAATTTATTAAGAGATACAAAGAATAGGACATTTTGGAGAGTCGTGATTGCCAACGTCCTGAAGTTGAAGAGTAGGCGATCGTGAACAACATCAAATCAAAAGAGCAAATGGCAAAATTAAACACACCGCGCAGGGGCTCCGCGCAAACTTCCGGGTTTCAAACATACTTCAGATTTTCAATTGAATAAAAGTAAGTAGCCAATAAAATCAGCTCCGGCCAGTAAATAAACACAAGCCTCTGGAGCCTACACAAGACTAGAAAACTCATCAGAAGGACTGGCAGCAGTAAAGAGACACGAGTCGAACTCGGCGTCTTGTCTTTCTCATCACAGCAACAGTGGGGCACCCTTTGATCTTGTCTGCCAACTCCACTTTCTCTCTTCCTCACTGAAAGACTATTCATGTTAATTTCCTTACTTTTATTTCATGATTAGTAATTACAGTTAAAATTTATGTATACTACGTTTAAATAAATTAAATACCATTTTATTTGAACACACAACAATCTTTTCTCTCATTGTTTAAAAATTCAAACGGTGACCCAAAGAATCTTTCCCCAAAAAGTAACAAGGCACATACAAGAAGACGACGAAGAAGAAAAAGTAAAAGAGGCTGTTGGCAAAATGTGAACTGCTACGTAACAATACCAATCCTCCTATATGGCAGTGAATGTTGGACAATTCCCTCACAGATGAAGAGTAGACTTGGGGCAATAGAAATATGGTTCTACAAAAGGATGCTGCAAAAATACCTCTCATTTTTTTAAAATTCAAACGGTGACCCAAAGAATCTTTCCCCAAAAAGTAACAAGGCACATCACATACAAGAAGACGACGAAGAAGAAAAAGTAAAAGAGGCTGTTGGCAAAATGTGAACTACTACGTAACAATACCAATCCTCCTATATGGCAGTGAATGTTGGACAATTCCCTCACAGATGAAGAGTAGACTTGGGGCAATAGAAATATGGTTCTACAAAAGGATGCTGCAAAAATACCTTGGACGGGGCGCTTAATTTTAGGAGAGATAACAAAAACATTAAATTAAGAGCTACGAAGGACAGGAAATTGTGAAGAGCCATGATCGTTTATGTCCTGAAGAAGAATGCGTTGTAGATTATGGAAGTTTCGGCAGAGAGGCTAGAACGCACACAGACACGCACCCATACACATACGCACACATTCATGCACATACTGATTTGTATTGAGTCCAGAGCATATGTGTGTGTGACTGTATGTGCGTTAAAGTAATAAATCGATACTCATTTGTTTTTATAAAGTCAAACTAAAAAGGAAAAAAAAAATGTTGAGTGTTTGACATTAGTCGGTATGTCTAGACCATCTTTAGAATCAAAAGCGAACATACATCGGTGAAATGTCCAACCTTGAACAAAGTTCGCCAAGAACTTTGTCCTTCGAAGAATCATTCGACAAATTAAGTCGAAATTTTTGACTTTAAATAAATAAAGATTAAATAACAATCATCTTACTTCTTTCCTTACAAATCCGAGTGCTTAACACTATGTATTTTAAAGTATTTAAGTTGTCTTAAGAAAAAAAAAATTTTTTGAGAATCGTAGGAAAGCAGAAATAACAATATCAATCAGATTTATATATATATATATATATATATATATATATATATATATATATATATATGTGTGTGTGTGTGTGTGTGTATATATATATATATATATATATATATATATATATATATATATATATATATATATATGTATATATATATATATGTGTGAGTGAAGGGAACGGAGCCAAAAAAGTTGAAATTTAATAAAAATATAGACAGGAAATAATGGGTGACGCCACACAAAACACCTCTTCCATTCCCCACGTCGTATCCGATTTCTACGCAACAAAAATTCTTTCTTCTAATTATCAGACAGTTTCATTTTGTTTTTACACACACACACACACACACACACACACATCTGAAAATGTCTGCTTATATGGATATGTCTCTGTGTATGTGCGTGTGCGTACGTCTGTCTGTGTGTTTGTGAGGACACCACACTACAAAAATGTGTTTATATGCCTCTCTATTTAAATGTGTATAGCGTATCCTAGTGTGTAACATTTTAGAAATCATTTCGATTAAAAACATAGGTTTCACATATTATTTTACGCTTAAAAAAATGATTAAAAATAATTTAAAATAAAAAGATATTTTTCGATAAATATTTAAATATATTCTTTACCCGACATAACCGTTGTATATTCTTTGGCAACAATACTTTCTACTTATGAATAACATTGTACAAAATGTAATCGGTTCATTACCATAATTATGTTTGCATTTGTTATTTTAATACAGCAAAAACAGCATATCGTAGCGCAATCTTTGCTAGCACAATACTATTAAAATGTATTCTTAAATAAATCAAAATCCAATTAAAATTTGAGAATCAAGCAATTTCCAGTCTATTTAATCTATTTCCATTTTTTTTTTGTAAAGTATAAACTGACAAGAAATGTCTGTCCAAGGAAGACAACTCCATACCTATTAACTGCTAATTACAGAGTTATTCCCTAAATTTTATGAACTAAAATTCACAGTAATTAGTATTGTTGAAGTTATTGCTTTCTCTGTCCATTTGAAACTCTCCTTCCAGTTTTTTTCATTTACATTGCGACTAAATTATATTTTACCAGAATGAAATATATATAAAGGCTTAAAGAAAATAAATGCAAAAAACTATATTGTATTTTTATTAAATAAGTATTTGCTATTTATTTATTAAATTGTTGCTAAAATAGTGAGAGTATTTTGTATGTTAAATAATAAAACTTAATTTTTCTCTAAAAAATTAATGAAAATTTATTGTACTAAGCTACGCACCCTAGTAAAACCAACTGTAGTTTGTACCTCCTTACCTGTTTCCACTTCTCCCCCAAATCTGGTTTCGATTTCAATGTATGGCTATTCTAGAGGATGTGATAGACGAATGGACTGACGGACTAACGGAAGTCACAGAATTTTATATATAGATAGATAAGCAAATAAGTCGAATAAGCCGGTGAGAATTCTTGTTCTGGTGGAAGTCTTCTCTGTCACATATAATACAATATCAGGAAATCACTTAATAATAATAATAATAATAATAATAATAATAATAATAATAATAATAAGCAGAAGAAGAAGAACAACAACAACAACAGCAACAGCAACCTAGTTGTAATCGTGAAAATTTCACAGTTTTGCTATTTGAATTTTCTGATGAATCCTAATTCTTAAGTTAATGATTGAATAAGCTCCTTGCAAGTTCTATGATATTAAAATACGCGTAGAAATTGCATCGTTAAATATTTAATCTTAACAACTGTTGTAGCATAGCTACGGACAATGATGGGTATCGTCTCCAGCTGTGCTGATCAAACTCACTGCCTCCAGGCAGAGAGGATCTCCAGACGAGGCTCTGTCGAAGGGCAGAGCCTCGTCTCGGGAAACAGCTACCCGACCCGGTTTTATACGGGGTCTACGGAGAAATTTTGGCCGAGCCTACGGGCTTGGATACCCCACATTAAATTCAGCCTTATGTCACATCTCACCGCGTGAGGCGGTTGGTAGATATCCGATAGTTGGAGATTCATTGTGGAATTCACTTGACTCACCTCTAGCAGTTGACTACTTCTACCCACCGCTGACGAATCTTATATGTGTTGTTCGTGTCCTAAGTATTATGGTTCATTATCAACCTTCATTTAATTATCCTATTTAGTAACCTTCCCTAGGTTACAACAACAACTTTAACAGAATGTTACAATAAAAATCATAGGTAGAAATGCGAGTTATTATTTAAAGAAATAAGAGGGTAAAAGTCAAAATTTTTAAAGTTTTTCCATTTCACTGAAGCAGGCATTAAACATATGAAAGCGCCTTTTCTATCTTTTCTTTCTTTCTTTCTTTTTCTCACTGAAACCAAACAGCGTCTTTGATATGTCTTTTCCTTTTTCCTCGTGATCAAAACGGAATCGTCCATTATTTCTGAGGTATTGTAGGGCTTAACGTACGTGTTAACTAAAGAACAAAGGTACAAGCAGAATAATAATAACTGGAATTACCCGTGAAAATTTCACGGTTTTCCAAATTGAATTTTCTGATGAATCATAATTCTTCAGTTAATGGCGAGTTCTACGATAATAAAATATCCGTAGCAATTCCTTTAACGCATCGTTAAATATTTGAGCTTAACAACTTTAACAAAATATTGAAATAACAATCATAAATATGAATACTGGTCGTTAGTTTAAGAAGTGGGTACAAATGAAACTATATGAAATTAACAACTATTTCCATTTCACTGGAACAGACTTTAAACATATCTGCCTTCCATTCTTTGTTTCTTTCTTTTTTTCTCGCCGAAACCAAGTAGCGTCACTGTGTTTGTCTTTTCCGCCTTTTCACGCGATCAAAATGGAAAAGTCCATTATTTATGAGGTATTTGACAGGATACATTAAACACTTCTAGTTTGTTTCTTTCATTCTTTCTTTCATTTTTCTTTCTTTTTGTCAATCTTTCTTTCTTCCTTTCTGTCACTCTTTCTTTCTTTCTGTCACTCTTTCTTTCTTTTTCTCAGTAAAACAAAGTAGCGTCTCTGATATGTCTTTTCCGTGTTTCTATAAGACCAAGACGGAATAGTACATTATTTACGAGGTATTGGCAGGGCGTAACGGTTGTGCTGACTAAGGGAGGAACAAGCAGAATACCACTACTACTATTAATAATAATAATAAAGCTCAGAGATAATTAGCATCTGGAAATAATTACGATATTAATTACATGATAAAAATATAGCTTTAAGGTATGCTATATTTATGGGTTAAAGTGCTCATTATCAGGGACAGAGCGTATTTAAATATAAAAGTGGACATTGAGGTCATAATATAAATTATATAAATGCGAAAAGATCTGACTTCGCCCGGAGGCTGATGAAGGCAGTATTTAAAACGAATAATGCATAGATACCAAAATAAAGTGGTTGTATTTATTTGTCTCTTCACAAAGACAAAAATATAACACAAGGTAGGTTCAATGTAGGGCCTCATCTGCTTGTTCGTGTATAGAGGTAAAATAATCCTGTTTCAACGACTTTCACTGCAGCCGTTAGAATGTAACCTCGATAATGCAATATTGAAGTGCTGCCTGGGATTTTCAAGGGTTGCTCGTCCACCGACGACAGAGAATAGATGTGTAAGAGATCGCTGGATGAGTATTTTCTCCTGTTTGACTTTTTCGGCCTTCATTTGATTCTTTTTAAATACTATTCAGTAATCACAACCTGGCTAAAATCCCAGTAAAAGATGGACAATGTTTAAAAGTGCTGCAGTAGAATGACGACAAACGTTCCCCATCTTCGTTTGGCGCTGAAGGTCCCACTGACGAATATGGGTCTACAGCGACCCCCTCCCCAACAAAACGAGACATTGTTGCCGTGGATTCCATAGCAAGTAAGGTTTTTATAGGAGGAAGTTATTAGCTCAGTATCCAACCGGTTTTGTACCTGGTTTTCATTTACAGTACCCGGTGCATAGAAGCGCCCCACCAACTCGCCATCTAAGTATTAACCGGGTTCGAAACTGTTTAAATCTAGTGATTAAAGTAGAACCGGTCTGAACACTTAAACAGACACGAAAAAGAAAAAGAAATATAGCCGTGAAAAGGAAGGACTAAAAAGAACGAAGAAACTGTCCAGATAACTTCCCGAGAATTTCGCATGTCAACGTGAAACTCTCACACGCAGATCTGTAAATTGTTCACGTTGGCAAAATAGAAACGGGAACAAATATTAGCAGGAAGTCAAAGAGTACTGAAGACGAGAAATACATAAGGAAAACTCATGAGTAGAAAAAAAGAAAGAAAAATAAGATGCAAAAATATAGAACGAGTAATTCATGACATACAGAAGGAGGTGTACCTGTGTTTTATAGATTACGCAAAGGCGTTCGATAAAGTAAGCCACAAAGATCTGCTAGAGCTGCTCAGCAACTTTGACATATTTGGGAAGGATATTAGAATAATCAAGAACCTATACTGGCAAGAAAGCATCTGCATACGGATACAGAAAAGAAGCACAGCAGATACGCAAAAATAGAAAGGGCTGCAAGACAAGGATGTGTCTTTTCACCTGACATGTTCAACCTATACAGCGAGGCATTTCTGAGAGAATTAAATGTCATGCCGAGATTTGTTTTTGGTGGCCACAATCTAAACAAGGTAAGATATACAGGTGGCACAGTTCTGATAGCAGACAGAGAAAAAATGTACAAAACCTCCTATACATGGTAGCTAAGG
Source organism: Acanthosepion esculentum (assembly GCA_964036315.1). Taxonomy (NCBI): domain Eukaryota; kingdom Metazoa; phylum Mollusca; class Cephalopoda; order Sepiida; family Sepiidae; genus Acanthosepion; species Acanthosepion esculentum. The sequence continues at coordinate 46,404,878 of OZ038487.1, forward strand.
AAAGCTAGAAGAAAGGACTAAATGTAAGCTACAAGTAAACAGAATGCATTGTTGTCAGCAAAAGGATGAGCACAAAATGCAAAACAAATCGGTGATTATAAAATCAAAAATACAGAAATTTAAATATCTGGGAAGTGTTCTAACAGAGAACAGAAAGTGCGATACTACGATCCGAAGACGCATTGGGATAGCCAAAAGATGCATTCCAAATGCTAAGCAGAGTATTAAGAGACAGAAAAACGTCATTAGAAACAAAGAACAGAGTACTAGACTGTTACGTGATATCTGCCCTCCTGTATGGCATCGAATCCTGGATAATCTCCTCAAAGATGAAGAAGAGACTTGAAGCAACAGAAATGTGGTTCTACAGAAAGAAGCTGAAGATGCCATGGACCGAACGAGGTAGTTTTTCGAAAAAATGGAAACAAAAAGGAAACCTATAAACACCAGGAAAAGACAATTGAAATTTCCGTGATACGTAATAAGGAAGGAGGGCTTGGAAAATCTGATACTCACAGGACAGATTGAGGGAAAGAGGGACAGAGGAAAACAGCGCGTAACATACTTGGTGATCTTGAGCAAATGAATAGCAGAAAAGGATTTGGGAGAAATAACAAAAAGAAAAAAAATATTAAGAGCTACAAGAGACAGGAAGATGCGGAGGGTCATGATCGCCTACACCCTGAACAGTCACTGTACATAAAGAAGACAAAAAATTCATGAAATAAGATTTGAAGAGAAATGCTCTGTCGTTAATGTTGTAGGATGGCAGAAAGAAGAAATATGAAGTTTTAAATCCAGTCATTGATTCTTCATCTATGCGCCGTGTCCCTTCAGTTCCTATCTTTTGATTCTCGAAGTAACGTTTGACTCTTTACCATCCCTCATTGTCCTGCTTCACCCATGCATTCACACACACTTGTTAATTTGGCTGCTCGCTTTTCTCCTTTGCTTCTTTTACTTTCAGTATGTCTTGAGAGTGTTAAATTTTCTAGGCCTTCTTTCCTTAATATGCATCACATAAATTTCAATTTTCTGTTTCTGATGTAACCATACGTTTCCTTGTAGTTCTTATTTTCCTTAAGATTTCCTCATGCCCAGTCCATAGTATTCTCAGATTTCGCTTGACGACCACATATGTGTTTCTTCAATTTGTGAATATATTGTCCGATTTTTACTGACATATAAGAGATTAGATATTACATAGCAGTTCAGCACTCTTTTCCTTGTTTCTAACGACCTTTTCTTATCTCTTAATACTTTACTGTTCCAATGTTCCCTCGGATTTCTGTGCCACATTTTCTGTTGTCTGTTACTACAATACCCAGACAGTTGAATTTCTGTACCTACTTGATTCTGTTGCAGCTAATACGTAGTTCATACATTCAGTTGTTTCGTTTGCTGACAATCATTCATTCTGACATCTTATAGTTGGTAATTAGTCCTTTCTTCTTTCGTTCTTCCTTTACTATCTTATCTAAGACTTATTTGAATAGAGCTCATGAGAATGTCATTAACAGAATGTCATTCGCATACCTTATATTGTTAAGATTGTATCCACCGATAATAAATCTTAGTAGATATTCTCTGACGACCGTCTCATTGTTTACGTTAATTAAATCTGATGAAAAAACGCATCCATGTCTCACTCCTTTTTCTATTTTTGTACATTCCCTGAAACTGTTCTTTATCTACATGCAGGCAGTTTGTTCCATGTAATAGTTATAGATGATCACATCGTTCCTATATAAATCAGACTTTATGGCTGATGTTAACCTCCAGGAGAGCAACACTTTGCGTCTTCTTGGGCTCACGTTTTCTACTGACATGAAATTGATCGATTATAGCGAATTAACTGCTACATCTAATGCTAGGAAAGTTGGTTTACTGTGTCGTGCAAGAAAGTTTTTCTCGTCAGAATCTATTATGCACATGAATAAATCTACCATTCGTCTGTGCATTGAATACGGTTGTAATATCTGGTCTGGTGATCCTGCTATATATCTCGAGATTCTTGACAAAATCCCCAAAAGGGTCTGTAATGTAATCAAGCCTGTGCTGGCATTTCGACTTCACTTACTTTCTCACCGGCCTGTCTTTTCTACAAATATTTTAATGGCAACCGTTCTGATATGCATTTTTTTTCTTAGTGCATCGACTACATGAATTTAAGTATACTACTTCATTGCTAACTTAGATCTCACCCCTTTACTGTTGAACTAGCAAGATGCAACCGTCAGTTCTATTCTAATAGTTCCTTCTCTCGCACTTCTCGCACATGGAACTCCCGATTTCTTGCTCCCCAAAATCTTCATGCATTGAGTACTGTTGCCATATCTGGTCTGCTTCTCCAGCTATATATCTTGAGATTCTTTACAAAATTCAAAGCAAGGTCTGTAAGCCCTTCCTCGCCGACATGACATGGCTTGCCTCTGTTTTTTTCTACAAATATTTCATGGCCAATGGTCTGATGAGCTTCTCCCCTCAGTGTCTCGATTGCATGCATTTCAATGTGCTACTAGATTGGAAATTAGGTCTCACCGTTTTACTGTCTGACTAGTTAGATGTAACCGTCAGTTTTATTTTAAATTTTTTTTTTTTTGCTGCACTTCTTGCCGGTGGAAATCCGTTCTGATTTCTTGATTCACTGCTACCTACAATCTTCAAAAATGTAAATGCAACGTCAATCGACATCTTTTGTCTTCCCGAATCCTGTTCTTTTATTGAACTCTCCTCTGTCGTGTCCATACTTTTTGTATTTTCCCAAGTAAATTATCTGGACACTCATTACACATATCTATAGAAAAACATACGAGAAAGACTGTATGTATACAGTTTATTTATTCTTTATCTTATTCTGTTGGTTTCCGATCCATATTTGATCTACACTTTATCCCAAACTCACAATTTTACTCGGGATTACTGTCTCTCATGCCTCCAACACCACATAACAATCAAATTATAAATAACACCTGTTTTGTTGTTTCCCCCGTCTTGCCGTTTCTCATATTTACGATTATTTTTCGTATATATAAATATAAGCGGGGGGGGGGGGTTATAATTATTTACTCAGAGTTATAGATCCCCTACTTCGTCTCGGTAAAGTCTTCTCTTACTCTTTGACTCCCTGTAACTCACTGCGTCTTAGTGGAATTATCGCCTTGCTTGGGGCGAAATCATTAAAAAAAATTTAGGTAGGTTTTTTAGGTTAAAAAAATATCGTACATTGATTACTGGAACAGAACTGAATAAATTTAATAGCATTTTCTTCGTTTTAGGGGGGAAATTATCGCAAAACGATGTAAAAATAGTGTAGTTATCTTAGACTTTAAATTAATTAAGAACAGTTTAAATAATGAATTCATTCATTTGCGATGAAGACTGGATTAGCGTGCGCCTTAGAAGCAGCGTGGCTCAACTGGGAAGATTTTCGTTGGGTCCCAAGTTTAAAGCTAAGGTCTGTAAAATCTTAGAGATAGGAATACGGTTAAAAATCTGTAGGTTCTATTTATCCAGATTTATGTATGTAAAACTTAAGTCTGAATATTGAGATACAGTTTATTTTGCAAGAGTTGCTCAAATACATAAAGATGAAACTCAGTATTATAATCACATGATGTTTAAAAATTTACTAGTTTAAGTATGTTTATGACGATTTTTTAAAATTTACAAATAACCTAACTAGTCTGAAAATTAGTGTGAAAGTTAAAAATTAAGTTAAAAAAATATATAACTAAATAATTACAAAAACAAAAGGCAACACGGCACTGTAGAAAAAGCGATTCTTTCTACTTACACATGGGACCTCGTGTTCAATTCTTGCTATACTCGAATCAAATGGTCATTTAGTGAAATGTTGCAGCTGACTTTAATCAGAAGCGTTTCCATTGTCAAAGACCACCGAGCTGTGGTGGGGGTGGGGCCAAATCTGACGTGTCTTCGTCGTCGTCCTCTCTCCAACAGTTGAGAATGGCGACTTTGCATTTCAGTAATATAATACAAAAAAAGTGAAAAAATAAAACAAATTTCCTCACTTTTCCTGTCTTCTTCCATTTAACATAATAAAGTCCCACTAGTTGCCAAAAAAAAAAAAAACTCGAATAAGCTTCATTTACACGTGCTATGCATGTTTAAAAGAATACTGAGCTGTTACGTGACATCTGTCCTTCTTTACGACAGCAAATGTTGGAAGATTTCCTCAAAAATGAAGACGAGACTCGAGGCGACGGAGATGTGGTTCTACAGAAGGATGCTAAGGATATCATGGACCGAGCGTGTGAGCAACGATGAGGTCTTAAAAAGCTTGCAGACAAGGGGATGCTTATATTTAACATCAGGAAGAGGCAGCAAAAGTTTCTGGGACACACAACGAGGAAGGAGGGCCTGGAGAATCTGATACTCACGGGTCGAATAGAGGGAAAGAGAGAGAAAGGAAAACAACGCATGGCATACCTGGAGGGTTTAAGCAAGTGGATGACAGAAAGTGGTCTGGGGGGAAGGAACTGCAAGGGATAGAGGGAGGTGGTGAGCCATGATCGCCTACGTCCTGAAAGAACCTGCCACATAAAAAGAAAATAAGTTTATAAGTAAAAATTGTTATGCATATATTCGCACCTTTGTTTTTTCTGAACTTTCCCAGGGAAATAAATTGTTACGATATTTACAATTAACTTTTTTAATTAATTTAAAGTAATAAAAGATAAAATAAAAAAGAAACAATATAAAAAAAAACACGTTTAAGAGAGATCCCTCGCTTCCTTCCATCAGTATGGCTGATGCTGACCTCCATGAAAGTGGCTCGTTGCTCCTTCTCCGGCACACGTTTTCAGCTGACATAAAGTGGAAAGGCTATATTGAATCCATTGCTAGGTCAGCTGTTAAGAAAGTCGGTTCACTGTATCGGGCAAGCCAATTTTCTCTCCAGATTTATTTTACATGTCTATAAGGCTATCATTCGTCTATGATTAGAATATTGCTATCACATATTGTCTGGTGCCCCTGCTATTTACCTTGAGCTCCTTGATAACTAAAGGAGAATCAGCAATATTATTGGTCCTAATCTGGCCGCCCGGCTTCAGTCACTTTCCAACCGCCGTAAGGTTGGTTCTCTGTCTCTTTCCTATAAATACTTTCATGGTAATTGTTGTTAGATTCGCCTCCCGCCACAGACAATGAATTGTACATATGGGAACTAGTTAGGATTTTCATAGAGACAATGAGGTATTATGGTGGATGTAGTAAGAAAGGTAAGTAAAAATGTGTTGTTTTGGTTTTAGGAATATTGTGTTATGTCTGGGTCAGTGTTTGTGGCTAGCTAAGTTTAAAGTTAAGAGAGAAGAAGACCGTCCTTTTCCCCATTCCCATTTTGACCTTGGGACACGTTTTCTGTATTGAAGCGAAAATAAATATCGCTCTTCCTTTTGGTACCTAGACTTTTAAAAAAAATTTAAGTGCAGTATTAGACTGGCGTCGAGATCTCATCAATTTACAGTTGATGTGGCTAGATGCAACCGTAAGTTCTATGCTAACAGTTATTTTCTCGCAATTCTCGTTTGTGGAACTCCCTTCTGGCTCCATGCTTTCCAGCCAAATTTACTCTGCAAGAATTTAAATGCAACGTCAATTGCTATCTACTATCCTCCTGATTACTCTTTTCTCTTTCCGTTTATTATTAATGTTTGTTTTCATAATTCTTCTTTAAAGGGATTTAGAAGAAAACTAAAATGCCTGCTCTGAAATGGTGGTTTTGTGCAATGTCTTGTGTGTATTTGACAAGCTTACTCTACTTGTCTTTTAATATATATATATATCTACCTACGGTATAACACTGCGAAAACAAAGTTTTTGTTATCAGAATAGTTCTAAGGAGATTTTTTTCAAATATTTAGTAAAATATGCCTAACTCAAAAAAAAAAAATGATCAAAAAAACATCCTCGATTTTTTTATTTGGGCATAAAGAATTCCCCTTAAATTTAGTTTGTCTTAATTTGCCAACACACTAACATTTTTATGACATTTTGAAGAAAGAAATTCTGATTCCACGCTGGTAAATGGAATCTGTCATTTTCTCTGCAAGTTAAGACACTGCGTTTCATTTCCATCTGCCATATCCCTTCAGAATGAGGGTGATCATGCTTCCCAACACAAATTTTATTCTTTGTTGTTCTTAGATTTGTCTATTTACTAGACCCCCACATCCTGTTCTGCCATACATTCTGTTGTAATGGAATGTCCCACACTCCCTATCGCCTATGTGGACTGACTATATCAGTAGCTATATATAGTGAGCACAACATATACTTAGCGGCTTGTTTCGGGAATTACTAGCCTGCCACCCGATTCCCTGTCTTTCAGTAGTGTATTCTCTTTTACAATGAAGCTCTCTTCTTTAAACTACGCGTGTGTTGCTGTTCCTTCACTCGAGTACCACCTTTGTTTGTTTGTAATCTCTTTAAGGATACAACACATTCACACAAGCTTGTCAGGTAGGTGGTTTGCTGTGTTCACCTGTCCTTTTTGATTTAGGCATGTCATGTGAGCGTCAAATTCTATAATCCCTCTTGTTCCATCAAATGTCCAAAAAATGGTAACTGTCTCTTTCGGATTCTGAGTACAAATTTCCTTTTTGTTTCCATTTGCCTTAAAACTTCTTCGTTGCTTACGCACTCCGTCCATGGTATTCTCAGTATCCTTCTGTAGAATCATATTTATATTGCCCCAAGTCTCCCCTTCGTCTGTGAGAAAATTGGGCAGCATTCACTGCTATATAAGAGGACTGATATTACATAGCAGCTTAGCACTCTTAGCAAAAGTGATTGAAGCCATATAGGAGGATTGGCATTTCGTCTTATTATTATTATCATTATTATTATTATCATTATTATTATTATTTTGTGTCGTGTCACTTCAGGACGTTGGCGATCAAGGCTTGCCATAATTTCCTCTACTTTGTAGCTGTTGTCGTTTGTTATCCCCTGAAACTTGCTTAGCCATTCATTTACTCAGACTCGCTAGGTAAGTTATGCATTGTTTTCTTCTGGGCCTCTTGCTCTCTGTCTGCCTTATGAGTAGCAGATTTTCCATACCCCTTTCCTCATTATGTACGCTGAAAATTCCAACTGCCTGTTCCTGATGTTAATTATAAGTTTCCTTTCTGTTTCTAAATTTCCCTAAAACTTCGTCATTGCTCACATTTTCGGTCCATGGTATTTTGTCACTTAGTTTTAGTATTTAGTTGTCTTTTAGTATTTAGTTGTCGTCTTAGTATTTAGTTTTAGTCTGTCTGCAAATTTTTCCGTTTGTTATATAAAGATATTCGTAGTTTCATTCTTCTAAAAAGCTGAAAAGGTCTGCGATCCCGAAATTGGAGGTATTGAAGAGTTTTTTCCTAGATCCACCCTGACTCAGAGTGGTAGTAACTTTTAGGGTCCCAGCTATGGGCAAACAGTGAACCCCCAACCAAAAGAAAAACACTATTAAAGTATAAATGTACATTTTTATAGTAAAAATATCAGCAATATATTTTTAAAGTAGAATTAGCAACAATACCGATTTACAACAAAATGACCAACAATACATTTTATATGTAGTTGAAGCGATAAAATTGTGTTCAAAATATTTAGATTTAGGTATTAAATAACTCATAAAGGTTGATATGCCGCTAAACAAAATTAAACAACCAAATATAGAGTTGCAAATAAACTTGATTACATTTTAATTGTAAACATGTATTTTTGCAAAAAGAAGTAAATTCGTCGATAAGTGAAAAAATATTGCATTTATTTTGTTCATAAATATTTATAAATTCCAATTGTTTTTTTTTTTCATTTGGAACCAAAATAATTTAAGATTCAGGTATGAACACATGAGGCCAGATTGTGTATCCAAGTCAGGTACGAATTCTGCCACATTGAAACGTAAAGCGTCATCACATTTTATAACAAGGCTCTTTCCCTGGGGGATCAAATACATATTCTTTTGAGTCAAGCGGACCGTTTTCGAACTGTGCTCTCATAAGACATGTATTGCCAGCAGCCAAAACATTCCCAGGTAAATTCATTCCACCAGGAAACAATATTATTCTTATAAAGTTCTTTAAGAAGCTACATTTAGAATAATTCTTTCTCAAAACTTTGAAAAGAATTCTCAACCTTTTCAAGATGTAAATTTCACTTTCAAGAATAACGATATAATTAAGTTCATTTTTTCAGCACCCGCCACTTTCCCCCCCCTCACTCTCACTCACAGACACTCTCTATTAAGGACCTCCAATGATTCGCTAAAAAATGAGTATACATTGTGAATGAAATGCCCAAACCTTAATAAAAAAAAGTTTTATCGTCAAAATTTTAGTGTTACGATTAAGAAGAAGAAAAAAATTATGTCAGTATTATTTTTTTTAATTCTTTTTAGAACCTTCGAAATTTTGTTAAAAATTTTGTTTTTATAAATTAGTACGAAAAATTTGAGCGTATTTTTGTCGTGAAAAAAACACATTGATTTGTGAATTCTTGCAAAAATCAAATAATTGTCAGATTTTAATCAAACTTTCAGGACTTATTTACAAAAAAAATGAACTTATTTTTGAAACGTTTCTTTTTTATAAAATCATGGTAAAAATATATATGTTTTTTATATTTGTTATAATTTTACTTTAAGACTTCCTTGGTGCTTATTTGCACCGTCTATAGAATTCTTAGTATCCTTCTGTAGAACCACATGTCCGTTAACTCCAGTTTCCTCTTCATCTGTGGAGAGATTGTCTAACATTCACTGCTATACAAGAGGATTGATATCACATAGCAGTCCCGGACTCTTTTCTTTGTTTCTAACAAAACCTTCCTGTTTCTTCGTACGTAGTTTAGGTTTTGGAATGCATCTTTTGCTAATCCAATGCGCGTTTACATCTCGGCGTTGCACTTTCCATCATTTGTTAAAACACTTCCCAGATATTTAAACTTCAGAACATGCTTGATATTGACATTGTAACAATATTATTATTTTTATTATTATTATAAATAAATAAAATGTAAAACAATAATAATAATGAAAATTATTAAAAAAAAAATAAAACAACATAAAAACATTGTTTAAAATAAATTAAATAGAAATTAAAAATAATAAAAATACTTCCAGTATGCAACAAAAACTTCCTGTCGGAAATACGGACATCCCGCCAAAAGACGTTAAATTCAATCTCTCTGAACACGAACCTTCGTACGGGCAACATATGTTTAATTTCTCTCTGTGATATAGTTTGTAATACTACGGAGTAAATTTTGTCTTTTATCACATGTACCATAAAACGATTGTAACCTAAAAATTACGCACACCAATAGAAAAAATATAAATAAATTGTATGAAAATAACATACAATTTACTGTGCTTTTCCTGTTATTTGTGTACGTTTTATTTCCTGTCAAGTATGCTTTTATCTCCGTGAACACAAAGCTAATTTCTGCTGCTATGATGTGAGTGAATCTCCCACATCTTCAATTCGTTGTTCGCATCTCGGGCATTTTCCCTTAGTGACAACCATACATTCTGTCTTTTTACAGTTGATTGCGAATCTTTTTTTTTTATTGCTTTTCTTTACTACAGGTCCTGTAGTTTTGTTTTTGTGTCTGCCATCAACACAGTGTCGTTTGCGTATTTTATATTGTTAAGATTACGCCCACTGACAAAAAAATCTTGGTAAGGTCGCCAGCTCCCATAGGATAACCTAGCTGTAGAGGTTGAATAAATCTAGGAAGAAGACACAGCCTTATCTAATACGCCTATTTTTCTGTAGCAACTCAATTCCTTTTCTATCTATATGCAGGCCCGTCCTGGGTATGACGATAAACTACATCCGCATTCTGGGTAAGACGATAAAGTACGCCCAACAGCAAGGCCTCTGATCAGGAGGTTTTGAGGTGCGTGGAACCACCTCTTAATTGCTGATGTTCACCCTGACTCGGGGTAGTAGCACCCGTTAGAGTCCCAGCTATGGGTAAATAGTCAACCTCAAAACTCGGGTCAAAACACAATGAAAGTGTAAAAATAGATTTTAATACCAGAAATACTTTGTAAAAAAAATTATTACCAGTAATACATTTTTGAAAAACATATTACCAGCAATACATTTTTGAAAAACAAATATTACAAGCAATACATTTTTTTTTTAAAAAATATTACCAGCGAAGGAAAATTCTTACCAGAAATAGATTTTTGAAGGAAAAAATATTAACAGAAATAGATTTTTTGAAAAAAATATTACCAACAATTAAAATTTTGTCGGCATTAAATAACCCAGTGAGGTTGATATGCCGTAAAACAAAACAAACAAACAAAATCTATATGCAGGCAGTTTTACTCTCAGTATAAGTTCTGGATTATTTTGACATCCTTTCCAAATAGATCGTTTTCCTAGTAGTTCAAATAGATATCTGTGTTGTACCTTGTCAAACGCTTTTGTGCAATCTGTAAAACATGAGTGCACATACTTCTGCATTTGTATTTCACACTCCGATATCATTCTAATCATCAAAGCGTCTGTGCCAGCTATCATAAATGTCCCCGACGTTATTATATCCACATATGACAAGGTAAGGCATTCTGCAATGAACTCTACCTCTAAGGACCACTCCTTACCTAATTTCCCCTCCTCACATTGTATAAAAACGGTATAATATGTCTATTACGGCGGAGTAAGTTTCCAGACTTACTAAAAGCCTTGACGCCACTTGTCCGGACAAAATGCCAATGGCTGTTCTTAAGAATATCATATGGAAGGTTTCAACTGTGTTTTTGAGAATACGGGTGGACGCTCATATTTGTCGCGATATCGACCCATTAACATCCTTAGCGTAATCAGCAAACTCTTCGAATCTATAATCAACAAGAGGGTTGTTGAAGACCTTAATAGAAACAGCTTCTTGGGGATAACCGGTATTTCGCACTGTTAGGTTCACAGCTGATGTCTGAACTGTCATTACTCCCAGAATCAGCGAAGCACTAGACAATAAATTAATCACGAGGACCAGTGCCCTGGATATATTTACAAGTTGTGGCATCGGGGGCTGCTACATAAACTCTCCAGCTATAGAATCTCTCTCAGAGGGCTCTCAGATATGATGTCCTTCATAACAGGCAAGTCCCTGAAGGTCATTGTTAACGGCAAGCCATCGGAAGCTCCGCGCTCTATTCATCAGGTTTATGATCCTTAGCTTGGTTATGTGGCTGATTAATCTGATTGTCCGATGGAGCTCGCATTCATTTACACCTGGTTTCTGGGGTAATGCTACGAAGGTGGATATTCTGTATGTTGCCACCAATGACGAAATCATTACGATCCCATTTGTTCCTGTTGATTTGTTCCTGTTCATCTTATCCAGAGCCGACCCTACTTCAGACTTGTTGAGGGTGCAAAGAAGTCCCTCAGACAAATAATAAAAGGAAAATACACTACAAATAAAGCAAAATAAACTTTTGTTTATTTTCGTAAAAAAAAAAAAATAAGAATTATTTTTTTTGTACAAAAATGAAATTGTCCGTAAAGCAGTGGAAGAAAAGGAGAAAGAAAGGCACTGGGAATGTGAGAGGGAAAAGGTAGGACGATGTGTAGCGAGCGAGATGAAAGAAAGAGAGGGTGAAGGAATGTTCACTGATACGCGATACTGCCTGTTGTGTGAACTGCTGAATTCTGTGTGTGTGTGTGTGTGTGTGTGTGTGTGTGTGTGTGTGTGTGTGTGTGTGTGTGTGTTCGAAGCTGTCCGTGTCGCTTTGATGTCGGCTTGTCGCTGTTCTCCCTCTGGTCTGATGAGAGTTTCTACCTTCCTTATATCTGAATGATGAGGCTCCGGGGAGATTAAGAAATGGGTTTCTTATGTCGAGCCCTGATTGGTCAATAAATCATATTTTTTTACCACGTGGTGTGCTTTTCACTACGTCCGAACTTTTGGGTGCGCCGTTCTTGTTTTTGACCCCACAGGGTATGGTGAGGAGCGAATTCCCGCGCAGTTGTATTTTTTGATACCCGTGGTGTGAATTAATTTTTATTGTGTGTATGGAAAATAAAATAAGGAACAGCACAGACTTTAATATCTCCGGTCCTTCCATATTTTTGTGTAGTGTAGGTCTCTCTCTCTCTCTCTCTCATCATGAGATAGCTTTCTGACGTATTCGCTAGATACCGGCGTTTCATAGGGTTCCCTCCTCGGTCCTACCCTCTTTCTACTGTATAAACATGATCTGCTTAAGGGCATACTTCGATCAATTGTGAGTATCTATACACCAGTTTATAGGTGCACCTCCAAAAATGTGGAAGACCAGCACCTAGCAGCTCATCTCTCCCCTGACCGAACCCAGGTATCACAATGGGGGACGGACTGGCTTGTAAATTTCAATACGGCCAAAACCAAACTAGTAACCTTCCACCACCACAGAGCAGGGCCTGATCTTCCACCTATCATGATGGGTGACTTTTCTTTCAAGGATGCTCCTTGTCTTGGATGGCTATTGGGACTAAAGATCTCTCCAGACCTCAAGTGGAACTAATATACAGTGTAACCCAAATATAAGAGAAACCCGGATATAAGAGAAACCCGGATATAAGAGAGATTTTATCTGATCCCAAATTAGAGCCTGTGTTAATGTATATATAATAGACCAAACCCGGATATAAGAGAAACCCGGATATAAGATACTTCTTCTCCGGTCCCGACAACTCTCTTATATCCGGGTTACACTGTATATTCAATTTATTGCTAAAGATGCTGGAAAAAATGTCGGTTCATTTGACCGCTCCAGTAAGTATCTGACTCCTCCTTGCTATACTTTATCTTCACAAGAGCCAGATTAGACCAAAAATCGATTATTGCTGTCATGGGCTGGAGCTTCCCAGTCTTCAAATGTCTGTCTTGATAGTGTTCAAAAGCGTCTGTGGGTGATTATTTCCCACCTTACAACCCCTTTTCCACATGATCCATGTGAGCAAGGAGAAAGTTTCAAGGAAAATGGAAAAAAAAAGAATACTTTATAGATAGTTGATATTTCTGAAGAAAGAGGGATTGGAAAATTTAACGCTCACGGGACATACTGAAGACAAGATAGGTAGAAGGAAACACCGCGTAAACTACTTAGTGAGCTTGTGTAAATGGATGGTAGGGAGTGATAAGGATATTAAGAAAACAAACGTTACTCAGATTTACAAAAGATGTGAAGTTGTGGAGAACCGTGATCACTCACGTCCTGAAGGGAGACAGCACACGAAAGAAGATTGTTTAGCATATTCCTAATTAGTAGCTTAAGTTGTCATAATTAGTGTCTGTGATTGTTGTAGCATTTGATAGTTGATTTTGAAGTATTGGTAGTTGTCGAGAGGTCTTCGGTTTGATGTTCTGTTCTTTTCCTTTCTTCCTCTTAACAGATGTTTCCCATAAAAAAAGGTTATGGATATTATTCGTAATAAATCATTCTTTTTGCTTTCAAAATAACTCGTTGTTGGTTCGTTATTGTTCCTCCATGTCACAGGTTAAAAAAAAATATAACGTATTTTTTGTTCTTCAATTTTCTTTTTGCGTTTTTAAGATTTTTTGTTTTTCGCAAAAAAATAATTGATTATGGATCCTGTTACCATTTGACTAATTCCAACACATAGAAAATAATATTTCATTTCTCCCTTTCAACATACACATATAATACATATATGTGTGCACACATGTGTGCGTGTGATTTTCCTGACATATAATAATTTTGTTATTTCTACTGATATTATTTATTGCTTTCTTAATAATAATAATGAGAAGAAGAAAAAGAAGAAAATATAAAGAAAGCAAAACATAAAGAGGAGGTTGAGACAAAAAAGAGGAGGAGGTGGAGAATTGTGAAGAGGAAGACGGCGAGGAAGATACAAAGGAGAGAAATGAGAAGAGAGGATAAAGAAGAATGGAGTGAAAGAAGGAAAATATAAAGGAGGAAGTTGAGTAAAAAAAGAAGACGTTAAAACAAGAAGAAAAAGAGAAATGGGAGGTGATGAAGAAGATACAAATGAGGAGGATAAGACAAGAAGATAAAGAAGAAAAAGAACAAGAAGAAAAAGAACAAGAAGAAACGTAGTTGGAGGTGGAGAATTAGAAACGAAGAGGAAAAGGCGAATTGGAAGGAGAGGATGTGGAAGTAGAGGAAGAAAAAGAAAGAGGCTAAAACCAAAAGATGAATTTCAAATGTAATGATAAGTGTAATATCCAGGTAAAAAATTACAATATGTGTGACATTGTTGTTTCGCCTCTCATTACATATTTGATATACTTGGAATATATATATATATATATATATATATATATATATATATATATATATATATATATATATATATATATATATATTCTTTTTGACCTTGTGACCCTCACTTGAAATTACAAGTGATGTCGTAAAACTTTAATGGACACGTCAATCAGGAGGCAGTTAGTTGGACCACACACGAGGCTTTTCATTAACTAAAAAAATAAAATAAAATAAAATAAAAAATAAATAAAATAAAATCTATGAGTGGGTCTTCAAGGTGAAATGGCGTTCAGGGATAGGGAATGTAGAAAGTTCCTTTTCTGAAAAGATTCTTGTATACTTCAGATTCCAACGCTGCCAAAATGTAAAGAAGTGGGTGGTTAGAATTTTGGGGTGCAAAACCATTTTCATTCTTGACTTGTCTTTCTTTCTCTTCACCCGTTTCCCTAATTTCTCTTCCCTCCCTCTCTCCCTCTCCTAATTTCTTGACTTTCGGAGCGGGGGGTGGGGACCTTTCTTTTTTACTCCCCAGATTTCTCTAATCTTCCTTACTTCTTTCCTTCTTTCTTTCTTTCTTTCTTTCTTTTGATGAAAACATTCTCAAGTTTCAGATGACTCTTAAACTACTGAAAGTCTTTCTTTATTTCATTCATCCAATTTTCCAAATTTTATCCCCATTGTTCTTCCAGGTCTCCTTCCTTCATTTTTATCTTTATTTTATTATCTCATTCTCTGTTCATTCTTCATATTGCTATCTCTTTTTTATTTCCTTTTTTTCTTCTTCTTTTTGCATAGTTTTTCTCTTTCTTCTTTTTAGGTGAAATTATTTTTAGGGTTCTTATTTTTGTTTCTTATTGATTTTTCCTCTTAAGATTCATTCATTTTTTTCCTTCTTTACTTTTGTCTTTTGCCTCTGTATTTTATTGTCTGTATATTTAGCATCTATATTTTTTTAATTTGATTTTGTTTCTTTCTTACCAATCCAATCTTCTTTCTTTATTTCTTTCTTTCTATATTTGTTTTCTTTCTTCCTTTATTTTTTTCATATTTGTTTTCTTTCTTTTTTATAATCTGTTTTTTTATTTCTTTCTATCTTTCCACAATCTGTTTTATAATCTATTTTCTTTCTTTTTTTCTTTCTTTCTTTTTTTCTTTTTCAGTTATTCTGCTTTCTTACTTCAATAAAAAATTTACTTTCCCATTTGCATTTTTACTCCTTCTTTTTCTCATTCATTTTTTTTTATATATCTTGGTTCAGTTTTTCATTCTTTTTCACTAGTTTTCCTTTATTTCATTATTTTCAACCTTTTATAGTTTCCTTCTTTTTTTCATTCATTTTTTTTTTCATTTCTTCGTTGAATTTTTTATTCTTTCCGTCTGGTTCTCCTTTCTTAATTCTTTCTTTATTTTCTATCTCTCATTGTTTCTATAGCTTCCTTCCTTTCCCATACTTTTTCTTTCTTATTTATTTTCTTTCTATAATTTTTTTTCTTTCTTTCTTTCCTTTTTTCTCAATCTCTTAATTTGCTTTACTGTTTCCATTTCCCCCAATTTTTCTTTCTTTCTTTCTTTCTTTCTTTCTTTCTTTCCCATGCTCTCTTAATTTGCTTTACTGTTTCCATTTCCCCCAATTTTTCTTTCTTTCTTTCTTTCTTTCTTTCTTTCCCATGCTCTCTTAATTTGCTTTACTGTTTCCATTTCCCCCAATTTTTCTTTCTTTCTTTCTTTCTTTCTTTCTTTCTTTCCCATGCTCTCTTAATTTGCTTTACTGTTTCCATTTCCCCCAATTTTTCTTTCTTTTTTTCTTTCTTTCTTTCTTTCTTTCTTTCTTTCTTTCCCATGCTCTCTTAATTTGCTTTACTGTTTCCATTTCCCCCAATTTTTCTTTCTTTCTTTCTTTCTTTCTTTCTTTCTTTCTTTCTTTCTTTCCCATGCTCTCTTAATTTGCTTTACTGTTTCCATTTCCCCCAATTTTTCTTTCTTTCTTTCTTTCTTTCTTTCTTTCCCATGCTCTCTTAATTTGCTTTACTGTTTCCATTTCCCCCAATTTTTCTTTCTTTCTTTCTTTCTTTCTTTCTTTCTTTCTTTCTTTCCCATGCTCTCTTAATTTGCTTTACTGTTTCCATTTCCCCCAATTTTTCTTTCTTTCTTTCTTTCTTTCTTTCTTTCTTTCTTTCTTTCTTTCTTTCCCATGCTCTCTTAATTTGCTTTACTGTTTCCATTTCCCCCAATTTTTCTTTCTTTCTTTCTTTCTTTCTTTCTTTCTTTCTTTCCCATGCTCTCTTAATTTGCTTTACTGTTTCCATTTCCCCCAATTTTTCTTTCTTTCTTTCTTTCTTTCTTTCTTTCCCATGCTCTCTTAATTTGCTTTACTGTTTCCATTTCCCCCAATTTTTCTTTCTTTCTTTCTTTCTTTCTTTCTTTCTTTCCCATGCTCTCTTAATTTGCTTTACTGTTTCCATTTCCCCCAATTTTTCTTTCTTTTTTTCTTTCTTTCTTTCTTTCTTTCCCATGCTCTCTTAATTTGCTTTACTGTTTCCATTTCCCCCAATTTTTCTTTCTTTCTTTCTTTCTTTCCCATGCTCTCTTAATTTACCTTACTGTTTCCGTTTTCCTTATTTTTCTTTTCTTTTTCTGAATGCCTATGGCTCATTAACCTTATCCATGGATTCTAAGCATGAAGATAAGAGAAACACAAGAGGAATAAATCAGAAAACACCATTTGCTTTCTGTAACATCTCACACTTGATCTACAAGAAGTAAAGATAGAACATAAAGTCAAACCCATCAATGGCAAAAGTGTTTGTGGGTGGATGCTTCACCGTGGGAGAGAGAACGAGAGGTGCATAGAAGCAATGAATTAAATATTAATTAATTATGAGTACAAACTATGAAAACTCTAAAATCTCTGAAAACCCCAGGCACCAATGGCCAACATCTGCAAACCATTTAGTCTTTGCCAAAAACAGCTGAGAGACTTTGGACTTGAGAGGAACCGTCTTCGTTTTGAAAAATCAGTTACAGATTTGTAACAGCTTTATATTGAGTAAATAGAGACGTCATTAGCAAGGAATGAAAAAAAAGAAAGGGAAAAGGCAAAGATTGAAGCATATAGGTCTATAATTATGTATGTATGTATTTAGATATGCACAAGATTATATTGTTGTGGGTGATATCAATCCAACCATGACTTTCTCTGTCTATTCAAACCATTTCTTATATTTTGTATACATTTGTCAATTTCTGTATCTATCAGTTACTCTCTATCACTCTTTCTACAACAATTAAGTCAGCTGGCTAAGAATTTATATAATCATTCTGCAATCTATCTATCCAGCGAGCTATCAGTCTATCTAAATATTTTAGTCTGTTCATATCTATCTATTTATTTATCTAAATCTGTTCATCTTTATATATATTTGTCAATACCATTGTCCATTTCTCAATGGTATTCTCTTATTTTTGTCAAATGGCAAGGGATTTCTGTTAATTCCTGTCCCATTCACAATATGTATATATATATATATATATATATATCCATCTGTTTATCTCAGTCTATCTATCAATCTATCTACATATCTATCTATGTCTATTTATATCTATCTATCTATCTATCTATCTATCTGTCTGTTTGTATCGATCGATCTATCATTCTGTTCATATTTATCTATCTGTCTACCTAGCTAGCTAGCCAGCTATTTATCTATCTCTGTTTTTGTTCATATCTATCTATCTATCTACCTAGCTAGCTATTCATCTATCTCAGTGTGGTTTTGTTCCTATTTATATATTCAGCTATTTATCTATCTCAGTCTGTTTTTGTTCATATCTATCTATCTATCTATCTACGTCTATTCATATCTATCCATCCTGTTATTTATTTATCTCATTATTTTTCTGTTTTTGTTTGTTTCTATCTATCTATCTATCTATCTATCTATCTATCTATCTATCAGTCAGTCAGTATTCTCATATATATCTATCTATATATGTCTATTCATATCTATCTGTTGGGTTGTCAGAAATCATTTTCCTTTTTGTTTATTAATTTCATTCATAAAAATAAAGTCCAATTACATTTTATTTGTTTATTTATTCACCACTACTTACAATGAATTTTTGCCACTTATCAGGCAGTTAATCAAAAACTTTTGAAAAAGTTCCACAGATGCTAATGTAAAAAAAGTTTTCAGAAAAATTTAAAACTGGTTTTTATTAGAAAAAAATCTCCCTATCAAAGTGTTTGGCAGTGAATGAAAAATTCATAATCAGTTGTTACAAGGTCAGGTGTATATGGTGGGTGGAGTAGAACAAACCAACCCAGTTGCAAACTTTGTTCCCATGTTAAATTTGCTGTATGCAAACTTGTTTCAACATGGAGAAAGGCAGTTTTCCTATTGGCAATCATAGAGAACTTTTTAACTAAACTTTTATGGACATGTTGCACTTGCTAGACATATAAATACACATTTAGTGTTTCCTTGCATTTTAAGAATTCTAAGTGAATAATATCTTGACTATCCCACCATACACACAACATTAACTTTCTTCCAGGTACATCTGATTCAGGAGAATGTTGCAGAGATTGAACCATGTCATGCCTTCTGCTGTTGGTTGGTCTATACCAATTGTAATGTGTAAACATTGACTTACACATCCTTACCAGTAGGTAGTTCAATTCTCACTGTGTGTATCAAATTAAAGTAATAGTCTTCAAAATGTGTGTGCTCGACTTTCCCCTATGACATTTACTCTATGACTATGTAGATATGTACAGAATGCCACAAGTTTGAAGTACCTATTGATTATCAAACTACTTACTACTCCATTGAAAATAGAAAATATATAGATAGTTGTTGTAGCATACCTACAGACACTAACAGGTATGTCCCCATTCACATAAATACAGTAGTAAATACTGTATGTTGGTCTACAGTTGGAGATTCGTCTCCAGCTGTGCTGGTCAAACTCTCTGCCTCTGGGCAGAGAGGATCCCCAGATGAGGTTGTGTCAAAGGGCAAAGTCTCATCTCAGGAAACAGCTACCCAATTCTATTTTATATGGGGTATATGGGGAATTTTTTGCCGAGCCTACAGGCTTGGATACCACACATTAAATCCAGCCTTGTGCCACATCTGACTGCATGGGGCAGTTGGTAGATATCCTGCAGTTGGAGATTCATCTCCAGCTGTGCTGGTCAAACTCTATGCCTCCGGGCAGAGAGGATTCCCAGACGAGGCTATGTCGAAGGGCAGAGTCTTGTCTCAGGAAACAGCTACCCGACCCCGTTTTATATGTGATCTACGGTGAATTTTTCACCAAGCCTATGGGCTCGGATACCCCATATTAAATTCGGCCTTGTGCCACATCTGACCACGTTGGTCAGTTGCTAGATATCCTGCAGTTGGAGATTTATTGTGGAATTCACATGACTCACTTCTAACAGTAGATTACTTCTTTTACACGCTGCTGGCGAATCTTATATGTGTTGTTCTTGTCCTAAGTATAATCGTTCCTTATCAACCTTCATTTAATTATCCTATTCAGTAACCTTCTTTAGGTTGCAGCAATAGTTTTTTTTATTGTTTCACAACAAGCAAAATGATAATTCCACTAGAACGCAGGAGGTTACAAGGAAAGAAAGAGAATGAGAAGAATGGGGAGGATTTAGGAAAAGACAAAAAGAAACAAGGTTTATGAAGATAGCAGATGGTGAATGATGTTGCATTTAAATTTTTGAAGTATTTTGAGGAAATCCTAAAGAATGGTAGGCATTACACTAAAGTTTTTCCACTTTGTCATAGTTTTTCCCTTAAAACTGTCTTTGATATATAAAAATTTATATATCATTTTTCATATATAAAAATGTTAATATGTATGTTGGTTTTACTATGACGATGCTAACAAAAAAGCTTATGTTCCATTTGGATGAGCATAGTTCAGTCTCTCAGCATTTAAAGGAACACTCATGCCCACATTCACAGTTTAGAGGGACATTAATTTAAAATAAATCTATATTATATAAAAATAATAATAAGCAAATACTAAAAATCATAGAAGCACTTTTTTAAGAGAATTAAATGCCAAAATAAATAAAGAAAACTATTAGTATAGCAGCAAAATTCTTAAATGTTTGTAGCAGCAAAAAACACACACACATACCTTCCCTATAGTGTGTAAAAATCATGTGAATTTTGAACCTTGAAATCTAGAACACTGCATAATGCAATAAAACAAACAGTTGAAATGTTTTGAATTCACAGAAATACATATACACATTCACAAACAATTTAATCCCCTGAAGATGATCTCAGATGAGACTGAAAGTACATGGGAAAATAAAAACTATTTGAAAGAAAATTTTGGTATATTTCTTAATCAATTTTCGAAGTCTACCAAGAAATTAATCCATGAGCTTGACAGGATCACATCCCAAATTAATTGACATGTCTAAATTATTTAACCAAACCTGTTTGAATGAAAATATGCTGCCTAATTACAGACACACACACATATATATATAGTCAACAACAGAATTATTTGTACACCCATCGATTTTGAATATTTTTATCCATTTCTCATAATCAAATATATGTATGATGCCAGGTTAATAAACACAAAAAATGGAATATAAAACTCAATTTTCAGAACAATAGGTTAGTACAACAAATTTGAGAGGCGAATTATTCAAAATAGGAAAAGACAAAATTATTCATGCAGTAGAAAATATTGTCTTAAATTGATTTCCTGTAAGTATAAGTAATTTACATAATTATTTTATCAGTGAAGCCTTTGAGACTATTTATTCAGTAGAATATTTGTGATAATTCCAGCAAAGAACATCACGTGGTACATAGTGTGTCACCATGGTTATTCTTACATTGACAATACAATGGGGAAGACAAAGAAAGGTAAGGCTTTCCTCTCAAAGAACACAGTGGCAACATTAAAACATGGAGGCACCTTGATGATGTTTTGCGGTTGTTTTAGCTCAAGAGGGATTCAACAATTAATTGCAAATAAGAAGAATAATTAAAACAGCAGACTATATCAAAATTCTGGATGAAAATCTACAACTATCAATGCAAAAACTTCATCTAGGTTGGTAATTTACTTTCCATCAAGATAATGATCCAAAACATACATTTAAATCAGTGACAGCATGGCTTCAGAAAAAGAAGATTACAGTTCTTCCATGGCCTTCAATGAGTTCTGACTTGAATCCTATTGAAAATCTATGGCAAGAATTTAAATTTCGAATAAATTGTTGGTCACTAAAAACCTTCTGGAATTAGAACGTGTAATCATTGAAGAATGGAAGAAAAACCCAGAAAATACTCATTCAAATGTCATCAAAAACTTTAGAAAACGATTGCAGCAAGCTATAAAGATGAGAAGCTATGCTATTGTCTATTAATATTGTGAAAATTGTTCAATTTTTTTTTGTTTTTCATATTGTATGAATAATTTTGTCTTTTCTTATTTTGCATAATTTGCCTGTTGAATTTGTTGTATTTAACCTATTCTTCTGAAAATTGAGTTTTATTTTCCTTTTTGTGCTTATTAAAATATGAAAAAACTTAGCATTATATGGGCACGGATGTTAAATTCTTAAAAAAGTATAAAAATATTCAAAATTGATGGGTGCATGAATAATTTCAGTGTTGACTAAATATATATATATATATATATATATATATATTAATCAATTCACCTCAAGCAAGACAAATGAAAAAGATTTTAGAAGGAACTGGAAACCCAATCCTAAACAGGAAACAAGAGATAAACCTCAAGTATATATATATATATATATATATATATATCAGATAGGATGCATTTGCCTTGATAAATTCCCTCATAGGACAAAATGTGTCTGCTAAGAATAGTTTGTCCTCCTGTCTTTATATACATATACATATATATATATATATATATATATATATATATATATGATGGACTTTCCCATGAATTTCAGTGTATGAAAGGGCAAAATTTCCATTTTAGAACTGAACTCCTTGATTACACGCATACAGAAGATTTGGTTAGGTGAAGACTTATGTGATGGAACCAATCACAGAAAAAACTATTACAAGGAAATGGTACACAGCTCTCTTCATTGTTTGAATTTAGAGCTTTCCTCCTCCTAGACTGGCTGTCACCTAAGACAAGAGAGCCCAGTCTGCCCTGCTATTTAAACCATAATTGGAGGAAGTTGGATTCATGCCTTTTCCATAGGCAGTAGTATGATGCTAAATAAGATGGATCAACTGGAATTTGAACTCAGCTAGATTTCTCCTTCTGTGCTGATAACCATTACACTCTCCACACTGGCACATACAATTATCAAATATATATATATATATATATATATATATATATATATATATATATATATTCGATACTTTTTTTATATATATATATATATATATATATATATTTGATACTTTTATATATACATATGTATATTTGATACTTTTATATATATATATATATATATATATATATATATATGTATATTTGATACTTTTATATATATATATATATATGTGTGTGTGTGTGTGTGTGTGTGTGTGTGCGTGCGTGTGTGTGTGTGTTTGTATGTATGGGTAGGTGCATGTGTATGTGAATGTACATGTACACGTGTTTTTGACCTAAAGATAATCAGATAAAACATTAGTCATAACATGAACATTTTAATCATAATTGTGTAAATATCCATTTTACTTACTTTTCAATTTTATGTCTGGAAAAAAAAAACAGGAAAGTCTTTGGAAGGTGGTTCCATGACGTCTGTCACCAAATTACAAATTCCAAGTGACTTATTTTTGCTTGTTTTCACTTCCTTTAAATGTTGCCTCGGAGCAACGTCTGGCATTGGTTACTGACACTTTTGCGATAAATACTTAATTTTCTGTATTGATTCAAGTCTAAATAATAAAAAAGATATAGATATGTAATATATAAGTAGTAATAATGTAGGTGTTCTTACTGCTGTCAGTTCTCTGCTTTCTATATAACATATACAGATTTTTGTGTAAATAGAAATGCTAATCAGATGTATATGTATATAAGTATATTATTTTATATAAAGAGTTAAGATAATATATATATATATATATATATATATATATATATATTACAGTAAGGTTCACCCTTTACAAGGTCTTGGGCTACTTGAGGAAGAGAATTACATTAAGAGGCAGTTTATGCAGATAGGGATAGGAAGATAACACTTAACCCCAGAATTGAGCAGATTAAGATTGTAGTGAACGTGGAAACATCACCTTGGGAGTCAGTTTCATAGTGCAGTGGTTCATGGGAAGAAGCTGCTCAAGCGGAACTTACTTCTCACCAATGAAACATGAAGGAAATGTCGGTGGCTTGCTACAATGTGAGTAGCATGGGTGGGGCGCCCAAGACATGAAGGTTAGAACTGGCGGAACAAAGGAATATAGTTCATCCAAGCACTTTCCGCGGAAGTAGTGATAGAGCAGTGACAGGCTTGCCACATCCTGCCTGTGAAGGAGAGGCTGGTGGGTGAAAAATAATTTTTCACAAGGACTTAGAGATTCTTTTGCACTCTATCAAGACTGGAATATGAGGACACTGCAGCTCCTGTGTAAATATGGCAATGGTACTCCAATTTCAGTCTGATCTGCCTTTTGTAATGTTAGAGGATAGGGCCACTCAAGATAAAGCGTTACATTAAAAGGCAGTTTGTGCAGATAGCAGAGGGAGATGATAGTTAACCGTAGACTTGAACAGGTTAAGATTGTGGTGATTGTGGAAACATCCTCTTGGGAGTTGGTTCCAAAGAGAAGTGATTTGTCGGAAGAAGCTGTTTGAGTAGAACTTACCGATGGAATACACAGAAAATGTGGGTGGTTAGTTACCATGTAAATAGCATGGTGGGTTCTGGCCATGAAAGTTAGAACTGGTGGAATCAAGGAATATAGTTAATCCAAACACTTTCCATGGAAATAGTGATAGAGCAGTGAGAGGCTTGCCACATCCTGCCTGTGAGAGAGAATTTGGAGGGTTGAGAATAATTTGTCACCTACAAGGACTTGGAGATGCTTCTGGACATTATCGAGACTGAGAGTAATGATTGGGCAGCTTCCACCCAAATATAACAAAAGTTTTCCATTTTTTAGGATTGTACTCAAAATTATGAGTAATTGAAAAATGGTTCAAATATATATGTATACATACACACCTTTTTTTTCCAAACTATCGCAATGAATCTATTTCAAAATTTTGTTGGCATTAAATGACCCACTGAGGTTGATATACCATAAAACAAAACACCCAACCAACCATTTTAGGATTGATCTTGTAGGGGAAACTGTAGAAGATAGCATGCAGAATCAGGTACTTATTGGAGTGGTATAGGAATCCAAGCATTTTTCCTGCATCTACTGTAATGTATCAAATGTACTTGAGGTTAGATGTCAAATTAAAGCCTAATAGTCTCTCAAGGCATAGAGCCTCTAAAAGGGGACAAGCATTCATTGAGCAATGATGGTATGTAACTTTACTTTTCGAGCCAGTTTTTCTCTCACTGAGAAGTTAGTGATAGATCAGATGAGAGATCAGATGAGAGATCAGCTGCCAATCACTGATCATCAAAAGTTTGAGAGGTGCACCCATATAACATCATACCATCCGCATAGATGTTTACAAATGATCTGAGTATATTCTTTGGCAGATTATTTACATAAAGCAAAAGAGGTTTGGTCTGAGAAGTGACCCTGGGGGATGGCTTCATTAACCACCTGAGCCCTGGAGGACTGGCCATTAATAACTACCTTCAGGGACCTACCCATTTGGAAGGACATTATAATTGAGAAGACCATTCTAGTCAAATGCTTTCAAAATATCTAATACAATGGTCCTTGAGGTGTGTTTGCCATTAAGAGTCTCAATAATTCTGTGAGTAATGGTAGTTAAGACATCAGCAGTGGATTGAACTGATTGAAAGTCATACTACTTGTCACTCAAGAGGTTGTTCTTAATGTGCTTGATGACCATCTTGTCATTTATAGCCTCAAAAAGCTTACTGAGGACACTGAGGAGACTGATGGGTCTATACTGGGTGGGGGAAAATATCTTGCACACATTCTTGAAGACTGGGCATACACTTAACACTTTCCACAGGCTTGGGAAGGATTTCTCCTTCATGCAGCACTTATATATATATATATATATATACAAGTCTAGGATTGGTATATACGGAATAAATTCCAATAACCAACAATTACTATTCTTAAAAGAGTGCTCAATACAGAGTAGAGCATATATAATTGTTTATTTAAAAATTATAACATAAATATGTCATAAAATCACTACAAAATTAGCCATTTTGTTTCAACACCTCCGGTGTCTTATCAAGTCATCTATATATATAAAACCAATTTGTGTGTGTGTATGTGTATATTTTTCTATTTATATGCTTCTTAGTATTTTATCTATATCTTTCTGCCAGCCTAATCATATCTATCTATCTATCTATCTATCTCAATTTGTTTATATCTATCTACCTAGCTAGTTCACTTTGTATTTATATGGGTCTGTTCATATATATTTCAATTCTTTCATATCTATCTACAGGGCAAGATGTGTAAAATGTCACTATTTTATATTTTTAATTTTGCGCATGTACATTGTTTTTGATTTTCTTGACCGCTCAGTATAGTTGGGTCAGTTGGGCACCATCTGTGAGAAAAAGAGCACCATGACAAAATTCACTCTGCCAGAAATTTGGAAACAGCATTCTGTACTGCTTCGCATTCACACCAGAAGCACCAATATGAACATTTCAGAGTGTTTGGGTGTCAATCTGAGGACAGTGTAAAGGATTTGGAAAGAGTTGGATGAGTCTAATGGTGATTACGAAGGTGTGGCAGCTCAGAAAACTCTTTCTGATTGTTCTGATGAGAAGAACTGAATTTGTTGGTGAGGACCCCAGACTCAACATGGAGGCCTACATCAACTGGCTTGAGGAGGTAGTGCTGTCCTGGGTCAGGAGGTTAGCTGCTGGAAGTCCCTATGTATGGCAACAGGACTCTGCACCATGCTACACAAGCATGAGAACCCATGGCTGTCTGACAATTTTTGTGACCACATCCTCCCTTACATCTGGCTACCTAACTCCCCAGACTGCAACACCCTTGATTATTATGTGTGGGACACAGTTGAGTGAGAGACCAACAATGCTCATTGTAATAGCAAAGATGAACTGAAGGCAAGGATTATGGCAGTATCCAGAAGATAGATAAATTGTCATCTATATTATGTAAAAAATGGAAATAACACTGACATCTCATTTTAACAAATATATTTACCAAAATTGCACAAAAATATCTTGAAATATTAAAGAGTAAATTTATTCAACAAAATCACCATTGGTTTTCAATGACAGACTCCAGATTACTTTGGAATTTCCTGCAACTCTTCTGGATACTGCCCTAATCCTTGTAACTAGCCTCAACCATGTAACTAGCAGTGAATGATGAACATTATCCTCATATACAAAGAGAAGAGTTGAGGCAACAAAAACATAGGTCTATGGAAAGATGCTGAGAATACGACAGACAGAGCATGTAAGCAACAAAGAAGTTTTAAGGAAAAGAGAAACAAAAAGAACACTTCTACATAGAGATAGTTGAAATTTATTGGACACATAATGAGGAAGGAGGACTTGGAGAATTTGACACGCATGACATATTGAAGGCAAGAGAGACAGAGGAAAGCATTGAATAACCTACCTAAGAAGAATGTATAAATGGATGGTAGAAAAGGGTGTAAGTGGAATGGTGAAAAGACAAGTGTTACTAAGAGCTACAAAGGATAGGAAATTGTGGAGAGCCATGATCACCCATATCCTTAAGGAACACAGTGCATAGAAAATGAATAGTTGTATAAATGCACATACGTCTATACCAATCTAAAACATATGTATTCATTATCGCTTATTAGTCTTCATATACAAACAGATGTGTATGCATTTGAACTTAAATTATGATACAAATATAGAAATTTGTGCAGTTCTCATATTTTAATACATAAAAAATTGTATTTGTACAGACAGACACACACAAACAGACATACACACAAAGTTTGTGGTCATATATGCATGTGTATGTATGTTATTGCATGTCTGTTAGCAAGCTGTGTTTTTGAACTTGTGTCGTGTTGCTGTCTGAGATTTAAGAAAAAGTTAAATGTTTTTCCACTCATAAATGAAAAAAAATTAAAAAGGGAATCAAAATAGCCAAAAAGCTGATAAAAAAAAACACTGGAAAAAATTCAAATTTTGTGGGATGTTTTCCTGTCTTTCTCTGAGTTTTGAAAAAAAAAAAAGAGATATATCACAGACCTTGTTGCTTCATTTTATTTTGTCTAAAATTTGAAACCTCGTCTATTTTTATTTTTTTTATTAAATTCAAACAAGAATTTTTGATTGCTTGTCTTTTCATATCTTTTTTTTTTCAGTAAATAAAAAAAAGAATTCTTTGAGATCTGTGATGTGACAGATTAAGTTGAATTTTACACAAGTCCCCCATTCCTTATTTACAAAATGTCTTTGTCCAATTCATTTTTTCTTTTTGTTGATATATTTTCCTTGCGTGTGCATTTGTGTGTATGAATATATATGTTCATGATTGTAAGTTTATCTATTTGAGTATGTGTTTTATATATGTGTGTTTGTATCGGAGCATATGTGTGTATATTTGTATGTGTGAATGCATATATGCTTGATGTCTGTGTGTTTTATTTGTATGTTGGTTGTTTGTTTTTGTTTAGTGGCATATCAACACATCTATGGGTTATTTAATGCTGAAAACCAAATATTTTGTACATGATTTTATTTTATTTTTGGAGATAATAATAGTTTAGTGATAAAAGTTTTACTAATTAACCCATAGTTTGGGGAGAATAGAGGGGATTCATACCTTACCGAAGAGTATTTGCACTTATGTGAATATAATGAACCCAACTGGAATTGGAACTCAACTTAACAATTCCAGGTCATTATCCATTATACTACCCGAGAGTGTTACTAGGTTGGCATCTCAGTCCCACCCTTTCACTGTCGAAACAGCTAAATGTAACTGATTCTTCTACTCCAATAGCTTCTTCTCTCACACTTCCCAACAGTGGAACTCCCTTCCTTTTACTTGCTTCCCTGATAGCTATAATCTTCAAATATTCAAATGTAATGTCAATTGATATCTGATGCCTTGATCTTGATCCCCGTCCTTCTCTTTATCCTTTCTTCAAACATCCCTCTTTACTCTTACTTTCACTCTCTGTAACCCCTCCCTCTTTACTCTTACTTTCACTCTCTGTAACCCCTCCCTCTTTACTCTTACTTTCACTCTCTGTAACCCCTCCCTCTTTACTCTTACTTTCACTCTCTGTAACCCCTCCCTCTTTACTCTTACTTTCACTCTCTGTAACCCCTCCCTCTTTACTCTTACTTTCACTCTCTGTAACCCCTCCCTCTTTACTCTTACTTTCACTCTCTGTAACCCCTCCCTCTTTACTCTTACTTTCACTCTCTGTAACCCCTCCCTCTTTACTCTTACTTTCACTCTCTGTAACCCCTCCCTCTTTACTCTTACTTTCACTCTCTGTAACCCCTCCCTCTTTACTCTTACTTTCACTCTCTGTAACCCCTCCCTCTTTACTCTTACTTTCACTCTCTGTAACCCCTCCCTCTTTACCCTTACTTTCACTCTCTGTAACCCCTCCCTCTTTACTCTTACTTTCACTCTCTGTAACCCCTCCCTCTTTACTCTTACTTTCACTCTCTGTAACCCCTCCCTCTTTATTCTTACTTTCACTCTCTGTAACCCCTCCCTCTTTACTCTTACTTTCACTCTCTGTAGCCCCTTGCATGCTAGTGACACTCCTACCTTGCTTGGGGTGAAATGCTTAAAAAAGAAAAAAGAAAAATCTAGCTACTGACCAGGTTTGATGATTAACATTGGTGATTGTACGAGAACAGGTGTTTCAGCATGATGTGACTGTAAGCCTTATCTGTATGTATTTGTGTCCAAAAAATATTTGTGTTTGTTTGTGAGTGTGTGCACATGTATGTGGGTGTGCTTATGAATGTGTATGTGCATGATTGATAGTTTATCTGTTGGAGCGTGTGTTTTATATATGTGTATATATT
>OZ038487.1:46439327-46469327 GCA_964036315.1 Acanthosepion esculentum
TACTAGTGGCACTCTCACCTTGCTTTGGGTGAAATGATTAAAAAAAGGAGTGGTTTGCCTGATGGAAAAACAGGGGCATATATCAATTTTCACTGTTCAAATAAATGTGAACCCCCTGCATACTAGTGGCACTCTCACCTTGCTTTGGGTGAAATGATTAAAAAAAGGAGTGGTTTGCCTGATGGAAAAACAGGGGCATATATCAATTTTCACTGTTCAAATAAATGTGAACCCCCTGCATACTAGTGGCACTCTCACCTTGCTTTGGGTGAAATGATTAAAAAAAGGAGTGGTTTGCCTGATGGAAAAACAGGGGCATATATCAATTTTCACTGTTCAAATAAATGTGAACCCCCTGCATACTAGTGGCACTCTCACCTTGCTTTGGGTGAAATGATTAAAAAAAGGAGTGGTTTGCCTGATGGAAAAACAGGGGCATATATCAATTTTCACTGTTCAAATAAATGTGAAACCTTTGCATACTAGTGGCACTCTCCCCTTCCTTTGGGTGAAATGATTAAAAAAAGGAGTGGTTTGCCTGATGGAAAAACAGGGGCATATATCAATTTTCACTGTTCAAATAAATGTGAACCCCCTGCATACTAGTGGCACTCTCCCCTTCCTTTGGGTGAAATGATTAAAAAAAGGAGTGGTTTGCCTGATGGAAAAACAGGGGCATATATCAATTTTCACTGTTCAAATAAATGTGAACCCCCTGCATACTAGTGGCACTCTCACCTTGCTTTGGGTGAAATGATTAAAAAAAGGAGTGGTTTGCCTGATGGAAAAACAGGGGCATATATCAATTTTCACTGTTCAAATAAATGTGAACCCCCTGCATACTAGTGGCACTCTCACCTTGCTTTGGGTGAAATGATTAAAAAAAGGAGTGGTTTGCCTGATGGAAAAACAGGGGCATATATCAATTTTCACTGTTCAAATAAATGTGAACCCCCTGCATACTAGTGGCACTCTCCCCTTCCTTTGGGTGAAATGATTAAAAAAAGGAGTGGTTTGCCTGATGGAAAAACAGGGGCATATATCAATTTTCACTGTTCAAATAAATGTGAACCCCCTGCATACTAGTGGCACTCTCCCCTTCCTTTGGGTGAAATGATTAAAAAAAGGAGTGGTTTGCCTGATGGAAAAACAGGGGCATATATCAATTTTCACTGTTCAAATAAATGTGAACCCCCTGCATACTAGTGGCACTCTCACCTTGCTTTGGGTGAAATGATTAAAAAAAGGAGTGGTTTGCCTGATGGAAAAACAGGGGCATATATCAATTTTCACTGTTCAAATAAATGTGAACCCCCTGCATACTAGTGGCACTCTCACCTTGCTTTGGGTGAAATGATTAAAAAAAGGAGTGGTTTGCCTGATGGAAAAACAGGGGCATATATCAATTTTCACTGTTCAAATAAATGTGAACCCCCTGCATACTAGTGGCACTCTCACCTTGCTTTGGGTGAAATGATTAAAAAAAGGAGTGGTTTGCCTGATGGAAAAACAGGGGCATATATCAATTTTCACTGTTCAAATAAATGTGAACCCCCTGCATACTAGTGGCACTCTCCCCTTCCTTTGGGTGAAATGATTAAAAAAAGGAGTGGTTTGCCTGATGGAAAAACAGGGGCATATATCAATTTTCACTGTTCAAATAAATGTGAACCCCCTGCATACTAGTGGCACTCTCACCTTGCTTTGGGTGAAATGATTAAAAAAAGGAGTGGTTTGCCTGATGGAAAAACAGGGGCATATATCAATTTTCACTGTTCAAATAAATGTGAACCCCCTGCATACTAGTGGCACTCTCACCTTGCTTTGGGTGAAATGATTAAAAAAAGGAGTGGTTTGCCTGATGGAAAAACAGGGGCATATATCAATTTTCACTGTTCAAATAAATGTGAACCCCCTGCATACTAGTGGCACTCTCACCTTGCTTTGGGTGAACTGATTAAAAAAAGGAGTGGTTTGCCTGATGGAAAAACAGGGGCATATATCAATTTTCACTGTTCAAATAAATGTGAACCCCCTGCATACTAGTGGCACTCTCACCTTCCTTTGGGTGAAATGATTAAAAAAAGGAGTGGTTTGCCTGATGGAAAAACAGGGGCATATATCAATTTTCACTGTTCAAATAAATGTGAACCCCATGCATACTAGTGGCACTCTCCCCTTCCTTTGGGTGAAATGATTAAAAAAAGGAGTGGTTTGCCTGATGGAAAAACAGGGGCATATATCAATTTTCACTGTTCAAATAAATGTGAACCCCCTGCATACTAGTGGCACTCTCCCCTTCCTTTGGGTGAAATGATTAAAAAAAGGAGTGGTTTGCCTGATGGAAAAACAGGGGCATATATCAATTTTCACTGTTCAAATAAATGTGAACCCCCTGCATACTAGTGGCACTCTCACCTTGCTTTGGGTGAAATGATTAAAAAAAGGAGTGGTTTGCCTGATGGAAAAACAGGGGCATATATCAATTTTCACTGTTCAAATAAATGTGAACCCCCTGCATACTAGTGGCACTCTCACCTTGCTTTGGGTGAAATGATTAAAAAAAGGAGTGGTTTGCCTGATGGAAAAACAGGGGCATATATCAATTTTCACTGTTCAAATAAATGTGAACCCCCTGCATACTAGTGGCACTCTCACCTTGCTTTGGGTGAAATGATTAAAAAAAGGAGTGGTTTGCCTGATGGAAAAACAGGGGCATATATCAATTTTCACTGTTCAAATAAATGTGAACCCCCTGCATACTAGTGGCACTCTCCCCTTCCTTTGGGTGAAATGATTAAAAAAAAAAGTGGTTTGCCTGATGGAAAAACAGGGGCATATATCAATTTTCACTGTTCAAATAAATGTGAACCCCCTGCATACTAGTGGCACTCTCCCCTTCCTTTGGGTGAAATGATTAAAAAAAGGAGTGGTTTGCCTGATGGAAAAACAGGGGCATATATCAATTTTCACTGTTCAAATAAATGTGAACCCCCTGCATACTAGTGGCACTCTCACCTTGCTTTGGGTGAAATGATTAAAAAAAGGAGTGGTTTGCCTGATGGAAAAACAGGGGCATATATCAATTTTCACTGTTCAAATAAATGTGAACCCCCTGCATACTAGTGGCACTCTCACCTTGCTTTGGGTGAAATGATTAAAAAAAGGAGTGGTTTGCCTGATGGAAAAACAGGGGCATATATCAATTTTCACTGTTCAAATAAATGTGAACCCCCTGCATACTAGTGGCACTCTCCCCTTCCTTTGGGTGAAATGATTAAAAAAAGGAGTGGTTTGCCTGATGGAAAAACAGGGGCATATATCAATTTTCACTGTTCAAATAAATGTGAACCCCCTGCATACTAGTGGCACTCTCACCTTGCTTTGGGTGAAATGATTAAAAAAAGGAGTGGTTTGCCTGATGGAAAAACAGGGGCATATATCAATTTTCACTGTTCAAATAAATGTGAACCCCCTGCATACTAGTGGCACTCTCACCTTGCTTTGGGTGAAATGATTAAAAAAAGGAGTGGTTTGCCTGATGGAAAAACAGGGGCATATATCAATTTTCACTGTTCAAATAAATGTGAACCCCCTGCATACTAGTGGCACTCTCACCTTGCTTTGGGTGAAATGATTAAAAAAAGGAGTGGTTTGCCTGATGGAAAAACAGGGGCATATATCAATTTTCACTGTTCAAATAAATGTGAACCCCCTGCATACTAGTGGCACTCTCACCTTGCTTTGGGTGAAATGATTAAAAAAAGGAGTGGTTTGCCTGATGGAAAAACAGGGGCATATATCAATTTTCACTGTTCAAATAAATGTGAACCCCCTGCATACTAGTGGCACTCTCACCTTGCTTTGGGTGAAATGATTAAAAAAAGGAGTGGTTTGCCTGATGGAAAAACAGGGGCATATATCAATTTTCACTGTTCAAATAAATGTGAACCCCCTGCATACTAGTGGCACTCTCACCTTGCTTTGGGTGAAATGATTAAAAAAAGGAGTGGTTTGCCTGATGGAAAAACAGGGGCATATATCAATTTTCACTGTTCAAATAAATGTGAACCCCCTGCATACTAGTGGCACTCTCACCTTGCTTTGGGTGAAATGATTAAAAAAAGGAGTGGTTTGCCTGATGGAAAAACAGGGGCATATATCAATTTTCACTGTTCAAATAAATGTGAACCCCCTGCATACTAGTGGCACTCTCACCTTGCTTTGGGTGAAATGATTAAAAAAAGGAGTGGTTTGCCTGATGGAAAAACAGGGGCATATATCAATTTTCACTGTTCAAATAAATGTGAACCCCCTGCATACTAGTGGCACTCTCACCTTGCTTTGGGTGAAATGATTAAAAAAAGGAGTGGTTTGCCTGATGGAAAAACAGGGGCATATATCAATTTTCACTGTTCAAATAAATGTGAACCCCCTGCATACTAGTGGCACTCTCACCTTGCTTTGGGTGAAATGATTAAAAAAAGGAGTGGTTTGCCTGATGGAAAAACAGGGGCATATATCAATTTTCACTGTTCAAATAAATGTGAACCCCCTGCATACTAGTGGCACTCTCACCTTGCTTTGGGTGAAATGATTAAAAAAAGGAGTGGTTTGCCTGATGGAAAAACAGGGGCATATATCAATTTTCACTGTTCAAATAAATGTGAACCCCCTGCATACTAGTGGCACTCTCACCTTGCTTTGGGTGAAATGATTAAAAAAAGGAGTGGTTTGCCTGATGGAAAAACAGGGGCATATATCAATTTTCACTGTTCAAATAAATGTGAACCCCCTGCATACTAGTGGCACTCTCACCTTGCTTTGGGTGAAATGATTAAAAAAAGGAGTGGTTTGCCTGATGGAAAAACAGGGGCATATATCAATTTTCACTGTTCAAATAAATGTGAACCCCCTGCATACTAGTGGCACTCTCACCTTGCTTTGGGTGAAATGATTAAAAAAAGGAGTGGTTTGCCTGATGGAAAAACAGGGGCATATATCAATTTTCACTGTTCAAATAAATGTGAACCCCCTGCATACTAGTGGCACTCTCACCTTGCTTTGAGTGAAATGATTAAAAAAAGGAGTGGTTTGCCTGATGGAAAAACAGGGGCATATATCAATTTTCACTGTTCAAGTAAATAAGAAAAAATAGGGAATTCAACTCAAAAATGTTTGCAAACTAAAAATAATGTTTATAAGTAGTAAGAAATATGTGTGTGTTTATATATATATATATATATATATATATATATATATATATATAATGAATTAATGGATTTATTTTTAAATCTAACATTTGAATTATTTCAAATATTAGTATAGTGTATAGTCATAAATGAAATAGAAACCAAAATTTTATTCCTGTCTTAAACAGTAGGTGTTTTAAAATATCTTAATAAAGAAAATGCACTCTCTAGCAGGGATTGAACCTGCATCTCACTTTTTAGCAGAAAACATATATATATATATATATATATATATATATATTTATATATATATATGTAAAAGATGTGTTTGGTAATCTGTATGGATAATTCCAGGGAGGATATAATCCAGAGACCTCAATGTAAAAACAGAGCAAATATATAAATATATATATATATATATATATATATACTCACACATACAGACTCATACAGATACAAAATGAATGAGCTAGATAGAAAGATAGATATGATTAGGCTGGCAAAGAGATAGATAAGAGACTAAGAACCATATGAATAGATAAATATACACATACACACAAATATATATATATATATATATATATATATATATATAATAAAAATATAGGTTTAAGGTATGCTAATTTTATGGCTTAAAATGCTCAATATCAGGGATAGTGTGTATCAACTCACGAAATGTACCTTAACATAAACATTGACAACATATTATGAAATGGATTAAGTCCAACAATTATTTAATATATTTTCTGTTTATATGTTATTTTAATACATAAAAATGCTTCTTTATGGGTGAATGGTTAATAGCACAACAGATCAAATGATGGTTCTCATTGGGGTTACATGTCAGAGAGGAACATATCTTCTACGAAATTTCTCAAGACATTCAGGCCAATAAATGTAATTAATACTGTTTATTTAAAAACAGACCATTTACTTAAATAAATTGTATCTATTAAAATAATGTATCAACAGAAAATATATCAAATAATTGTCGGACTTAATCCATTTCATAATATGTGTATATATATATATATATATATATATATATATATATGTCTGCATGTGCGCACACATGTGTGTGTGTGTGTATATATATATATATATATATATATATATATATATATATATATATATATACATATATATATATATGATAAAATTATAGGTTTAAGGTATGCAAATTTTATGGCTTAAAATGTTCAATATCAAAGATAGAGTGTATATAAATATAAAAGTGGACATTCAGATCAACACCCAGCAAAAATAATATATCACATATATCTAAACAGCAAAGCAGAATGTAAGGACAACACAAAAATGAAGGGTCTTACATATAATATGGAGATATGCCTGTGTATGGAGAAGTCATGTTTAGTCTCCAGATTCAAATGTGCTGGATTTGTCTACTGTTTCAAATGAGGACATATTCCATTAAGGGAAAATGGCAAGTCTTGGGTTATCCAAATTAAGGACTGTAAACTGGAGTTTTTTTTTTCTATATCTCGCGAAGATATATTCCCAAAGGGAAACAGCAACATATGCTTGTAAGCTGCTGGGAGAGGCAGATTTATCCACAGCCCAGGCTAAAAAAGTAACTGCTTGGTTTGGCTGCTATAAACAAACTGAATGACTGGTCTTGTCACTGTTTGAAGTGGTGGCACTAAGCAGCCATCATGTGACCGATGTAACTTCTTGCAATCAAAGGAAGATAATTGCCTTCTGTATCCCTGCAAGATATTTCCTGTCTGTTCTATTTAAGAGAACATGTTTAAACAAAGGACTGCTGCTTTAATATATTATGTTTAAAATATTCATATATGTGGTATGGGAACGTATATGATATCAAACCTGAAAACATGGGACAAATATCACAATGTATGCCAATGTATTACATTAAAAAGTAGAATTTAAATATACAAATATAAATGACATTTATAAAACTTATCTTCAGCAGATGGAAGCTGTAGTGAGCCACGATCCCCCATTTCCCGAAAGTATATAAAAGAAAAATATTGATTTCTAATAAAATGATCATCTTTCAAAATACATTATTTTATATATTTTTGTTATGTTTAAATGTAATAAATTAGGTTTACTAAAACTTTTTATTGATACATTTGGTGAACTATGAGATTTCTCATTCAGCCCTTAAGTGCAAGAAACAATTTGAGAAAGACGAAGATACATGGAGTTAGTTCATAGCCAGTTCTCTCTTCTACCTATATTTTTATATTATATTACAAATTTGTTCTTTTAGTATTATTATTATTATCGTTATTTAGTTTATTAATGTGTTTAAGTAAGTCAGATTAAAATATTTGCATTTAAAAGAGTGAAAAATATATTTTAATCTGCTAATAGTTTAAAGGATATATAAATGAAATTAAATTAAATTAAATAATCTAGCTCTTAAATTGATGTACTTGTATTGCTTAATTAAGTAACACAGCTGGAGTTGTATGTATATATATATATATATATATATATATATATGTATGTGTGTGTGCGTGTGTGTGTACACACACAGACACATATATAATAGTGTACATTTTAAACAACACATAGATATATACATGTCTGTTTTATATATATATATATACACACACATAATATTGCAAATTTAAAACAGCACACACATATATATATGTCTGTTACATATATATATATATATATATATATATATATATATATATATATATATGTATACATATGCACATACAAACACATATATATATAATATTGCAAATTTTAAACAAAACATATACATATATATATGTATATATATATATACATGTATGTATATATATATATATATATATATATATATGTATATATATATATATATATGCCTGTTATATACATATACATATATATGTACACACACACGCATACATATATATATATATGAAACATATATATATATATATATGAAACATATAAATACATGTGTGTGTGTGTGTGTGTTGTTTAAAATTTGCAATATTTATGGGGTAAACGTGCTCAGTATTAGAAATAAAACATTTATAGATACAGACAATGATCTGAAGATTGTTTGAGGCACAAAACACATGAAATATTACAGTCACAATTCAAAGTTAATTTCTGTGTCTATGCTGTCTATATCTATCTCTCCATACATATATATTTTAGAATGGATTTTTTAGTAATCCGACAGATTTTTATCACTATAAACATTATTTTTAGTGGACACCCATATTTGAGTAGAATTAAACAGTATATTTATTTATTTTCATCTTCCGATATCTGAATGTTTGGAAAATCTTATTAATTTAAATCTGCATCCCCCAGGGCAGAGACAGCTGCCATTAGACCCGACACGCACTAACCAACTAAGCTACAAAAAGCAGTTGGTCAGACAAGGCTTAATTTAAGCAAATCTTTATTTCATATCTTTATTTTCATATCGGCATAGTTCCATATCTAAATGCAAACAAAAAGAAAAATTCTTTATATAGGAGAATTGCAACAACTACGAGTATAGCAACAAAGTTCTTAAATGTTTATAGCAGCAAAGTTTTTTAAAATATTATATTATTATTGTTAAAAATTACAATTAAAAAAATCTTCTAAACCCATAAAAATATACTCCCAAAAATCACATAAGTTACCTCCCTTGCATAATGGGTAAATATTTTGAAATTTTCGGTGTTCATGAACACATATCCCCAGACATTCAATGCCTGAAGATGATCTCAGATGAGATTGAAAGTACTTGGGAAAATAATTATTTGAAAGATAAATTTGGAATTTTTCTAGTTCAGATTCTACATCTAACAAGAAATTAATCCATGGACTTGAAAGGATTAAAATTAAAATTAATAGACATAATATGTCTAAATTATTTAACCAAACATTCATGGTGCTCTTTTTCTCACAGACGGTGCCAACTGACCTTACTATAATATGCAGTTGTCAAAATTAAAAACGAACAATAAACTTGTGTGAAATAAAAAATATAAAATGGCTACAATTTACTCATCGCACCCTGTGTATATATATATATATATATATCGACTCGGAACAAAAGTTCATAGAATTTTTTCAATAGGTAGGGTTTGAACATGTGATTTTGTTTTACACTTGACTGAAATTTATAACATATTCTGAAAGATAACATTTCAACATACCTTTTAATTCATGTGTGGATCTTGAATTTTTAATATTTTACATTAAAAAGTGAAAATGGAGGAAAAGATATGTGCCATTTATGGAGATGGTGCCATAGCTGAAAGTATGTGGTTTGCTTGGTTCAGAAGTGGAAGACTATAAAAGTTGAATTGACCCTATCTCCATCTGCTATCCTCTGCTCAAAATGCAAAACTTGCAAAAGAACAATTGCAGATGAATTACAGCAATTTAGAGTGAAAAAGGTTATAGAGAAGATAAAATGAGCCAGCTTGCATACAATGGTGCTTCTCTGGTGTGATTGGAAGGGACTTGTGATCTTCTTACCATGAGCGTCTTCCACAAAATCAGAGGTTGAATTCA
Source organism: Acanthosepion esculentum (assembly GCA_964036315.1). Lineage (NCBI taxonomy): Eukaryota > Metazoa > Mollusca > Cephalopoda > Sepiida > Sepiidae > Acanthosepion > Acanthosepion esculentum. The sequence continues at coordinate 46,449,029 of OZ038487.1, forward strand.
GACAAGTACTGTTCCCAATTGAAAAAAAATAGACCAGAATTGGTCAATCAGAAGGATTCCATCAAGATGGTGCCAGACCTCACATCTTTCTGCAGACTTGACAGAAACTGGTACAGTTTAGTTGGAATGTCCTACCTAGTACATCTACAACAGGTCATGCCCCATTTGATTACAAATTATTTTGATTGCTACAAAATACTCTTAATGGGAAAAACTTAAATTCTCTGGAAACTAGTAAAACTACTTAGACCAGTTCATCACTCAGAAAGATGCCAAGTCTTTGGAAGATGGAATCCTGAAGCTGCCTTGAAGATGTCAACAAAAATTAGAAGAACAAAATGGCACTTATGTTTGAAACTGTGAACATATTTGAATTTAAATTAATTTATGTAAATTTGGAAATTCACCTTAAAAATGCTACAAACTTTTGTTCAAACCCAATATATATATGTATATATATATATATATATATATATATAATAATGGACTCTCCCATCAGTTTTGACATATGAGGATCTGGCAGCTTAATTGATTCAGTTATGAAATTTTGTGCAATAATCTTAAGTGGCACTTAAGTCCCGCTAGTGATTTACAAAGGAGGCAACATATGGAGTAAGAGTGAGGATTGTGACATGTGATTACTGTTAGATTGGCTGACCTTTTAAATCTTGCTCTCGTTTCTTGAAGATGATTCAGACATGCAGATTGAAAACTGCTGCGTCCACTAAAACACGTTGATCTCCATTCTACCTGCTCCAAGGCTAAGCGCTAGAGGGTCTTATGAGATATATTGACAGCTTTTCAGCTTGTCTTTGTATCTTAGCCATGGGCATCCTACATTCCTGTAGCCCTGATCAAACTAGCTGTACACTAGGATCTTGGGTATCCTGTCATCAGACATTCTCAAGATATGTCCAGTCCACCTGTATGAGAAAAGTCTCAGTTCCTCCAATATTACACCTGTTAACCAGGTCTACGTTAGATGTCCTCTCTTGAAGGTTAACTCCACAGATTGCATGCAGACAGCTTTTATGGAAAACATCCAGCTGGCGTACATGGTACCTGTATGGAGTCCATGACTCTGACCCATACAAAAGGATGGCAAGTAAAACAGCTATGTAAACCAGAATATATATATATATATATATATATGTATGTACGTATGTATATATATATATATATATATATATATGTATGTACGTATATATATATATATATATATATATATATATATGTATGTACGTATATATATATATATATACATATATATATGTATGTACGTATATATATATATATATATACATATATATATGTATGTACGTATATATATATATATATATATATATATACATATATATATGTATGTACGTATATATATATATATATATATATATATATATATATACATATATATATGTATGTACGTATATATATATATATATATATATATATGCAAAAAAAATTATAAGATCATATGAGAAATTATATAAAAACATAATCAAAGCACTGTGTCTGTAATATTTAATGAAACTTGCATGAAAGAAGGATTGCTGCCTAAATACACACACACACTCTCTCTCTCTCTCTCTCTATATATATATATATATATATATATATATATATATATATATATATATATATATATATATATAATAAGGTAATGAAGGGTTTGGTAATCCCTATGGATAATTCCAAAGAGGTTGTAATCCAGAGAGCTCAATGTAACAGCAGAGCAAATATTAATTAATTAAATTAAAAAGGAGAAAACCTCAAGGTTCCATGACTAAAACTTATTTCCCCAGAAAATATATTTTTCCAGATATATATGTTTTAAAAAATAAAAAATATTTAAAAATTAAAAGTTAAAAATTTTGAGACACACTAGGTTGTGTATTAATATTTTTTGTTTTATTATTTCAATTAGGTTCCTTGAATAATTTCAGCCAGCAGGGCCATAATCAGGAGGAAAAAATTCCTGCTTCTTAGTTGCATTGAACTACAGGAATAAATGACTTTCTGCAGCAAATGAACTTTACCTGTAGTTTTCATTTGTGCTTTTATTGTTAATTTTGGTCAGACATTGTGTTGGTTAAATGGCCTCTTTTAAGTTGTTTTTAAGATAAAGGCTGTGGAGATTCATGTGACTCAGAATTCCCTTGGTCATTTTGACAGATTTATTGGTTGCTGGGAAGGGGATGTGTGCGTATTAAGTGTATGTTATCATTTGTTCTTTCGGAGTGTGTCTGATGTGTGTAAGTGTAAATATATGTGTGTGTGTGTGTGTGTGCTTTTGTGGTAAAAAGTTCTCAGCAACCAAAATCTGACCAGATGACCAAGAATGTGATTTTGGTGGGATTTACGTTCTTGGTCAGGCTGAGAACCTCTCAGTACCCCCTCAAACAAATAGGCAAGGAAGTTATTTAGTTTGATTTATACAAAAATAAAACCACACATGTTTGTAATTTTATTCTAATTGAATTATGTTGAATTACGGACATCCTCTACAGGGAACTTGTTTCAAGTCAGTTTGGGCATAGATTATATACATATATATATATATATATATATATATATATATATATATATATATATATCTGTGTGTGTTTTTATATATATATATATATATATGTATGTGAGTGTATGTATGTGTGTATATATGTATATGCTTACATATATATCTGTATATGATGCAAGTAATTTCATAGCTTTTCATCCTTTTAACAAGCTAATTTAGTAGAGATACATGCATATAGATATGCGTAAGTTCACGGATGCATAAGCACACATACACCTATGTTAGTAGTTTTGCATATGTATATGTATATATGCATATATCTTAAGTTAAGTATTTACATTCATGCACCTATTTGCACACATAAATGTTTGTGAATATATTTATGTTTGTTTGCATACACACACAGACATAGACAAACAGACAGAGACATAGACACACACACTAAATAATTATTACCTTGATATTGATATCATGGGTAGGATTTATTAAACAAATATCTCAAAGCATTCATTCATTCATTGTAAAGATTATGGCCATATCACATATATGATGGACTCTCCTGTCGATTTTGATTTTCAGTTTTTTATGTTTATGTTGTGTCTAATACTTCAGTCTCACTAGTGACCTGCATACAAGCCCACATATTGGGCATCAGTCAGGATCTCTGGATGCCGCCACTGGAATATTTGCTGATGCTTCTCCTCATTGTCCTTCATCTCTTAGCCAGTCTAGATGACTGATTTAAAAATTTCTGATACCACTCTGGCACAAATATCTTCAGTTATTTCTATCCAGGGCAACTCACTTGAAGTGAGTATGAGACATATTGGCAACTGGGAGGTTACTCTTTAGCGTGTCTTTATACCTGAGCAACAGCCATCCAATAGTACTTTGTCTACTGTCAAGCTGGCTATATATGAAGACTGTCATCTCTCATCCTTGCAACATGACCAGCCCAGGATTGTTGCATCATATATATATATGTATATATATATATATTTGTATGTAAGCAAATGTGTGGATGTAGATCCGACGGTATGATGAAAATGTGGAAAAGACAAAGCAAAATCCGAATATGTGAGTTTACTGTTTTTGTTTTGTTTTTATTTTTGTTATTCTGTCGACGTCAGACGTTTCGGTCAAATAGACCTTCTTCGGGACATGGTTAATGGAGACATATTTATATTAGATTTAAGTTTGATGGAGAGACGATATATACAGGACTGGTCAGAAACAGAAAAACTGAAATTCTAAAGTCAGAGTATTCTTTCTTGGAGTCGGATACGCTGGCGTCGTGTGGGCCAAGAAAGAATACTCTGACTTTAGAATTTCAGTTTTTCTGTTTCTGACCAGTCCTGTATATATCGTCTCTTCATTTAACTTAAATCTAATATAAATATGACTCCATTAACCATGTCCTGAAGAAGGTCTATTTGACCGAAACGTCTGACGTCGACAGAATAACAAAAACAAAAACAAAACAAAAACAGTAAACTCACATATTCGGATTATGCTTTGTCTTTTCCACATATATATGTATATATTTATATATATATATATATGTATATATATTATCCCTTTTCATTCAGTAAAACTCATATTATCTTATTTTCTTTAAACTGTATACAGATCAAATACTTAAGTTTGCTGAATCAAATTTTAAAAGAAAAAATTACAAAGGTAATTAAGAAATTCAATTCCATTTTTATCATTTTGTCTTTTCCCCATCCCTAGTTCTGCCGACCATTTACATTAGTTTGTTATGTAGGTCAGACACAGTTCTCCTGTTCCTTTTGCCATGTCCCATGAGTGTCATATTCTCCAAACCCCTTCATTATATGACATAGAAATTTCAACTGATTCTAATGACAAGCATCTTCTTTGTTTCCATTTTTGTAAAAACTTGCTTGTTATTCATATCTTCATACTATAGTATCTCAGCATCCCTCTGTAGAATGACATTTCTGTTGCCTCAAGTCTCTTCTTCATCTTCATGAGATTGTCTATTATTCACTACCATGTAGGAGGACAGATATTACATAGCAGTTCAGGACTATTTTCAGTATTTATGTTTGTGCCGTATGTCACACTTCACTCCTGCTAGTGACCTGCATACAAGTCCGCATATTGTGCAACAGCAAGGATCTTTGAACATAGCAACAGAAATATTTGCTGATGCTTCTCACTGTTGTCTTTTGTCTCTGAGCCACAGTCAATACAACTGATTTTAAAATTTCTGATACCACTCTGGCACAAATACCTTCAGTTATTTGTATCCAGGGCAACTCACTAGAAGTTAGTATGAGGCACATTGACAGCTAAGAGGTTACTCTTTAGCTTGTCTTTATACATGAGCCACACCTGTCCAACAGTTTTTTTATTCACTGTCAAGCTGGCTATACATGAGGACCTTGACCAGCCCAGTGAAGTTTTGACTGCATCAAGAAAGTCTCAATTCCACCAATGGTGTATTTTGCGAGAAGAAAAAATTGGACACACTATCATCAAAAGTATAACCACAGAGCACATGTGTATGTATATATATATATATATATATATATATATATATTTGTTTAATGTTGTTCACTAAAATGAAAATATCGTCTACATAGCGTACGTATATCTTCGGTTTACGGACTTGTATGAATGTTGTATTTTCTACGTGGGACATGTAATAATTGGCAAAGCATGGGCCGAGTAGATTTCCCATACTGACACCATTAGTTTGGGTGTAGATATTGCCATTGTGGTCATAGAATGGGACTTTGGTTGTGCATGCATGTAGTAGTTTTTTTAGTATGGGTGGTTTGATGGGTGGAGGAGGGATAGACTTATTAGAGTATACGGAATTGAGGATAATGTCAATTGTTTGTTCGACGGGGACGTAGTACCTTGTCTGTCATTTTTAATGAAACTTGCATAAAAGAAGGATTGCTGCCTAAATATACAACTATATATATATATATATATATATATATATATATATATATGCCAACTTCCTGACAAATAGACCATGATGAGATTCAAACTCAGGTTTCATGGTCAGAAAGCAAATGTTCTGACCACATCATATATATATATATATATATATATATATATATATATATATGATGTGCCCTATATATATATATATATATATATATATATATGATGTGGTCAGAACATTTGCTTTCTGACCATGACCAGAAAGCAAATGTTCTGACCACATCATATATATATATATATATATATATATATATATATATATATATGATGTGCCCTATATATATATATATATATATATATATATATATATATATATGATGTGCCCTATATATATATATATATGATGTGGTCAGAACATTTGCTTTCTGACCATGACCAGAAAGCAAATGTTCTGACCACATCATATATATATATATATATATATATATATATATATGATGTGCCCTATATATATATATATATGATGTGGTCAGAACATTTGCTTTCTGACCATGACCAGAAAGCAAATGTTCTGACCACATCATATATATATATATATATATATATATATATATGATGTGCCCTATATATATATATATATGATGTGGTCAGAACATTTGCTTTCTGACCATGAAACCTGAGTTTGAATCTCATCATGGTCTATTTGTCAGGAAGTTGGCATCTTGATGTTATTGCTCTGGGTAGGCAATCCAGGTGTATGACACTTTTGGAAAGTACCTGAAAACCCAATCCACAGGTTGACCTAATCCTTATGAGTCAAACTTGGTAGACAGAACTATTCAGATAGCTGTTGGTGATTATGCTAGCGCAAAGACACAAGTCATCGTGACTTAGAGTTTGAGCATATTGACATTGTTCAAGCTGCTGATCAGGACACATTACATGCTCTTGCTCTCAGAGATTTTAACAAATGTCTGCTCAGCATAGTTGTCGTACAAACCGCAGGGGGTCACTGTGGGTTTTGGTCAAACACAAATATGCCTGGGCATAAGTCTGCAACAGGCATTGTATAAATGGGTAAGGTCAGAAAAGCAGGAGAAACCAGCCATTATATATATATATATATATATATATATATATATCTCGGCAACATATCTTCATTCAAACATGTTTTGCTGAATAATATAGACATACTGTGTCTACTTATTTTTATACTGATCCTTTCAAGATGTCTAGTCAGTTTGCTGATGTTGAGGTGAAATCCATCAAGGAATGTGCCATAGTTTTTTTAACCTAAGTACTTTCAACCTTTTCTAAGATCATCTTTTGGAGTAAATTACAAAGACAAACATGCCATTGTAACGGCAATAAAATCTATGAGAATTGATAGAAAGGTAAAATGTTATATCCTCTGATGGACTTTATCAAGCCAACTGTTTTTTGCAGATTAAAGTTGGCTGGAAAGCATGGAGCTGAAAGAGAGTTTCACAAGTGAGAAGCGTGAGAAAAGAAACTCTTAGCATAGAACTTGCAGCTACATCTAGCCAGCTCAGCTATAAATTGATGAGATCTCAATGCTAGTCTAGTAATTAAATTCATAATGTCTAGGTACCATAGTGAAGAACTCACTTGAACATTTACTATAAATGTATTTATAAAAAAGGCACAGAGAGGCAACCTTATAGTGATGGGTAAGTGACTGAAGCTGAGCCGTCATATCAGGACCAATAATATTGCTGATTCTTCTTTGGATCTTATCAAGGAACTACAGGTATATAGCAGAGGCATAGTATATCACAGTAATATTAATTCTCTCTCTCTCTCTCTCTCTCTATATATATATATATGCATGTGAGTGAATGCTGAAACTAAGTATCAATTTGAAACAAAAATGTATATATATATGTGTGTGTGTGTGTGTGTGTATATGTATATGAACTATATATATATATATATTTATATATATATGTATATATATATATGTATGTACATGAACTATATACGTATATATATGTATATATATATGTATATAAATATATATGTATGTACATGAACTATATATACATATGTATGTACATGAACTATATATATATATACAACGAAAATTAAAAATTGAACCCTCTACCACCCCTTGTCTAGATGAATGGATTTATCGGTAACCTTGGAAACCCTCAAATTATGAATCTTTCCTGTGCCGTTAACAACCGTAAATTTTAAAAAGTAAGTTACTCCAAAATTCGCTTGATGAGGAAATGGAACTAATGTCTTTGGTTTAATAACAAAATTAAATTCAGGGGCTTTAGCTTCCATTTCTGAAACATGGTTATCACTGTGTAGCGGTAAAACCATATTTTAAATCTATTAATTTATAATATATATATATATATATATATATATATATATATGTATATGTATAGAGAGAGAGAGAGAGTATGGCAAATAAATTGTTGGATGGTTACAAATGAGAGGGGAGATGGGATGTGTTTATTTTATTACTACATATATGTAAACATATGCTGTATATACTTGTGTACAAGCCTGCCTTATGTATAGTGTGACCCCTCAATATTTTGTGAACAATCTGATTTTTTCATGGATAGTGCATAATACAACCCCAGTGTTTGATTTAATACTAGTACGCCTACCATAATCAAATACTGCAGTACTGGACATTATCCTAGATATATTTTATGCCAAATAAATGGTCTTCATTCTTTTGTTGTACAAATAATACCAATAAATATAAAAAAATAGAGAAAGACAGAATAAGGAACACAATTGAAACATATATGGTAGAGATTTTATTTAATTGGTATCACCCATGCAAGGCACTAAAGCCACTAAAACACAAGGGCTTATATATACATTTAACTACTTTGAATGCAAATGATAGTTTCATGTATTTCTAGAGATTGATTCTTAGATGAACACAAGCTGAAACAAAGACATACACACACATCCATGGACATTAAAACAATTTTGATAGTTGGACCTGTTTAAAAGGTTGAGAGTTATGTTCTTTGTATTTTCAAAGACACTATACCCATTATGGAGTACAATAATTTATGCCTCGGACAGCACTCTCTTGTACTTAAAAGAGAAGTACAAAGTACAAAATGATGAGGAATTATGCTCCAAATTGCTTGGGGTGTTGCAGTTTTCAGGAAAACCACGATGGATCTTAAAATTGCAAAGTCTTACAAATTATGTGATAATCATTGCTTCTATATAAGATTCTTGCTCAAGGAGCTGATAACAATATAAGCAAATATACCATTGCAAATTTTCTACTATCATTTTGGAAAACTAAAACAAACTGTTTCTAATATAAATTCTTCTTGTTTACCAATGTTATCAAAAATTGCCAGAAATTGTTAAGATATATATATATATATATATATATATATATATATATAGAGAGAGAGAGAGAGAGAGAGAGAGAGGGGGGGATAGATAGATAGATATGTGTATGATAAAGATAAAAAACATACATACACGCGCAAAAAGTTTTACATATGTATAAATATATTTCTTCCACAGGTGTTATAAATACAGTACTCAATGTTTTGAAACAGAGCTATAAGTATATATTAGTGATTATACATAATATATAATATCCAATGTTTACAGCACGACTCAGAGTTTCATGCAGTTAATGCAATCTTCAGGTGCAATAACTTAGACCGACTATATCTACATATTATAAGAAGCATATCTGGACAATCTTTCTTTGCTATCATATATATATATATATATATATATATGTGTGTGTGTGTGTGTGTGTGTGTGTGTGTGTGTGTGTGTGTGCATATATATATAATGACTAAATAAATGTATCTAAGTATACCTGTCTACTAGGGCAACTAGCCAATTCCTGTTGCCGATACCTGCTCAAGTACATTTGTGTTTGTTGAACACCCACAGTGCCCACCTATGGTTTATACTGCAACTATGCTGAATGAATGATATATATATATATATATATATATATATATATATATATATATATGGGAATTGCCTTGACCAACTCTAAAATTCATAAAAGAGGCCAACAAGAATATTTTTAATTTGTCTGTATTTCTTATTACTTTAAAAGTTATATTTTAGTGTATAATCATGTTTGAGTAGGCATGATATTTTTTCAACTTATGCACGATTTTCAAGTAGATAGATCATTGCTAAACAAAGTGCTAAAATCACTTTTCACTAGAGTTGGGCATAACACTTGTGCCACAACAAAGATTAAGTACAAGTGAGCTTCAGGTTTTATATACAAATTAGAACCAGGGAACTTCAATCCCTAGGGTGTCTTTAAAAGGACTAGGGATCTTTCACCCCCACTGGTCTAACCATGCACCTGCACACCTATCCAGGCATTTCTATATCCCCATATATATATGTTGTCTGTAGGCTCCTATAATAAGGTTATCTGTCTTTTATCTGCTATTGTTTTTATCCTGTGGGTTGACATACTACCTTAAACACAAGCAGAAAAGCAGGTGTAGGAGCCATCACATATACAGAGTGCAGCAAAAGTAACACTCTTTTTTATATATTAGCTTTTATGGAAAAAAAATAAATTCCAATAGTTTAAGATGGCTTATGATTAACTATGGTTTAAATATTCCGGAATGGTTAAATCTTAATTTCGAGCTGAGGTGGATAGTATGATATGGCACAGTTGAACATCACGAACACCAGACCTAACACCACCAAACTTTTTCATTTGAGGTGTACTGAAAGATCTTGTTCACAGGCTCAAACTGAAACCAATTTCTGAATTAAAACAAGCAATTTCTGATAATTTTTTCTGAAATTAATGTAGGAATGTGTCAAACGGTTTGTAAAAGTGTTGCTGACAGCATTCAGCATTGTACTGAACATGAAAAGGAGCATTCTGAACATAGTTCATTAATCATAACAAATCATGTTGTTTTGATGTGACCATACTTTTCAATTTTCCTCAACTACTGTAATTTATTTTTGTGTAATAAAAGTTAATAAATAAAAAAGGGTGTTAGTTTTGCTGCACCCTCTGTCTCTCTCTCTCTCTCTCTCTAATTAATTAATTAATGCTTCTCCCGTCGAACTCGACGTATGAGGGCCAGACAGATCAATTCCCAGAAACTGAAAGCCGGACAGCCACACAAGAATTGATTATAGTGGTGAAGGCTTTGTGCAGGGCCATCCACACTTTTTGGAGGGACGAATACAGGGACCTGGTGCAACGAATGCCACAAGGTCCCCAAACGACCCTCCGCAGGTTTTGAATTCAGAGTTGTCCTTCTCCTAGACCAGTTGCCGTCCAAGGCTATAGAACCCAGTCTGTCCTGCTATTTACCCATAGTTGGAGGGAGAAGAAGAGGATTCACACCTTTCCCAAGGGTGTTAGCACGTAAGTGAATGTAATGGATTCGACTGGAATTCGAACTCGGCTCTCCGATTCCTCAATCCAAGCCGTTATCCATTACTCCACCGTGTCTCTCTCTACATATATATATATATATATATATATATATATATATATATATATGTGTGTGTGTGTGTGTGTGTGTGTGTGTGTGTGTGTGTGTGTGTGTGTGTGTGTGTGTGTGTGTGTGTGTATATACCGTGTGTAACAGCAAAATTGTCCAATTATTAAGCTCTGAATCATTGTATCTTAGAAATGATTAAAGATATCTTGATGGAATTCTCCAAGGTTTTTATAACACTATTGTACTCTACTTTGAACAATAAGAATGCATAATTATTCTCCAAGCTTAAAAGAACTGTGATGAAATCAATCATAAACAAAAATAACATGTTCATTATTAACTGATCATAGCTAAGGATTGGAAGCTCATAAAGTATTGAAACAAAGTTCATATATATATATATATATATATATATATATATATATATATATATATATATATAAGTAACTATACTCGTGTCGAAAAACCTTCGAACTCTTGATTTAACAATAGCCAAATCAATCACGAAGGAAAAAATGGTTTTAAAAAAAGAAAGAGCCAGGAACATGAAAGTCTGTCAAAAATAATCGCACAGATACAGGTTCAAGGCCCAAAGAAAAAACCCCGATACGAGTAAACAACTAACTAAAGAGCTCAATACAAGCGTAGCGCAAACCTAGTCAAACCTAATGAGCCAGACACACCTACCAAGGTTTCACTTAGGCAGATTGTCAGGGTCGGCTATATATATATATATATTATTCCAGGATCATTTTCCAACTTATTCAAAATGATCTTTGCCCTCTCTAAACCTTCTAACTTTCTGTCCTGGAGTAACAAGTTGTCTCACAGGTTTCAAGTACAATTTCATTTCAAGTTTTTTTTCACTGCTCTTTTGATTGTCATAATTAAAACTCCTCTCTAACATTCCAAGCATCTTATGAATTGCGTTGGATCTTTTCTAATTGATCTCTTTAGCTCTAAGATGAAATGATGATCCTTCTTCCTATTGTGACCTCTTGATCCAGTTTTCCTCTTTACTGTTCCTTCTTTTTTAAATTTATTCACTGTTCTCCTGATGGCTCTTGATTGGACTATGAAGATAAAAGCCAGAGTATGAATGTTGGTACCATTACTGAAGGCCTGAATGATCTTTTCCTCTTACCATTTTCTCTCACCATTTTCCTCTCACCATTCTAAATATTTTTAATCTGGCAGTATTTCTTATTACTTGAAAAGTTATATTTTAGTATGCAATCATGCTTGAGTAGACACCATTTTTTTCAAACAGTGTAAATTACATCCACTGGCCTGTGCTCTTGAGAGTATTTATAAAGAAAACCTTGGTGATGAGCACATTTTATTTATTAAGACTATCAAGTGCCCAAGCCAGTAGATGTAATTCACAACATTTAAAGTAAAAAAGAAATATATTATACAACACTTAGTATTGATTTGAGAGCTAGAATTAATAAGAAATTTAAAACTGGCACAAGATATGGTGCTTAATTGTGATTTATTTGTCAAGTTTGAAACCACAGGAAATTCTTTTTCTATTGCATCAACAAAAGAGTCTTTAGCATTCTGATACCACTTTCTTCATTCACTACAGTATGAGTTCTTGTAGTTTTCTTTCTGTGTCTGCTATCAACACTGTGTCATCTACATATCTTATGTTAGATTATTTAAAGGTAAGAACAAAGTGATTGTGTTCTTTTGATAAAATGGCTGTTTCTTTAATTTGACAGTGCAGATTTATATGATTAGGTTATATGATTGAACTCAATAGATGAAATCACAACAAAATGAAATCATATGTTTTGTTTTTATTCAAATGTTTTCATTAATTAAATACCTGTTCAATATTCTTCTTCTATATAACATATTCCTTCAGGATGTTGGTGATCATGGCTTTCCACAATTTCCTGTTCTTTGTAGCCCGTAGTAAATTTTAACTTAATTCTGCCTCAGAAATTGCATATACCTGCACTTAGTCTAAATTTTAAATACACTTGTATGTGGATATAACAGTTTAGTAACAGATGCACATAGCACAAAATATTTAACTTTTACATTCATATTTAAAGTGGCACATGACCAAATACCCTATAAACACTGGCATATATATATATAAAAATGGACGTATACATGAAAGCCGTATTTCTAATGCAACATCAAATTTGCCCATTCCCTATACGCTGCTGGCTTGTCCTCTCATACTAATTAGGGAAGGAAGAAGAAGAGGAGGACGAAAAACATAATGAAGGAGAATAAGAAGAAGAACAAGGAGAAGATAGTGAAGAAATATGAGACGAGAAGAAGAAGATAATGGAGAAGAAAGTGACAAGAAGAAGAATAAAAAGATAACAGAGAAGAATGAAACAAGAAGAAGATGCAGATAATGGAGAAGAATAAGACAAGAAAATATGATGATGAAGAAGAAAAAGATGATGATGATGATGATGATGGAGAAGAATGATACAAGAAGATAATGGAGAAAAATGAGAAGAATATGAAGAAGAAGAAGAAGATGATGATGATAATGAAGAAGAATGAGAAAAGAAGAAGAAAATAATGGAGAAGAATGAGAGAAGAAGAAAATGTAGGAGAATGAGACAATAATAGTAATATAGTAATGATGATCAATGAGACAAGATGAAGATAATGGAGAAGAATAAGAGAAGAGGAGGAAGAAGAAGAAGAAGATAATGCAAAAGAATGAGACAAGGAAAAGAAGACATGATAATGGAGAAGAATGAGACAATAATGATAATAATAAGATAATGGAGAAGAATGAGACAAGAAGAAGATGAAGAAGATAATGGAGAAGAATGAGAGAAGAAAAGATAATGGAGAATAATTAGTCAAGAAAAAGAAGAAGAAGAAAAAAGAGACAAGATGAAGTATAATAATAATAAGATAATGAAGAAGAATAAGTTAAGAAGACAGAGATGAAGTAAAATGACAAAAGAAGAAGAAGAAAATGGAAAAGAATGAGAGAAGAAGAAGATAATGAAGAAGAATGTGACAAGAAGAAAAAGAAGATGGAGAAGTATCGAAGAAGAATATGATGGAGAAGAAGAAGAGAAGAAGAAGAAGCAGAATTTAATGTAGGAGAATAAGAGAAGTAGAAGATAATGGAGAAGAATGAGGCATGAAGAAGATGGTAACAGAGGAGAATCAGACACAAAGAAGAAGATAATGGAGAAGAATGAGACAACAAAAAGAAGATAATGGAGAAGAATAATGTAAGAAGACACTGGAGAAGAATGATCTAGAAAGAAGAAGAAAAAGATAACGGAGAAGAATGAGACAAGAAGAAGAAAGAAGATAATGGAAAAGAAAGTCTCATTCTTCTTCATTATCTACCTTATTCTTTCCCTTCTCCCAACACACCATTCTGCAGTTTGTATAAGCAATAGTTTTGTTTGAAGGCAATTAACAGATGTTTCAACTGTTCAACTGCGCATAGAAAAGATGAGAAACTGCAACCTGTTATTTAACACACTTACTGCTTCACTCCCCTCTCTGATTTACACTCTTGTTGCACTTGTTACTTACTTTAGATTCCAGTTAGGCATTCCTTATCACTTGTTTTGTGTTCATTTTGACCTGTTCAAATTTATGATCTAACTCAATCTCACTTACTATAAATTAAGCCATTAACCAGATGAAATTCATAATAAGTTTGCCTATCATCCAGTTCACACTCCTCCCCAGTCTTTTGAACAGGAGTAGATGCTCATCACTTGTTTCCTGTTTAGGACTGGGTTTCTAGCCCTTTTAAAATTCTATTTCAACTCTATACTCCTAATGTCTCTGCCTGAACTCTGAAATTTAATTCACTAATTAAATCTTGACCTCTTCAAGTCTAAGAGTAGCTGTATATCTCCTGTTATCTTGCCTTTTCTTACCCTAATACAATTCCGTACAGTAACTCTCTACCTTGAGTGGCCCTCAGGCTTTGTATTGTGTGAACATTAGGCAAAAGAAATTGAGTAATCTTGTCTTACATTTGTTTACTGAGTTTGTTTCTGACAGGTGGAGTAATGGATAGCAGCTTGGACTGAGGAATCAGAGAACTGAGTTCAAATTCCACTTGAATCCATTACATTCCCTTATGTGCCAATATACCCTTGGGAAAGGTATGAATACGCCCCCCGCCCCCAGCACTGGGTAAGTAGCAGTACAGACTGGGTTCTATAGCTTTGGATGGCAACTGGTCTACCACAGAAAGAAATGGCAACCTACTGCAGCAAAAAAAAATCTGCCTCATCAGTCATGCATAGAAAGATACATGATCACCTAAATGTGTATCATGCATGGCACATAACTGACTGACTGAACTAACCCACATTTATCTCACTGTGTCAAATTAAACTAATCTTAATAAATAACCTCACTAACATCCTGGAGTCTGTAGGTGAGTGAGTTTTAGCGAGCTAATTGTTTCAGTTCAATGGTCATGGCAATATTATTATTATTGGGCATTCAGCAGTCAGTATTGCTTTCAGTTGAAATTCATAAAACCTTTGTCTTAAAACAATGCTTTTAGGAAAACAGGTTTCTCGAGTCCAGTAGTTCTTATTGCTCTTTCAAGTACTGATGTGAGTTTCCTTCCTAACGTTTTATTTGAAGTGGTGTGGAATGCCAACATCTTGCTTATATCATTACTTTCTCTTCTAGTTACATGTGCTATCCATTTTAGTTGATGCCGCTGTTGGCAAGTGATATCAAGTGATATGGTTTCAGTTATTTGGTACAGTTCTTTGTTTGTGATTCTCTAGCACTAGTTTGCCAATGATCTTTTTTCACCTTGTTCTTAGGAATTGGTTGTATACAGCTGAGAGTTTAGATATTTCTGAACAGGTTTGGTACCATGCAGATTATCCATATAAAAGTCTATATAAGAACATGACTCAAGATTTAAAGTTGATGTTTTGGTTTTGTAGCAATTTGCGATGTTGGGTGAAATAACCTTTGGCTCAGCCGATTCTATGTTCAATTTCTTTTTCTTTTATACTTAATTCTTACAGCTTATCCATACGCTGAGGTATCGGAAGTGTTTAGTATTTACTAATTCAATGTCCTGAATTTTTATGATGGATTCAATGTACGTTCCATCACTCCTTTCATTGCAATTGCAGATCATGGTTTCTGCTTCCGAAAGGTTTATCTTGAGTCCTATTTCTTAGAACACTTGATAGATAATGCTGACTTTCTGTTCAAGATCATCCTTATCCCACCTGTGAACACCTATGTCATCAGCATAACTCCTCTCAACACCAGTACATTGATCTCTAAAAGGAAAGCAGGACCCTTGTCTTTTATTGGTAGACGCATTTGGGATGAGATATAGAACGGTTAAATGGTCAGTGCCCATCTCATCACATTTTTGTTTGTAAATGTGCAGGACATAATATAGGAAGAGATATGTTGACCTATATAACAGTACTCTGACAATACATACCTCATGAAAGGCTCTATAAATATCTCAATATGATCCCCTAATGTTAAGCAATGTCGAGCTTGGTCAGTACCTAGATGGGTGACCATTTGGGAATCCCAGGTGCTGTAAGCTTGGCTGTGTAATGGCTAATGGCTTGGAGAGCTGAGTTAATTGTAGAGCTGAGTTCCAATTTCACTTGAGTTTGTTATATTCACTTATGTGCAAATACCCTTGGGAAGTAGCACTCCACCTCTTCCCCCTCAGTTATGTGCTAATTATTAAGACTTGTATCACTAAGCAATTATTGCAAAAGAAATTCTCACAACCTCACAATATTTTTTGGCTTTAAATAACCTGCAAGGGGTTGATAAGCCATAGAAAATGAATCAATCAATCAATCCTTTCTTTCTTTCTTTTTATTCTATCTCCAGTTACGGGATAATTAATAAAACTTGTATCACTAAAACCATTATTACCTCCAAAACAAAAAAAAAATGCATACAAAATATTTATATTTCGGCATTAAATAATTGTAAGAGGATTATATGCCACTAAAGAAAGACAACCAACTAATAAATATCTCAAATTCCGAGCCAGTGTAATGTATGTTACAATCTTCCTATATCTTTGTGATCAGTTTCCTTGTGTGCTTGTAAAATCTACAATATCTGTATCGTACAGGTTTTTGTCTTTGCTATAAGCCTATATTTATCTATCTATATTCCTCTAATCTTGGCTACCAATAATCAATAATTGTCTTTAAGCTACTTATGCATCTCTATACAACATTTGAATATGATTGAAGATTATATAAAATCAAAGAGCCCTCACAAAAGCAAGGGAGATGAGAATAATCGTCCAATACAGTGCAATGATGTCAATCAGTCCCCCATTCAGGCTTTACTCTTGAAAGATAAAAAGACAAAATTGCATAAATAGTTAAACAGATTGCAAAGAGTAAATTTTGCTGCATTCTCAGGACTTAATTTCTTCCGAAAGGGGAAAAATGTGTGTCTTTAAAGATTTGTTTGTTAATAAAATTGACGAGATTGTTTCAAGGTATTTGTTTGCTCTGGGTGGTCTTTAGAGATTTTATAAGTAGTAGAATACAAAGTCTGTTCAGAAAATATCCAGCCATTTTGAACATCATTGCAGCTTTGATGTAACTTAGCAACCAATCAGAGGGCATGCTACTGTGCATTCTTGAACAGATACTCTTGTACAGGGTTACTCAGTCAGCAATGACACACCACTGAGTACACTGTTATCATTGTATGGCAGAATATAAAAAGAAGTAAATAGAAGTGTATATAAAGATGTGCCTATTTGTACATTACTGTGTGTGTTCAGAAATGTACATCAAATAAGTGTTTCCTGTTGGTTTGGTAGAGGGTATCAGATGAGGGTGTTTCTACGCAGAGTTGTGTACAATGTGATGCATATTTCACTAGAGACTAAGAAGTATATTTTCATTAGCAATCTGTGAGTCAAGAGAAAGAATTTTGCCCTTTTCTCTATATACTTCTTTTTTTACAATGCCACCTAGTGGGCATTTGCTGAAGTTCCTTGGTAGACAGTGGAATAATCCACATTGTCAAAACTTTTTATTTTGCATTTCATAGGTCTGCTACTAAGAATGTCATTTCAGTGTGCTGTACTCTCCAAGATCTATCTTGCATATTTATACGTCTACCATTCATCCATGTTTGGAATATGGTTGCTATATATGGTCTGGTGTTCCTGCTGTATATTTAGAGGTTCTTGATAAAACCCAAAGAAGAAACAGCAATATTATTGGTCCTGGCCTGGAAGTGCCATAATGTAGCTTTCTTGTGCCTTTTCTATAAATACTTTCATCGTAATTGTTCGGATGATCTCTTTGCTATGGTACCTTATGAATTTAAGCACAGTACTAGATTGACAACAAGGTTTCATCAGTTTACTGTTGAATTGGCTAGATGTAACTGTAAGTTCTATGCTAACAGTTTCTTTTATCACACATCTTGTTTGTGGAAATCTCTTCCAGCATCTTGCTTTCCAGCCAGCTTTGATCTTCAAAAATTTAAATGCAAGATCATTTGCGATTTACTGTCTTGATTACCATATTTGACAGCATATAAGAGGCATGGGTGTATAAGACACACCCTAATTTTAGCAAGACAAATCAAGAAAAAATTAGTAATTAGTAAAATTATTAAATTATTAGCAAATGGCACATTTACGAGGTTAAACAAGCCATGATTACAATTAAACAAAAAATAATAGGTAAAAGAACACGAGTCTATAAAAACTTTATTATATCCAAAGGTAAGAAAACAAAATAAAAATCTAGCAATTATTACAATTGAGCAAAACAGTACAGTTACCATTAAAATTCAGTCAAAAATTTTCCTTTATATGATCTGTACAACCTGCGTCTTAGTGGACTAATTAGGATATAAAAATTCTGATTGTATTTATACCAATGCAACTGGAAGTTACTGCAAGAAAAATATTAATGAAACAAATATATTTTACAAATATATAATTTGAATTTATTGCATATGATTTTTGTGAAACAAAGTACTAATATTAAATGAGATGAAATTAATATAATGAATATTATCAATGATAACAATTTTAATCTGCGTAATATCCTTTTAAATAATGAAAATAGGTATATGAAAGTTACTTTAAAGTCTTTGCTAATAGGAGTTGCTAGGGAGCTAATTTTGACCGACTATCACAAATTTTAAACCTACATATGGCATATAAGATGCAGGGGAATTTTAAAAGATATTTTAGTAAAAAAAAAATGTGTCTTATATGTCGTCAAATACAGTAATCTTCTTTCTCATTTATGTTTCTCTTTTTTCTTGTTTATCTACACCCATTACCTTGTGTCTTAAGGGCTTTATTGCCTTGCATGTGATGATATGATTTAAAAAATATAACACCGCCTTTCCAGCTGCTCCTCTAGGTGTACATGAGTTTTGAGGTACATGACTAAACCGGAACACTCACTACATGCCCTAAACTGAATATGCTAATAATCCAATAAGGAACTCATCTCTAACAAGTTTTTAAATGCAATGTCAATCGCCATCTTCTATCTTCTTAAATCCAATTTATCTTTTGTCCCTTCCTCAATCTTACCTACTAATCTTAGTACTGGAAAGAGTGATAACATCTACTGCACTTTACCAATTTTCTGTTTACTTGCTTCACTAATAACTACAATTTTCAAAAATTTAAATGCAACGTCAACTGCCATCTTCTATCTTCTTGAATCCTATTTTTCTATTGTTCATTCCTCAATCTTTCCTATACTCAGCCTCTTTTCTTTCATATTCACACCCTGTAACCTCCCGCCCCATACCCGTGAATGTAATGGATTTGACTGGGATTCGAACTCAGCTCTCCGATTCCTCAATCCGAGCCACTACACATTACTCCACGGTTCCTTCTATATATAATTTTATATTATTCAGTTTTCTAAAGTGATAAAATATTGTTGTTAATTGTACAATAATGTTCGTAATTTTATCGCCATGTTCTGTTTGAGAAAGCTTGGATACCAAAAGTTATAATTTTTTTACTAATTTAAATAGAATTTAATCATTAACAGAATAGAGAAAAAAAAATTAGTTTAAACCAGAATTAAAAGTGTACTTTTATCCCTTGCGTTTTGTTAGTTTTCTACCCTGCTGGCTACCTTGGGTATCTTTTCTAATTATTGCCTAGAGGCTTCAGGAGATTGGCGAGATGAAGTGTTGGCTGGTTGCACACGACTTGAAATACAGACATCAATTTGTAGCAGGATTAAATAAAACATTAAGTACTCTACATCTGTTAATGCCTGGTCGACAGATGTGAATATGATTCCGTTGTAGAAATGCACAGGTTGCGTTGGAATGTTTAGCAAATGTTGACTCACAATTATTCATTACACATACTTATACAAGTAAGTACATTCAT
>OZ038487.1:46474327-46504327 GCA_964036315.1 Acanthosepion esculentum
TGATGTCAAATCAGTCGAGTTTCGATCCCGGCTTGAAGCAATTGAATGTCTAGCCACACTGGAGAGCTGTGATACAGTGAAACAGTCTGTCTGTGGATGGCTATATATATATATATATATATATATATATATATATGCAGAAGGTTACTGGGAGTAAAAGAGAATGAAAACGACTTTATAAGTAACCAGAAACCCAATCTGAAACTGGAAACAAGGGATCAACCTCTACTCCTGTTCAAAAAACTTGGATGGAATGTGAACCAGATGATAGGTGAACCTTTACAATAAATATTATGCTACACTAGAAAATTCAAATAGGAAAGCCATGAAATTTTCAGTCAGTATCATGACAAGTAATTAAGCAAGAATAGCTTTTTACCAATTTTGTATATGTGTGTATATATATATATATATATATATATATATATATATATATATATAAAAAAAAAGGGAACATAGCTCTTATCTCAAATGACAACTTAAAAGAGACTGTTTGACCAACACAAGGAATGTTAAAAAGATAAATAAATAAATAATAAAAAAACAAATGAAAACTACAGACAAACGTTCGTTTTCTTCATCAAGGCATTCATTTCTGTAGTTTACTGCTACAGCAAGCAGAAACATTTTTTCTCTCCTGATGATGGCCATGTTGGTCGAAACTAGTCGAGGAATATAAATGAAATAATAATAAAAGCATAAGAATATTAATCTACAACCCAGTATGTCTGAAGATTTTAATTGATTTTTTTAATAATTTTTATTGTTCAAAATATATATATATATATATATATATATATATGGCAAAAATATAGTTCTAATTCATGCTATATTTATGAGTTACAGTGCCCAATATTTGAGATAGAGCATATATAAATATAAAAGTGAATATTGAGGTCAACTCCGAGTGTCAGCAGTCTGTCTCATGCTTAAAGACAATCATCTGAAGATTGCATTTAAGCATGAAACAGACTGTTGCCGTGGGTGTTGACTTCAATGTCCACTTTCCTATTTATATAATAATAATAGCTGGCCACTCGTATTCAAGGATACCAATCCTCTAGGGCAGCTAGCCAATCCCTATTGCAGGCTCTTGCTCAGGCACATTTGAGTTTGTTCAACACCCACAGAGTTAACCTGCGGTTTATACTGAAACTATGCTGAGCAGACCTTAGTTACAGTTTCTGGGAGAGACCGTGTTGTCTAGAATGATCAATAATCTGAACAACACCAGCACACAGAAACCCGAGATCACGATCACTTGTGACTTCATGCTAGCACCACTATCGATGACCCCAAGTGTTCTGTCTACCCAATTTCACTCACAAGGCTTGGGTCAACCCAGGATACGGTTTACAGGCGTTTTTCAAAGGTGCCGCACACTGGGTTCATCCCCACTCCACACTGATAACATCAGGAAGTCTCTTTCCCGACAAATCGACCATGGTGAGATTCGAACCCGGGTCTCATGGTCAGAAAGTGAACATTCTAACAAATCAGCTGCGTGCCTAATATATATATATATAACAAAAATTGTATGTTGCCAAAAAATGCTTAACCAGAATAATTCTGGAAGATAAGAAATTAAGCAAGTAATCTGTATTCATAGTGCTTTATACCAAGAAATAAATCATTAATAATTATAAATTAAATTTGTTCACATGTCACTATTTTGAGTTTGCCAAAATACATTGCAAATACATCTAACTGTAAAACATAACTCAAGATAATAGAATCTATTATCATAAAAAAAAGTACAACAACTATGAACACAGCCACAATGTACATTTCTAGGATATGAAAAATATGCCTCACCTCATTCTTGACTCTAATGCGAACTGGACATATAGCTAGCTTTTTGACTCTCATGTAAACTGGATTTAGATCTATCTTTTCAACACTTGTATCATCCAAACCATTGTCTGTCTAAATATCAAGCAAACTAGACCCATGTCTACCCTTTTGACTTGAGTGCAAACAGGAAATACAGATACCTTTAAGACTCTCCTGTAAACTGGACTTAACATTTATCATTTAATCTAGCATAAATCAAACCTGGATCTATTCAGCTATAAGAAATCAGAGAGTCAGATTCAAATTCCATTCAGGTTCATTACATTCATTTATATGTAAATACCATCAGGAAAAGTGTGTATCCATCTCTTATCCCCTTGCTATGGATTAAATAGTAGGACCTGTATCTGGAAAAATCACTGTTATTCTCAAAAATTTAATGGAATATTGACTCTTGTAATCCAAAACCTGTTTCAGTTTTAAATAACCCACAAAGGGATGAAAAGCCATAAAATTTAAATTAAACATTCAAGTGATCTATACTGATCTATACTTATCTTGTTGACTCTAGTGTGATTCCGACCTTTGTCTGTCTAAATATCAAGCAAACTAGACCCATGTCTACCCTTTTGACTTTAATGCAAACCGGACATATTCATGTAAACTGGACTTAACATCCATCTTTTTGAATCTAGTGTAAACAAAACTTGGATCTATTCATTTATAAATTCCTTGGGATTGTTGTCCTGTAAGACTTAATTTAACTTTGAATAACCCAACAAGATTTGATATATTATTAAATTAACCAATTTAACCTAAGCTACTTGATTATAATAAAATTCTGACAGAATATTTTAATTAAATGCCAAGTTTAACTTATGATCATCTGTTCATTTCTAACAATTTATGCTAAGGTATCAAAGGTATTTGCCTTATTGTATACCAGACCACCCATAAACCTGTTGGGTTACTTTTAAATGTAGTTAATGTTACACAATGATGAGTTAACAATATTGTCAAATCTAATTACACATATTTTAATGTGTAATTACAATACTTGTTAAAGTAATAATTATTATTATTCCCGTTATACAATATTACTTAGGATTTCAGAATCTGTGAAAAAATGTGGTCCATAATACATACAACAACAGAAATGACTCTGAAACATGCCATACAAGCATAAGAATCCAGTCATGGCTATCTGACAATTTCTGTGACCACATTACATTTTTAAATTTGACCACATGACTTCCTAAACTATAACACCCTTGATTATGTATGGAGCACAGTTGAGTGAGAGACCAACACAGTACCTTGTAACAACAAAGATGAACCGAAGGCAAGAATTATGGTAACATTCACCAATTTATACAAGGAGACCGCCGAGGTGAGTTGCAGGAGATTCCGAAGTCTTCTAGAGGCAGCGGTTGAAGCAAATGAAAATTTTATTGAATAAATCTATTCTTTATTATTTCAAGATATTTTTGCATAATTTTGGTAAATATATGAGATGTTGGTGTTATTTTAATTTCTGTGTAATTCAGATGACAGTTTATCCATTGCACCCTTTATATGCATACATATACAAACACATATATATATATATATATATATATATATATATATATGTATGTACAAAAAATAATTAGATATTAACAACTGTATATGTGTACATTAGCGTGCATCCACAGGTAAGCGAATAAATATTTACTTAATTTAATATAAGGTGTAAACAAAACAGTGCTCAATGTGGTTAGACAGAGCTACGAATGATATATTAATAAATATACACATACCTACATTCAAACAAAGGTTTGTTGCACTTCAAATGTATATATATATGTATATTTATTGAGATATATATATATATATATATATATATATATATACGACTTGGTGTAATGGTTAGAAAGCTTGTCTTGCTAGATCAATTACAACTGATTAGTGAGTTCGATCCTTACTGGGTGCCTAATACTTTCGGCCTTGTGCTACATCTAAGCCAGACTTAGAAAATCATTATATATATATATATATATATATACATTCTTGCTGCATATATATATATATATATATGTATATATATGTGTGTGTGTGTGTGTGTTTATATGTGAGTTTTATAGTCACATGTAATTAATGAAGAAAAGGCAGGGAAGTCAAGAATTTATGTTTGAAATGAAAAAATCCCAGTTTAATTAATAAAGGCAGTAAATTATTTGAGAAAGTCATTAGAAAATTGTTGAAATGAAACTATACGGCCTTGGTTAATAAAGTCATAGGTGAATATTTCAGTTAAGAGAGAAAAATGTTAAAATGAAGGAAAAGGAAATGGGAAAAAAGAAGTAAAGAAAGTAAAAAGTGAAAAGGTCTATAAAAGAAAGAGATACAAATGAATATATTAGACCTTGGAATAAAGGAAGGGAATAAAAAATGAAGGATTGATAAAAAAAAGAGAAGAATTTTGAAAAAAAAAATGAATGAAGGGAAGAAATAAAAAAAATTATGAGAGAAAAGTATTAAGGAATTTTCTGGTGGTGAATATTATTCAGTGTTCATAATTATCTCCCTTTATATTCTGTTGTTATAAAACAGAGAAACTAATTTAATTGGATTGATTTTGAGTATGAGAATTAAGATGTTGTTCATAATTTTATTTGGCATATTTTATAAATTATGACGTCAAAAGAAATGGTTCTTAGCAAGAGAAAAAGCCCAAGAAGTGAACTATGAATTGGAGGCATCAGAATCAAGCAAGTACATAAATTTGGGAAGTGTTATTAGCAGACAACAGAAAATGTGGCACAGAAATCCTAAAGGAGATTGGTATAGAGAAAAATGCTTTCCAAAATCTAAACAAAGTATTAAGTAACAGTAAAATTTCATTAGATGCTAAGATAAGTGTGCTGAACTGATATGTAATATCAATTCTCCTATATGAAAATGAATGCTGTACAATTTCCTAATGGATGAAGATGAGACTTGAGGCAACAGAAGGATACTGAAAATACCATAAACTGAATATGTGAGCAATGAGGCAGTTTTAAGGAAAACACAAACAAAAAGGGAATTGATACTTACCATAAGACAGAGAGAGACAGCTGGAATTTCTGAGTCACATAATGAGAAAAGAAGGCTTGGGGAATTTGAAACTAACAGGACAAAACACAAGGAACAGATGAAAACAGTGAGTAGACTACCAAAAGAGCTTATGTAAATGGATAGCAGAACAGGGACTGGGAGGAACAGCAATGGGGCAAATATTGCTTAGAGTTATGAAGGATAGGAAGTTGTGGAGAGTTGTGATCGACTACATTTTGAAAGTATATGAAATGTAAAAGAACAGAAGGGTGCTATGGTAGAAGGAATAATAATGTTGAATCATGAAACAAATTTCATATTCTAACAAAATCAGATGTGCTAGCTTCACTTCAGTGTTCTTGAGAAAGGCATGAACCCATTTTTTCTCACTTCCAGATTTGTATTAAATAACAGAGCAGAGTGGGGGTGGGTAAGAAAACACATGGTCAGAATTAAAAATAGACTTTAGCTTTTGGAAAAGAGGTAACATTTTGCTTTTGAAATTTAAAAAAAATTGTTTAATCACCAGTCACTTACCATTTGCCTGAATTGTGCAGTAATTTCAACATGTTTTTGTTCTAATATCTAAATTAAAATAATATATATATATATATATATATATATATATATATATATATATATATATACATACACACAAGGATACGGAAAGATTCCCAGTTTGAACAAATTACCAAAGTCTAATCAAATGTCCAAGCATCATAATTTTGAGATGTGCTCTCAGTTAGTCAGGACAGGCACTTTTAGGCACAAGCACTTTTCATCAGAGCCTGTTACATCCAATTGCCAATTAAATTATATGCTTAATCTAATGCAAAGGGACACATATACATACAAAAACTTATACATACATATGACACTTAGTATAATATGTATTATGTAAGAGTTTTTTTTACATTTTGTTCTTCAATTAGCCACACACACACACACAGATACATACATATATATATATATATATATATATATATTTTAAACATGTTGTGTTGAATGTTAAAGACAACATCGTCCTGCATATTTTCTTTTGAATTTTCTCATATTTTCTAATGAGTCTCACTAGAAAATATGAAAAAATTCAAAAGAAAATATGCAGGACGATGTTGTCTTTAACATTCAACACAACATGTTTAAAAGAAAAGTTGCTGCCAAATTACACACATATATATATATATATATATATATATATATGAATAAAGACAAAAGGAAAACTTATCTTAACTGACACATTTTGTTCTCTGAGAGAATTTATCAAATGCAAGGATTTCATTTTGTAACAAGTATATATAAGTGATGTAATGGAAAACCTGTCACCCCCCATGAGTGACTACACTATAGGTAGTAACAACCTATAGGTATCTGTAAGTCAACGGACTACAGTGTCTAGCTGGAATCTTTTCAGTTTGATAGTCGAACTCTCTGTCTTCGGGCAGAGAGGAACCCAGGGAGATAGACTGACCCGATCCCATTTATGTGGGTTCTATGGGGATTTGGGAGCTGAGCCTACATAAAACTCAAACTTGGCCTTGTGCCAAATCTACCCTTGTCAGGAGGCTAGTAAATATTGTCTAGCTGGGATCTGAGTACGACTCAGACTTATGTGAGAACTACCAACTGGCGACGACCCTGTGCACAACTGTTACCTTTATTCTTATTGTACTGGTTTTTACAATAAACCTTTACTTATTTTATCCACCTTGTTTTTCAAGTATATATTCCTATTAGCATGGAATATAACAATAATAGAAAAAAATTATTGGTTTTACAAAGTTTTTTTAATTTAAGAATGCTTATGAATATTCATCATATAAGCAGAAAAGTCAGGCAAGCTATGGAGGACGCCAAGTGACACAATCCAAAATCTAATAAATGAAAGTGAGTAAATGGTGTTCTTGAATTTAATGCAAATTAGTATTTAAATTATTTTAGTTTAGGATTTTTAAAATTCTTCAGAGTATGAAACATGTCAGCTAAGATAAGTTTTCCTTTTGTTTTTATTCATATTGTCCTTTTGCAGATATACTCTATCTGAAATTTATATATATATATATATATATATATATATATATATATATATATGTGTGTGTGTGTGTGTGTGTGTTTGTGTATAAATTCATGTTTGTATATATCTATGTACTTTTCTTTCTAAGATCTGGTTTCATGTCCAACTGAATCAGGTTGGTGTCATTGTCATAGCAAAAAATTACAGATGAACCAATATGGAACAAATGGTTATCTTTCTTTCTTTATTTCACTACCCCAGTTTTTGACCTTCTTTCTCCCTCTATCTATCTCTCTCTCTCTTTCTTTACATACACACACACATACACATATGGGATCTCCTAAAGTAATGGCTCCTTTTTATTTCCAGAGAATCTACGACAGATGCAGGGAGTACAATAGCATCATTTCATAGAACAAGTCAACTCCCAAACACTTCCTACA
Organism: Acanthosepion esculentum; assembly: GCA_964036315.1. Taxonomy (NCBI): domain Eukaryota; kingdom Metazoa; phylum Mollusca; class Cephalopoda; order Sepiida; family Sepiidae; genus Acanthosepion; species Acanthosepion esculentum. Next base: position 46,481,657 of record OZ038487.1, read on the forward strand.
CCATTGCCTGTGCATTTCTGAAGCACACTTCATTTTGTTTGTTGACAGCTGTGCCGAGCAGCTTGAAACATGTCTTGTCACAGATATAGTTGGCATTATGGTGGAAATGTGTTGACATCTGTTTGGTCTCTGTGAACATTCAGCGATTGTCTACGAATGTCATTTTCTGCATGGCAGAATTCAGTGACACATCTTTACTTCATATGTACATTCGTGTCAGACACCATTTTACCAGACTGCCATCAGTGACACGCAACCTCTCCACAAATTTATGGTTTATTGGCAGGATGGTTTAAAACCTTATTGCCATATATCAAACTCAATCTTATAAACTGAAAATAAAAAAATTATAAGTTAAAAAATAAAACAGACAAAATACAAAATATGAAAAACGAAATTCAAATCATAAAGAAAAAAGAATGCATATAGAAAATTTCAGTTAGAAAAAAAAAATTCAGATAGGAAATTTATTTAGAGTTTATTTGCTATTTTCAGAATCTTCAAAATATAGATACTTTTTTTACATGTGGCATGTCCCTTCAAGATGTTGTCGATCATGACTCTCCACAATTTCTTATCCTTTGTAGCTCTTGATAAATTTTGTCTTTTTGTTATCTCACCTAAACATGGTTCAGTTTATTCAAGTTCATTAGGTAGGTTATGTATTGTTTGCCTTCTGCACTTTAATGTCTCTTGATTTCAATATATTTTGTGAGTATCAAATTTTCCAAGCCTTTTTTCCTTATTATGTACACTAGAAATTTCAATATTTACATTAGTCGGACTATTGTCCTCATCTTTGTCGCCATTTTTGTCACACGAGCCATGTTTGATGGATATCAGTTATCTCCTGCTAAATTTTCCTCTGAAAGTTCTCCACTGCCTGAACCGGTTATTGAACTCACACTCTTTGGGACTTTCACTGGATCTAACCAACGCCTTTATCCACTGTACCATGTGTCCTTGAGGACATCTGGGTATGAATTTCTGAGTATTATAAACCTATTTTTTTTTTTTTTATAATACTCAGAAAGTGTAACTAGAACAGTATACCCCAGTGATCGAAATAAAGGGTTCGGTTCGAAATTCCAACCACCTGAAGAAGGCCGGAGTGTACAATGGCCGAAACGTTGTGACAAAAATGGTGACAAAGATGAGGACAATAGTCCGACTAATGTAAATACTGTACATAATACCTCATCTCAGAAATATAGACAGACTCTAGAAATTTCAACTATCTTTTCCTGATTCGTAAGTATGAATATATATAATTATACAAGGAAACTGTCCTCCTGATTACTATTCTTTTGTTCACGCTTCTTAGTAATGTATCTATTTTTAATTCTTCCACACCCAGTAATCTCTTGTGTCATAGTGACTTTACTCTCTTCTTTGGGGTGAACTTGATTAAAAAAAAGTAAGCAGATACAAATGAAAAGATTCAAAATTAACAAGGTTTTCCATTTCACTGAAGCAGACGTTAAGCTCATAAGAGCCTTATCACCTCCTGTACCTTTTCTTTCCTTTCCTTTCTTTCTTTCTTTCTTTCTTTTGTTTTTATCATCATTATTATTATGTATACTTTTTCTATTTCCCACTAAAACCAAACATCATCCCAAAAATATCTTTTTCTTCTATCTTTCTTTGCAATCAAAACAGTATGGTCAATTGTTTATCTGAGGCAATGGTAGGGAGTAATGTATGTGCAGACAAACAAGCAGAATTATAGTACAGTTACTTTTACACAATTTTAAAAGTTGTTGATAACCGCCATGGAGTCCTGTCAAAGCCTATGCTCATAATTCTAATAATTGAAGACGCGAGATATTTTGATTTGCCAGTGTTTTGTAGCAAGTATATTTATTTGGCCGCACCACCAAGGCTGGATGTAGCACAAGGTCATTTTAACATGAGGAGTACCATGCACATATATATGCATATGGGCTGAGAACAAAAATTGTTGTTTCATCCTGCCTCCTTGACCAGTGTCATGCTGGCATCGGTATTACACTAACCCTACCTTTCTTAATGCAATAAGGAAGGTGCTGCTGGATCAGAAACCCTAGGACTAAGCAACTTTTCCCATCTAAAATGTGGAGGAACATAGCTCCACTTACAGCACAGGAGCAATAACCATGCCTAAAGTAAACCCTCATTGGCTAATGGTTAATTCCCGTGCCAGGTGAGTATTTGTGCCAAGTGCAAAGTGGCATTGAATGGATTATTAATTGTACACTTACATTTGGGCACACCTGTTGTTTTTATATATATATATATATATATATATATATATATATATATATATATATTGTGATGTATCTTGGGGAATATTTCGAGAGTTCCAGTTTGTTATTGAATCTTGTAATGCTCTAGTACCTCGATGGATAACTACTTGGGAAGATCAAGTGCTGGAAGCTTGGATGTATAGGAGGTGTAATGGATGATGTGTCAAAATTGGAAATTGGAGACCCAAGTTTCAATTCCAGTTGGGATCATGATATTCATTTATGCGCAATGCCCTTGACAAAAGTATCAATCCACCTATTCTCTCCCCACCTATGGGTTAATTACTAGAACTTATTATGGCAGAGTTATAAATAATTTATTAATATTATTATAGCAGAGTTATAAATAATTTATTATTATTATATTATGATAGCAGAGTAATAAAAAAAATTATTATTATAGCTGAGTAATAAATAATTTATTATTATTATATTATGATAGCAGAGTAATAAAAAAAATTATTATTATAGCTGAGTAATAAATAATTTATTATTATTAGAGTTATAAATGATAAATTTCTAGTATTATAGCAATGTTAAAATAATTTATTATTATTTTTATTATTATTATAGACTTATAATTTATTATTTTTATTATTAATACAGAAGCATTATTAATAATTTATTATTATTATTATAGCAGAGATATAAATTGTTCATTATTATTATAGCTGAGTAATAATTAATTCATTATTATTAGAGTTATTAATGATTCATTATTATTATTAATATAGCAAAGTTATAAATAATTTATTATTATTTTTATTACAGAAGAGTTATAAATAATTTAATATCATTACCATTATTATTATTATAACAGAGTTATAAATAGTTTATTATCATTATTATTATTATTATTATAGAGTTATGAATAATTTATTATTGTTATTATTAAAACAAAGTTATAAATAATTTATTATTATTATTTTCATAGAAGAGTTATAAAGAAATTATTATTAATATTATTATTATTATTATTATTAAGACAGAGTTATAAAGAACTTATTATTACTAATTTTTATTATTAAGTTATAGACAGTTATTATTATTACTCAATCATTATTATTAATGTAGCAATGTTATAAACAAATTACCATTATAACTATTATTATATCTGAGTCATAATTTATTATTATCATTATTAATATAATAGAATTATAAATAATTTAGAATTATTATAGCATAGTTATAAATAATTTATTAATGTTATTTTTATTATATTAGTGCTATAAATAATTTATTATTATTATTATTATAGCTGAGGAATAAAAGAATTTATTATTTTTATAATAGTAGAGTTATAGAGAAATTATTTTCATCATTATTATTTTCCAGAGTTGTAAATAATTTATTATTAATATTATTATTATAGCTGAGTTATATAATTTATTATTATAATTATTGTAGCAGAGTTATAAAAAAATATTTTTATTATAAAATAGTTATAAATAATTTATAATTATTATTGTATTTGAGTTATCAATACTGAAATATTATTATTATCATTGTAGAGTTACAGATAATTTATTATTATTTTTATTATTATAGCAGAGTTATAAATAAATTATTATCATTATTATTATATGGTGTTATAAAGAATTTATTAATATTATTATTATTATATTATTATATAGGAGTTATAAATAGTTTATTATTATTATTATTATAGCCGAATAATAAATAATTTATTTTTATTATTATAGTACAGTTATAAATAATTTATTATTATTATTATTGTAGATTCAGATATAATTTATTATTATTATTATTATAGGAGAGTTATAAACTATTTATTATTATTATTATTATTATTGTAGATTCAGATATAATTTATTATTATTATTATTATAGGAGAGTTATAAACTATTTATTATTATTATTATTATTATTATCATTATTATTAATATTATAATAGAGTAATAAATAATTTATTATTATTAACATTATAGCTGAGTAGTATGTAATTTATTATTATTATATTAGAGTTATAAATAATTTATTATTATTATTATTATCATTATAGCAGAGTTATAAATAATTTATTATTATTATTATCATTATAGCAGAGTTATAAATAATTTATTATTATTATTATTATTATTATCATTATAGCAGAGTTATAAATAATTTATTATTATTATTATTATTATTATTATATCATAGTATTAAATAATTTATTATTATTATTATTGTAGCAGAGTTATAAATATTTTAATTCAAATTCCCTTTTACAAAAATATTATTAGAGAGTACTGAATCTCTTCCCCAGCCTCTACCTAGGGGTAAATAGCAGGACATACTGGGCTTTCTCTATGGTTGGCCACCAATCTTGGAGAATGACAACTATGAATCTGAAACTGGTTGGCTGTGGAGGTAGCAACTCTATTGCATAAAACTCAACTAACACCAAGCATAGTGAGGGGTGTGTTCATATTTTCCACTAGGTGAATACAGGCTTAATTATTATTATTATTATTAATATAAAATAATAATATAATGAGGTCATAAATAGTTTTACAAATATTGCTTCAATATTTTCTTACATAGCCTTGTCAGATCGAGATTTTCATATGAATGTCAGGCATGGCACCACTCTCGTTCAGAAATATCTAAAATGTCACCTGTATAAAACAGTTTAAGATTGATGGTCAAAAAAAGCTTTAAGTGAATGAAGCCTGATGGACTTGGCAAAGACCATCCTTCTTCGAACCTTGTGAACCTAGGGCGAGAGAATCATAAACAATAAGAGAAACCACATCATTTGAAGACTTTCAATAGGTGTTGAATACGACTGCCATATCTGTTCTGGTGCTCCTGCCAATCATCTTGAGTTTCTTGACAAAATCCAAAGAAAGATCTGCAATGTAATCGATCCTGACCTGGCATTGCAAGTTCAGTCACTTTCTCACTGACATTGCATGCCTTCCCTTTGTCTTTTCTACAAATATTTTTGTGCAACTGCTCTGATGAGGTTTTTTTTCCTGGTGCCCTAACTACATGAATTTAAGTGTGCTACTAGATTGGCATCTAGATCCCACTTATTTACTGTTAAAATAGTTAAATGCAACTGCCACTTCTACTCCAACAGTTTCATTTCTCGAATTTCCCACCTGCGGAACTCACGTCTGTTTACTTGCTTCCCTGATAACTACAATCTTCAAAGATTTAAATGCAACATCAATTGCCATCTTTTATCGTCTTGAATCCCATCCATCTTTTGTCTTTTCTTTAATCCTCCCTATACTCAGTCTTTTCTTTCACTTTACCCCTCTGCATATTAAAGGAATTTCTGCCTTGCTTGGGGTGAAATGATTAAAACTATGAAGAAAAATGTGTGACTTCAGAAGCAAAAAAAATGGTTTGACCAGCAAGAAAATGTATGAACAATCTGATTTTGCAGGTGTAAACTAAGAAAAAAGAACAGAATGTTGTTATACCCTTCTGCAATTAGATCTTTTTCTGATTCATTCTGCATGTTGGCCAGATGTGGATGCCAGGAAGGCAGAAAACCAAATAAAGCTCTGAGCATCACATTTGGCCCATGAAGCAAGTCCCTGCCAATGAAAACGATACAGTGCCCAATGTTCCTGCTGGACTCTGAGGACTGCCAGATCTGCTTAAAAGCAGGCTTCTCTCAATGACCAAGCAGTCACCAGATGAAAGGTCACTTGTTGGCAAATAGGACACTGCTACCATCACTGCCATGACTGTTTCTTTCAACACAACCATTACCATTTCCAGGCTTCACTAATCTCACCTGAATCTTCACATGCGGAATGCAGCCAACAAATCAGCTTCGACACTGTCAGGCCATTGATTTACAACAGCTCAATGTCATCACTGCAACCTTGACCTGGTTTCATTAATCTCACCTGACTCTTCACACACGAAATGCAGCTGACAATCCAGCTTCGACACTGCCAAGCTCTCGCTGCGATTTATAACACATCAACATCATTACCACACAACTCCCTCATTGCTACTGCCATCACCTCAGCAAACTGACACACTACAGGCATACATTTGCAGTCACAACCATGACACCATTTTGTTGATGCAATATCAGACCGAATCAATCTAAACATTCCACTCCATGCCTACCAGCTGCACCTAATCCCTTGTTGCCATTGGCTTTCACTTCTGCAACCCGTTTTGCTACAGGCATACCCTTGCAGCTACCATCACAACCACGTTTTGTTGATACAATATCCGACTGAATCCACTGAAACATTCCTCTCTAGGCCGACCAGCTACACCTAATCTTGCATCACCATTGCTGTCACCTCGGCAACCCAACTCACTACAGGCATACATTTGCAGTCACCAGCGCTACACCATTTCATTGATACAACATCTGACTCAAACCAAATTGAACATTCCCCTACAGGCCAACCAGCTACACCTAATCCCTTGTCACCACCAACATTATCTCAGCAACCAATGCACCCTACCATGAATCAATCTGTCACTCTGACCTCAATCGATCAACATGTGCATTGAACCCAACAAATGACTAAATCCACTCCAGAACAATCCTGTGACTCTAGCCAAATCTGATGATCAACAACCAAAATCAACATTTTCCCTAATTTTCCAACAACTCTAAATATATCATGTTGTAGTAAACTTCCACAAAGGGCAAAAAGGCCCAGGGTTGCATGTATTTTTTGCAGCACTAGAATAAACTCAAGAACAAAATAACTTACCTCCAGAACAAGCAAAGAATTTGCATGTACCTCACAGTGTAAACTGTTCAACGGAGAAAGAGATGGCAGCTTTGCAGGTCACATATCTAAAATAGTTAGATCTTAGAGTAAGATACTCTCTCGCAAAATTATCTTTATGCATATGCAAATTTTGGCTGTCAATGATAGATAAAAACGGAAAGAATGGAGTGACAGAAAAAGGTAGGAAAAAGATGGTTGACTGCTGTGTTGGCTACAAGTGTCACAGATGAGAGAAGAAATTGATTGCTACAATAAGTTTAAAGCCTTTTTTTGCTAAAAAACAAATACGCACTGTTTGAAAATATAATCCTTTTTCTTCTTTTCCTTTCACAACCAAATGCTCATTATAACAATATGAAAAACTTTGGCTGAAGGTGTAAAAATAAACTAAAAAACTTAAAACCAGCAAAAAAATACTTTCAACAGCAGAAATAACAAAGATGGATATCACATATAACTTGAAGAGAAAATAATGAGATAATCAAGATGTTGACTTTCCACACAACTTCAAACAAAAGATTAGGAAAGAAACCCTCATCAATACTGGAAAGAGCAATGAAAACTACTGGACTTGACAAACCTATTTTCCTAAATAAGGAAAATATTTCACAAATTTCAACAGAAAGTAATACTGGCAACTCAGTCAATTAATATCAAGTGTTTCCTTACAAGGAAACATCTAATATTATCATTCTTATTAACATTTGGGTTAAATTCCCACTCTCTTGCATGCTAGTGGCATCCCACTTGCATGCTAGTAGCATCCTGCTTGCATGCTAGTGGCATCCTGCTTGCATGCTAGTACCATCTTGCTTGCATGCTAGTAGCATTCTGCTTGCATGCTAGTAACATCCTGCTTGCATGCTAGTGGCATCATGCTTGCATGCTAGTGGCATCATGCTTGCATGCTAGTAACATCCTGCTTGCATGCTAGTAGCATCCTGCTTGCATGCTAGTAACATCCCACTTGCATGCTAGTAGTATCCTGCTTGCATGCTAGTAAAATCCTGCTTGCATGCGAGTAACATCCCGCTTGCATGCTAGTAGCATCCTGCTTGCATGCTAGTAACATCCCACTTGCATGCTAGTAACATCCCACTTGCATGCTAGTAGCATCCTGCTTGCATGCTAGTAACATCCCGCTTGCATGCTAGTAACATCCCACTTGCATGCTAGTAGCATCCCGCTTGCATGCTAGTAACATCCTGCTTGCATGCTAGTAGCATCTTGCTTGCATGCTAGTAGCATCCTGCTTGCATGCTATATAGCATCCTGCTCGCATGCTAGTAACATCCTGCTTGCATGCTAGTAACATCCCACTTGCATGCTAGTAGCATCCTGCTTGCATGCGAGTAGCATCCTGCTTGCATGCTAGAAACATCCCGCTTGCATGCTAGTAGCATCCCGGTTGCATGCGAGTAACATCCCGCTTGCATGCTAGTAACATCCCGCTTGCATGCTAGTAACATCCCACTTGCATGCTAGTAGCATCCCGCTTGCATGCTAGTAGCATCCTGCTTGCATGCTAGTAGCATCCTGCTTGCATGCTAGAAACATCCTGCTTGCATGCTAGTAACATCCCGCTTGCATGCTAGTAGCATCCCGCTTGCATGCTAGTAGCATCCTGCTTGCATGCTAGTAGCATCCTGCTTGCATGCTAGAAACATCCCGCTTGCATGCTAGTAGCATCCTGCTTGCATGCGAGTAACATCCTGCTTGCATGCTAGTAACATCCTGCTTGCATGCTAGTGGCATCCAACCTTATTTGGGGTGAAATGCTTTAAAAAAAACATCTGTGAAAAGAAATTAATATATTTTTGATATACCTTTATAAATATTATCTCCATTATTTGTCTGTTCTTTATGCATACTCAAACTGTTTAATGTATAATTACCAAACTTAATAGATAAGGCACAAGTGGACAGTTTTAGGGGGTAGTTAACCTAACTCCAAAACCTGCAGAAGAGAGCTCTATCCCAACCATCATATTTACCTATGCCCATCATATATTGCTTGAAAGAAAGGAGAGATGACTTTAATTGCTTTTTTGTATTTGTCTACAGTTTACGGCTTTTTTTTTCTCCACACTTACCAAATTTAACATGAAGAAATGAAGAAAGATTCAAATAGCAAAGTTAACATTCCACACCCACAGGTGTGGATTCTTGGGTGGATTATGTTTATTTGCACATTTATTTTCAGTAAATAGTTAAAACATTTAACATTTGCCATTTTGACTCAGTTTAAAATCCTGGGTAAGGAATGAATATTTTAACAAGAATTTCTAGAGAAGTGATGAATTTTTTATTTATTAATCAGACAGATTTCTATCACTTTAACCATTTCTCTTAGTGGATATCCATATTGGAGTAGACCCTCCATTTATTTTTTAAACAATACATTTGTTTTCGTCAACCAGTCTGAATATTCAAGAAAAACTTATTAAGGAAAAATATGCACTCTCTGACAGGATTTGAACCTGCATCCCCTTTGGCAGGGCAAATTGTCATTAGATCCAACGTGCTTTCAGATCATCTCAGCCACAGAGTGCGTCAACGATCAAAATTAAATCATTACTTATAAAGGCAAATCTTTCCTTATGTATATATACATGACTGCTCATTTCTGAGTATACACATCTGCTAGAGTGGCTGGAAAATCCCTATTACAGACGCCTGCTCAGGCACATTTTTCTTTGTTCAACACCTGCACAGCAAGTCTGTGGTTTACATGGCAACTATGCTGAATGGTCCTTTGTTACAGTTTTTAGGAGAGAGCATATAAACACCATTTTGTTTATAATAATGCTCACCTTTTACAAGGCCCAAGAGCCACTTGAAGTAGAGGGTCACAATACAAGAATAAAAGTTAAAGGGCAAAGTTTATGGGTATACGTGGAAGATAAAGGTAACCCTACACTTGAACAAGTTATAACTGTAGTGATTTGGGAGGCATATTCTTGGGTGTCAGTTCCGCAAAGTAGCAGTTCGTGAGAAGAAGCTGTCTGAGTAGAACATACATCTTACCAATGGAATATGAAGAGAATGAAAGTGGGAAGTGAAAGTGGTTCACTACAATGTGTGTGGCATGGTGGGTCTTAGCTGGTGGAACTAAGGAATGTAGTTCATCTGAACACTTTTCACGGAAATAGCAAGCAAGAGGCGTGCTGTTACGGCTAGATCAAAGGAGAGATTACATGGTCAGCGAGAATTTTGGAGGTGCACCCATGTACTGTTGTGTGTCCTGGATAAGATGATAAACTACATCAGTGTCCTGGGTAAGACGATAAACTACGTCCAGCGGCAAGGCCTCTGATCAGGAGGTTTTGAGGAGCGTGGAACCACCTCAATTGCTGGTGTTCCCAGGTCCACCCTGACCCAGGGTGGTAGCACCTGTTAGGGTCCCAGCTATGAGAAAATACTTAACTATTACCAGCAATTCTTTTTTGGAAAAATTACTACCAGCAATATAATTTTGAAGAAAAAAATTTTACTAGAAATAGATTTTTTGACAAAACAAAATATTACCAGCAATAAAATATTTTGTCACCATGAAATAACCCATTGAGGTTGATATGCTGTAAAGCAAAATAAACCAAACCAAACCATGTACAGTTGTATCATCAGCTTCATTCATCAACATTTATTCAGTTTGTGCATTTTTGTGCCATGGTTACCACTCCCCTCCATCTCCCAATTGTGGTCCATGGTGACTTTCAAGGCAGAATAGTGCAATGGCTTGGCCATTCTTTTTGCACTGAAAATTATATATATATATATATATATAGACATATATATATATAGACATATATATATATATATAGACATATATATATATATATATATATATATATATATATATATATATTTAAAGACATTTATTATATGTTTAACGTTCTTTTTATAGATGCAAGTATTTAAGAACAAAAAAAAAATGAAAAATTGATACAAAGCCAACCCATAACATAGCAGACAACAGAAGCTGCCCAAGTGGTGGTAAGGGTAGGGTGGATGTTTTCTGGCTTAAATGGAAAGAAGCTACACAAATTCAACCCAGATATTATCCTTAACACCCCAATTTAGGGTTATAAGAAAGATGAAGTAAAACCAAAGGAAGGCTGAAAAAAAGAGAAGTTTTATAAAATAAAATTATTAATTATGTAACAAAAAATTTGTCACCACTCAAAATTACCAAATATGGTTACAAATAAAATATAAGATTAACTATAAATCATGTTTAGATAGTTTATATTAAGAAAACATATTTTTAAAAATATTAACAAAAAGTATTAAAAAATATACCAACAGATTTCTTACCTGTACTATATATAAAAGGTGTTCCAATAACTTGGACCGATTTTAAACATAATTCACATTTAAAATTGGTCCAAGTTATTGGAACACCCTTTATATATATATATATATATATATATATATATATATATATATATATATACACATCCGGATCAAAATTATGGATAAACTGTCTCAGTAATTATGAAGAACTGGGTGTTGTCAGTGTGGTGGACAAAATTTCACCTTTGTATTCTTCGAATTCTTGTATTCTTTGTCAAGTTCTTTATTATATTAGGTATGACCAGGAACTGCATTTTGGCAAAAATACAAAGAAATTAGAGGCAGGACCTACAAGACAGCAGGTGAATGCAAGGAACTCAACTGGGATTCTAACTTCGCTCTCCAATTCCTCAACTTGAGCCGCTATCCATTAATCCACCATGCCTCCATATCCTCAGTATAGACATCCATGAAATACACTCAGGCAGATTTTGAGCATATGGTATAAAAAGGGTTGAACCGAGAAGCATTCCTCAGAGACAGGATCATTAACAACTATTCTGATCAACAGTTTGAAAATGGCTAGTAGGCTTGAACCCTTGAACTTTAAAGAACTATTGAATCTCATTGGCTGCCATAAACTTGCATAAGCAGTTTTCCTTCTTCTACATATATATATATATATATATATATATATATATATATATATATATATATATATAGTTGTATATTTAGGCAGCAATCCTTCTTTTATGCAAGTTTCATTAAAAACGACAGACAAGGTACTACGGTTAAGTTTTTTATTTAATTTTAAAAAATTAAATAAATATATATATAAAATATATATATATGCAAGTTTCATTAAAAACGACAGACAAGGTACTACGGTTAAGTTTTTTATTTAATTTTAAAAAATTAAATAAAAAACTTAACCGTAGTACCTTGTCTGTCGTTTTTAATGAAACTTGCATATATATATATATATATATATATATATATATATATATATATATATATATTTTAAAGAAAGACATTGGAATGACCAACACAAAAACAGAGAATGTCTCATATAGAGAAGATGTAACATTGAAAAACATAAAGGAAAAAAATTAATTATTTTTAATAATTATTTTTAATAATATGTGGAAATCTCCACCCTTTACCTGAAGACGGTCGTAAGACCAGAAACACGTGTTGTAAAACTATGAAAAATAAAGAATAATATTTTTTTAAAAACCCACATTACAACCAAAAAAGTTTGCGGTACCTCTCTTCTTTTTAATATATATATATATATATATATATATATATATATATTATAAATTAATTGCGTTAAAATATGTTTTTTTCGCTACACAGTGATACCATGTTTCAGAAATATATATATTATAGCAAAAAAAGAAAGAACAATAAGATATGTAATCCAGTGTTCTTAATGATATTTTTATTTTTACAAAACAGTGTTCAATGTAAATTTACAGATATGGTTTCTTTGCTACACAGTTAATATATATATATATATATATATATATATATATAGGTGTGTCCCTCAGTCGACATGCCCCAGCATGGGTAATGTTGAGCAAGGATAATCTTCCTGATAGTTACTACTGAGTAGTGAGTTCAATCCTTATTGGGTGCTCAATACAAAATGCAACATCAAATGACCCAGCAAATGTTGACATGTAAAATCAATGGAACTAAAAAAAAGTCAATAATTCTATATCAAAATGATGAGCATTTATTTTACATGACAAATATTATTTTCAATCTAATCCCTTTTCTTATCAATATATTTTCTTTTTTTCTTCTTCCTTGTATGATTCTACTGATGATAGAATAACGTGGACTGCTTTTAGAGACAATGGAAACAAAATAGGACACTTATACTTAACAACAGAAAGTGAGTCGAAATTTTTAGGGCATATAATAAGGAAAGAGGGCCTGGGAAATTTGACATATTGAAGTCAATTGTGGAGAGCCATGATCACTAACAGGAAATTGTGGAGAGCCATGATCATTAACATCCTGAAGGATCATGCCACATAAAAGAAGGAGGAGCTTGTGTAAATGGCTGGCAGAACAGGGATTAGAAGAGATAGCAAAAAGACAAAATTTACTAAGCGATAGAAAGGATAAGAAATTGTGGAGAGCCATGATCACCAACATCTTGAAGTGATATGGCACATAGAAGAAACTTAACTCTTTTTTTATTAGAAACAGTTTCTGGAATTTATCTACTTATCTACCATCTCTGTATTTATCTATTTGTCAACCTGTTATTAAAAGTGCTTTTGTTTATTTCCATATTGCATTTATTTTCTTCATGGCTATTTTTGTAACTCTCATATCTTCATATTTTATTGTTTCCTTTCCGTCTTTCATGTCCATCACCCTTCCATTTATTATCTCCCTTTCAAATTCTCATTTCTTTTGTTCTTTCTTTCTTTTCCTTTTCTTTCTTTCTCTTTGATGTCCATTATCTCCTTTTAAACAACTTTCTTTATTCTTTTCTTTTTGATTTGCATCATCTTTTCAATTATTATCTCTCTTTTAATTTCTTCTTTCCTTCCTTTCTCTCTTTTGTTTTTCGTTTTCCTTTCTTTTTTTCACTTTGATTTTCATTATCTCTCTCTTTAACTTGCTTTATTTCTTTCTTACACTTTGATTTCTATTATCTCTCTTTTCATCTCCTTTCTTTCTTTCTTTCACTTTCATTTCCATTATTTCTCTTTTTAATAACTTCCTTCCTTCCTTTCATTTTGATTTCCATTATCTCTCTTTTCATCTACTTCATTTCTTTCTTTATTTCTTTCTTTCGTTCTCATTTCCATTATCTCTCTTTTTAATAATTTCCTTCCTTTCTTTCTTTCTGTCTTTCTTTCACTTTGATTTCCATAATTTCTCTTTCATCTACTTCCTTTCTTTCTTTCTCTTTATTTCTTTCCTTTTATTTTTCACCTCCCCTTTTATTTTTCACCTCTCCTTTCATTTTTCACCCCCCCCTTTATTTTTCACCTCCCCTTTTATTTTTCCTATATATTTTCCCACTCTTCTAATACTTTGTATAATTTTTTATACATTTTTCCTTGTAAGTTGTCCCTCCTCTTTCTTATATTTTTACCAATTACTTTTTCTTCTTCTTCATTCTCTTTTTCTCTATCAAATATCTATCTCTCTACTCCTCCCCCTCCTTTTGCTTCTCTGTTCATGTCATTTACATCATTTTGCTTCTCAATTTCCTTTTTGTCTCACTTTTAATAAATTCTTCTTTTTCTTTTTCTCTCCATTTTTTTAACATTTTTTCAGGATTTATATTTTCTTTTTTTATCTGTTACAACTTTTGTCTTTTTGGCATCCACTTCTTTTCCACACCCACCTTCACTCATTACCCATCTAACCTGACCCAAACTCCATCTCAAAGACCTCTTACTGTTACTGTAGGTACCTGATGTTGCATGTCGGATTCTTCACTCTTTGGACTGATGCCATCCAGGCACATGTCTGTAAGCGATTGTGTCTTGGTTTGATGGACTCATTTTAAGACTTCCATGACTTATGGAGCCGGGTACCATTTTTGACTTTTCAAATTCTTGGCATTTGAGCATTTGCAGGAAAGGAGAAGATGGGTGGTGGGGATGAATGAGAAGAAGAATACAGAGAATAAAACAAAGAAAGAGAAAGAAGTAAAGACATTGAAAAATAAGATGATGGGAGTGGAGAAAGGAAGAGGAAAAGAAAAACA
Organism: Acanthosepion esculentum; assembly: GCA_964036315.1. Taxonomy (NCBI): domain Eukaryota; kingdom Metazoa; phylum Mollusca; class Cephalopoda; order Sepiida; family Sepiidae; genus Acanthosepion; species Acanthosepion esculentum. Next base: position 46,496,710 of record OZ038487.1, read on the forward strand.
AGGTAAAAAAATTAAATAACAAAATTTACAAGAACAAGAATGAAGTAAAAAAAAAACAGCAAAAAGGGGAGAATGAACAAAAAGAAGAATAAATAAGAATTTGAAGGAGTTTATAAAAAGAAGAAGGTGTGAAGTATAAATATTAAAAGGGAAGGTAACATGTATTAAAAGCAAATAAGTAAACAATTTAAAGAAATAAAATAAAGATATGGTTGAAAAATTAAAGGAAGGATTGAAAGAAGAAATAAAAAAGGGAAAAGAAAGAATTTAAATAAGTAACAAAATACCGAATTTTGGGAAGAAAGCAAACAAAGGAAACGTTGAAGAAAAAAAATGATAGAAAATAAAAACAGCACAAAAAGTTAAGCTGGGGCAAAAAAAATGCAAGAACGTGGGGGGTGGGGGGTAATAGAAATTAAAGTAGAAAATAAGGAACCATAAGAATATTAAAAAATACAAAAAAAATCAGAAAATAAAAATGTTAAAGAAAAGATAAAAGAATTGATGAAGAAACTTATGCATGAAAAATCTTTTTCACTGATGTCAAAATTTCACATTTGTCTTCCGCCTCCTCTATCTTTTGGCGTCATTCTATTGCTCAAGAGTTTATATTCAAAGTTATTTTCAATCTCCAGCTTCTGCTGCTCTCATTTTGCTGGCTGTCTTCTGACAAAAAAGTCAAAAAATTTTTGAGACTTATCCCTCCTCGATGGCAAAACTCTTCCATTCATTTATGTCATGCTGCCTGACAGTTCCACTCCACCCCATACACACACTTACCAAAAAAAAAAAACTCACAATAAACGGATTCTTCTTTGTTTGCAATTCCTTTTTGGTACTTCCTTTCTTTCTGTCTTTCTTTTTTCATCCACTGCCATTTTTATTTTTTCTCCTCCTTCCCAAATATCTTTAAAAACAGTAAAAAAAAAACAAAAAAATGAAAAAAATACTAAGCATAATTTAAGATTTTGAATTAGAATATTATATTATTTTCAAGGATGTTTTTTATGACTTTTTGAAAAGAAGACAAAAAAGGCAATAGTGTTCAGTCTAGCTTGAACTATGTATGAGAATGAAAATGAAGCAAATATATATATATATATATATATATACTTGTAAAGGGTTACTGAAAAGTTCTTAGATCAACCAAGAAGGAATTCAAAGTAATTCTTATTTTTTATCATTTGGTCAGATTTTTTGGAAACTGGTGTGTATGTGTACATATATATATATATATATATATGTATGTATGTATATTTATATATATGTATGTATGTATGTATGTATATTTATATATATGTATGTATGTATGTATGTATGTATATTTATATATATGTATGTATGTATGTATGTATGTATATTTATATATATGTATGTATGTATGTATGTATGTATATTTATATATATGTATGTATGTATGTATGTATGTATATTTATATATAGTATATATATATATATATATGTATGTATATTTATATACATGTATGTATGTATGTATATTTATATATATGTATGTATATATATATATATATATATATGTATATATATATATATATATATATGTATATATATATATATATATATATATATATATATGTAAGTATATATATATACATATATACGTATGTACAAGGCTCCATCCTAGGCCCTACTCTGTTCCTCATATTCATAAACGACCTTACTGACGCCATAGATTCCCAAGTTGGCATCTATGCGGACGACATCGCAATTTACTCCTGCCTCAAACACAAATCTAGTGATGCTGACAAAGTTAACCTGGCAGTTCGATTAGAAACGGACCTCCAATCGGTTGTGAACTGGGGCAAGAAATGGATGGTTAACTTTAACGCCTCTAAAACAAAACTGCTCTCTATTAACCACCACAAGGATCCATCCCAGCATCCCATTAGAATGTCTGAAGACCAACTTCTCAAGAGCTCCTCTCTGCGGCTGCTCGGTCTCACGCTGTCCACTGATCTGAGATGGAACAAATACATCGAGTCAATTGCATCATCCACCGCAAGGAACGTTGGCTCCCTGTGCCGAGCCAGGAAATTTTTCTCCCCAGAATCTATCCTCCAAATCTATAAATCGCCCATTCGCTCTTGCATGGAGTATTGCTGCCATATATGGTCTGGCACTCCTGATAAGATCCAGAGACGGATATGCAATGTAATTGGCCCTGATCTGTCATCTCGTCTCCAGTCGCTCTCTCAGACGCGACGTTGCCTCGCTCTGTCTTTTTTACAAATACTTTCACGGTAATTGCTCCAATGAGCTGCTTTCGCTGTTTCATGAATTTAAACGTCCTACAAGGCTGGCATCCCGTTCCCACCTCTTTACCGTTAAAACTGTTAGATGTAGACATCTCTTCTACTCCAATAGCTTCATGTCTTGCACATCTCGCCTGTGGAACTCCCTTCCTTATTCCTGTTTCCCTGAAAATACAATCTCCAACTATTTAAGTGTAACGTCAATTGACATCTCCAGTTGCCTTGATCTATCCACTTCCCTTCTCCACATCCTTTCACCTTTCATTCCTATCTGCTCTCACTCCAAATCTTCTGTAACCCCCTTGCCTTGATCGATCCACTATCTTTCTCCACATCCTCTCCTTTACCACTCCTATCTGCTCTTCCTCCAAACCTTCTGTAACCCCTTGCGTGCTAGTGGCCTCCAGCCTTGCTTGGGGTGATAAGCTTAAAAAAAAAAAAAATATATACATATGTTTTCACACACACACACACATGTATATATATATATATATATGGGAACACACACACACATATATATATATATATGGGAGAAATCTGATATATAAACTGAATATATCAGACAAATGTTCAGTAATTGAATACTAAAATAAAAAATATATCACACGGTTTGACCATTAGAGTCTCTGGTGAAGTCTTTTTAGAAGGACGAACTTCACTATGTAGAATTTTTTCATATTATTATTCAATTACCCTAGGCAAAGTTCTAGGTTAGCAGCAAGATCTCATCAATTTACCATTGAAATGGCTAGATGTAACTGTATGTTCTTGGCTATCAGTTTCTTTTCTCACACTTATCGCTTGTGTAACTCTCTTCCTGTTTCTTGCTTTCCAGTTTTTGTTTGATCTTCAAAAATTTAAATGCAATGTCAATCATCATCTTCCGACTTCTTGCTTCCTGTTCTTTTATTGTTCCCACTCTTTCATAATGTTTTTCTTTTTCACATATTCTTGAACACTCACTAAACGCCTGCATCTTATTGCCTTTATTGCCTTGCTTGAAGTGAAATGATTAAAAAAAAAAAATAAAACATTGAATATTCAAGCAGCATTTTTCATTTAAACTTGTTTTATTAAAAATTACAGACATGGGATGGATGTTTGATAAGTTTCTCCTGCTGTCAAATAAGTGGCATGATGTTTCTGGTTCTTCTTCTGCTATGTGCCAGGTCCCTTCAAGACATAAATGATCATAGTGCTCCACACCTTTCTATCATTTGTAGCTCTGTATGTTTCCTGTTCTGTCACCAATTTGCACAAGCTCTTAAGTACATCACTATTTCCTTCTTGCCTTTGAGCCCTGTGGATGTCAAATTCTCCAGGCCCTCTTTCATTCTTATATGACGCAACTGCCACATTACTATTCTAAGTATAAGTGTCCTTTTTGTTTGTATTTTCATTAAAACTTCCTCATAGCTCAGCATCCTTCTATAGAACCACAATTCTGTTGTCTCAAGTCTCGTCTTCACCTGTAAGGAAATTGTCTAGCATTCACTGCCATATAGAAAGATTGATATTACATGACAGTTCAGTATTCTTTTCTGTTTCTAACAAAATTTTCGTGTTTCTTAATACTTTGCTTAGTTTTTGGAATGCATTTGTGGCTAGTTAGAAAATATAAAGCAGGAAATGAATAGGTAATTTATGAATATTTAAATGACTGCCTAATTAGCATATCTAAGGCAGAGACTATATGAATGCCTAAAACAATAAAGGTAGAGAAACTCTTGGTATACAAGATAGACATCTACTGCTGGATGAAATACTGATAAAATACAAATTCACATTTCATAACAGGTTAAATGTTAATATTTTAGATGTATAGAAAACTTCTTTTTTATGCACTATGTCCTCTCAGGATGTAGATGATCATGGCTCTCCACAACTTTCTGTGCTTCATAGCTATTAATAAATTATGTCTTTCTGTTATTTCTCCTAAACTCTATTCCGCCATCCATTTACTCAAGCTCACTAAGTATGTTATGCATTGCCTTCCTCTTGCCCAGTATCCGTCCCATGAGTATCAGATTTTCCAAGCCCTCCTTTCTCATTATATGCTCTAGAAACCTCAACTGTCTCTTCCTGATGTTAAGTATAAGTTTTCTTTTATTTTTCAGTTTTTTGTTGCTCACATGTTCACTACATTGTTGCTCAAGTTTTTGGTCCATGGTATCCTCAGTATCCTTCTGTAGAATTAGCTTTCGGTCACTTTAATTCTCTTCTTCATCTTTGAGGAGATTTTCCAGCACTCACTGCTATACAGGAGGACAGATATCATGTAAATATTTAGTACTCTTTTCCTTGCATCTGGCAAAGTTTTTTTCTATTCCTTAGTACTCTGCTTAGCTTTTGGAATGCCTCTTTGACTATCCCAATATGACCTCGGATTTCAGTGACGCACTTTCTGTCCCCTGTTAAAACACTTCCCAGATATTTCAGTTTCCATACTTGTTTGATTTTGGTATCTCCGATTTGCAATTTGCATTATCAGCACATCCTTTTCCTAACAATTATACATTCTGTCTTCTTGCAGTTGTTGTTTAGTCCTTTCTTCTCTCTTTCCTTTGCTACCTTCTGTAGGAGTTTTTGTAGTTTTTTTCTGTGTCTGCTATCAACACTGTGTCATCTGCATATCTTATGTTGTTTAAATGTCATATATGCAGGCAGAGAGAAAAAGGAGAGGGGAGTCAAAGCTTATATTAGACATAAAGACATTTTTATACTAGCATTTTCATTTAAGTAGATTTTATAACAACTGTTTGGTAAGTGTGTTTTCTGGCCTTCCTCAACTTATGTCCTTCAGGAAACTTCAAATAGAACTCGTCATTTTATCCAAGGATGGTTATTTATTACTTTTTGTCATATCTAACATAATTCTTTGGTTTGGTTTAGGTTGTTTTATGGCATATCAACCTCAATGGGTTATTTAATGCCAACAAAATTTTTATTGCTGGTAATGTGTTTTTCTTCAAAAATTTATTTCTGGGAATATTTTTCCTATAAGAAATCTATAGCTGGTAATATTTTTTTCAAAAAATGTATAGCTGTTTGTATTGCTGGCATTTTTTTAAAGTATTGCTGATAATAATTTTTCCTTCAAAAATTATTGCTGGTAATAATTTTTTTTATTATTATTACAAAGTATTTCTGCTATTAAAACCTATTTTTACACAAGTTTGGGTGTTAACTATTTGCCCATAGCTGGGACCCTAACAAGTGCTACCACCCCGGGTCAGAGTGGACCTGGGAACACTAGCAATTAAGAGGCAGTTCCACGCTCCTCAAAACCTGATCAGAGGCCTTGCTGTTGAATGTAGTTTATCATCTTACCCAGGATGGAACATAATTCTTTGGGATTTGATCTTACAAATGCTTTCTTTTCTAACTTCTTTATGATATCACATTAGCACGTCAACTTGTTTTTTCAATTATTTTCCCTAAGCAAGGGGTCACTGTATGTGAAAGAGAATGACGACTTTAGGAAGGAGAAAGGACAATAAAAGGACATGATTTAGCAAGACCAAAAATGATGATTGATATTGTGTTTAAACTTTTGGATAATGTAGATGACAGGAATGCAAGAACCTAGAAGAGAGTTTCACAATATACAAGAAAAATAAACTATTAGAATAGATCTTATGGTTACAGCCTTGCTATTTCAATAGTAAAATGGGCAGACCTAGTGGCCAATATAGTACTGCACTTAAATTCGGACAGTCGAGTGGACATGCAGATAAGTACCCTTTCCTTCACACCTTCACACAGCAAACATGACAATGTGTTGCAATAAGGTAGGAATTCCTTTTGGCTTTCTCTCTACTTTTTTTTCACACACACTGCATACACTCAAAAACATATGAAGTCATTGGTACTAAAATATGGTACATTTAATTATGCTATGTTTTCGCTGTTTTTTTCTTTACATTTCATATTGTCCGTTCTGCATTTCCTCTCACATGCTTATGATATATCTCTCAATCAAAATACATTGTAATCCAAAAAAGTATTTTAGGCATTATAAAAAATTTTTTTTAATAATGATATCAATAAATGTTAGAAAAAGGTAATTATTTTGTCAGCAACTGTAAATCTGGGGGGAAAATGAGAAGTTGCATCATCTCTAAGAATTATACTTGTCATACATTTTAGAGGATATATAAGGTTCAATGGGTAAATTGTCGCCATTATATATTTTTAATTTTATATATGTATATATATATACAGGTTCGATGGGTAAATTGTCGCCATTATATATTTTTAATTTTATATATATATATATATATACAGGTTCGATGGGTAAATTGTCGCCATTATATATTTTTAATTTTATATATATATATATACAGGTTCGATGGGTAAATTGTCGCCATTATATATTTTTAATTTTATATATACAGGTTCGATGGGTAAATTGTCGCCATTATATATTTTTAATTTTATATATATATATACAGGTTCGATGGGTAAAATGTCGCCATTATATATTTTTAATTTTATATATATATATACAGGTTCGATGGGTAAATTGTCGCCATTATATATTTTTAATTTTATATATATATATACAGGTTCGATGGGTAAATTGTCGCCATTATATATTTTTAATTTTATATATATATATATACAGGTGCGATGGATAAATTGTTCCCATTTTATATTTTTGATTTTGACCATGCACATTGTTTGTTTTTGATTTTGTCAACAGCACAATGTAGTAGAGTCAGCTGGACACTGTGAGAAAAAGAGCACCATGACGCAATTCACTCCACCAGAAATTTGGAAATTGCATGCTGTACAGCTTGGCATTCACAGCAGAAGCTCCAATACAAACATTTCAAAGTGTTCAGGTGTCAATCTGAGGACAGTGCAGAGGATCTGGAAAGAGCTCAATGAGTCTGATGGTGATTACAAAGGTATGGCAGCTCAGTACACTCACACAGATCATTCTGATAAGAAAAGAACTCAAATTTTTGGTGAGATCCAGGCTGATTGAAAATGATCCCAAGTCAATCAAGTCCATAGCCAGGGAGGTAGTGCTGTTCTGGGTCAAGAGGGTGGCTGCTGGAAGACTCTATGTCTGGCAACAGGACTCTGCACCATGCAACATAAGCAGGAGAACCCAGTCATGGCTGCCAGACAATTTCTGTAACCACATCACTCCTTACATCTGACCAACTAACTCCCCAGACTGCAACCTCCTTGATTATTATGTGTGAGGTGCATTTGTGTGAGAGATCAACAAAACTCCTTGTATCACCAAAGATGAACTGAAGGCAAGGATTATGACAGCATTTGCCAACTTAAACAAGGAAACTGTCCAGAAGAGATGTAGGAGATTTCAAAAT
>OZ038487.1:46509327-46521827 GCA_964036315.1 Acanthosepion esculentum
ATAACATTATAATATTTCACATGAATAGATTGGTTTGGTCTGGTTTGCTTGTTTTTGTTTAGTGACATATCAACACCTCTATGGGTTATTTAATACTGAAATCTAAATATGAAAATTCAAACTTTATAATTGCTTAAAGAGAATCAAATTACTTAACTGCATTTTTTTAACAAATAATCTTACAAAATCAAATGAGGAGAGAAAACATGTTACTTTTTACAAGAAATGGGATTAATCATAACAAATTGCTTTTTTTTACAATGTATGCAATGTCACCAATTTTACTTTAAAATGTATTGATTGTCATTTTGCTATAAAAATGTATATTGTTGATTGTTTTGTTATACAAATATATTGTTGGTCATTTTACTATAAAAATGTATTGTTGGTCATTTTTTTATAAAATATATTGCTGGTCATTCTGCTTTAAAATGTATTGTTGGTCATCTTCCTATAAAAATGTATTGCTGGTCATTTTCCTATAAAAATATATTGTTGGTCATTTTCCTATAAAAATGTATTGCTGGTCATTTTCCTATAAAAATCTATTGTTGGTCATTTTCCTATAAAAATGTATTGTTGGTCATTTTCCTATAAAAATGTATTGTTGGTCATTTTCCTATAAAAATGTATTGTTGGTCATTTTCCTATAAAAAGGTATTGCTGGTCATTTTCCTATAAAAATGTATTGTTGGTCATTTTCCTATAAAAATGTATTGCTGGTCATTTTCCTATAAAAATGTATTGTTGGTCATTCTGCTTTAAAATGTATTGCTAGTTGTTTTGCTATAAAAATGTATTGCTGATAATTATTTTATTAAAATTTATTGATGGTGTTTTTACTATAAAAATGTATTTTACACTTTCCTACTGTTTTGATCCCTGTTTGGGCGTTCACTATTTGGCCATAGCTGGGACCCAAATAGGTGCTACCACCTTTGGTCAACAAACAAACCCACACAATAGCTATAAAATAACCACATATGGTCCATAATTATTTTTATTTATTAGCCAATCCGGCATACCCAGTAGCCATTAAAATAACACAATAAACCTTTAAAGAGCGAGAGAGAGAGAGAGAGAGGGGGGAGAGAGATGCATACCTAAAAATAAGAACAACTGAAAGACATAAATAATCACATATTTCTGACATCGAATATTTTCACAAGTTCACAATTGTACGTACTATTATGGACAAAATAACATTGAATATCAAAACCATTGTTCAAATTTCCATTCAAAATATTACCATGGTCTACCAGGTAACTTTTCTTTTTGATGTAATAGAATAACATGTCACCGCAATGAGTAACTACACTATAGGTAGTAACTGCCTATAAGTATCGGTAAGTCAACGGACTACAGGAGTTGAGCTGGGATCTGTTGAGTATGACTCAGATTTATGCGAGAACTACCGACCTTCCAATAGTAGCACTCACTACTGGATTGACTTGCAATGACTGTGCACATAAGTGTTACCTTTATTCTTATTGTACTGATTATTACAATAAACCTTTACTCATTTATCCACCGTGTTTGCCAAGTATATATTCCTATTAGCATGGAATATAACACTTTTTATACTAAACTTCAACCAATCAATCAGTTTATGTGTCATGCATGATACACACTTAGGCGACCATGTATCTTTCAATACATGACTGACTAGACTGATTTTTTTTCCACACAGTAGGTTGCCATTTCTTTCTGCAGTAGACCAGTTGCCATCCAATGCTATAGAACCTGGTCTGTCCTACTATTTACCCATAGCTGGGAGGTGAGATTCATACTTCTCCCAAGGGTATTAGCACGTAAGTGAATGTAATGGATTCTACTTGAATTTTTTTCTGCATAGAGGAACTTAATGATACACTTTTTCTCCATATTACTTTTCATATCAGAACAATTTTGCCAGATTGCTATCTAATACAAGGCAAAATAAAAGTATGTGTTAATGGGAGTTTCTGCCATACTACTACTAAATTCAATGTCATTGGCCTACAAAACAAATACAGACCTTGTTGCTAATCTAGTCAGTCAGTCAGTTATGTGCCATGCGTGATACATGGTTAAGCAATCATGAACCTTTCAATACATGACTGATGAGGCAGATTTTTTTCCCTGCAGTAGGTTGCCATTTTTTTCTGTGGTAGACCAGTTGCCATCCAACGCTATAGAATCCAATCTGTCTTGCTATTTACCCATAGTTTGGGGGAGAAGAAGAGGATTCATATTTTTCCCAAGGGTATTAGCACATAAGTGAATGTAATGGAATCAAGTTGAATTCGAACTCGGATCTCCGGTTCATCAATCCAAGCCACTATCCATTACTCCACCATGCCTACAGAGCTTAAAAGCCTCTCAAGGTAGAGAGTTACTGTTAAAGTGGTTATAATGAATGATATGTGTGAGATGAATGAAAGAGGAGATGGCAAGAAGGGAAGATCATGAGGATAGATAACAATTGACTCTTAACTTGAAGAGATTAAGACTATAGTGTTCAGGGAAGCACCCACACAGGAGTCTGTTCCCCAAAGTAGCTGCTACTTTGGGGAACAGACTCCTGTGTGGGTGCTTTGGGGAAAAAGCTGAGCAAAACTTTGTCCCTATATTTGGAAGATATGAGGGTGATTTGATCCCATGGATGTAGCGTAGTATATTTTAGCTGTAAATATCTGATGCTGTGGAATTAAGGAATGGAGGTCATCTGAATGTTTTCATGGAAATAGTGTCAGGGCTGTAATAGGCTTGTAATGTTCTATCTTTGGCAAAGAGTCTGTAGAGTGGAGAATAAATTCTCATACTGTATAAATAATTTTGCACTCTATGGCTTTGAGTGAGTTAAGCCTGTAGGTCTCAGTGAGGACTATCCTTCATTGTATCTTGTGAACTGATGTTATAGAATCACAAACAAAGAACTGCACCAGATAACAGAAACCACATCACTTGAGTACTTTCAACGACAGCAACAACTAAAATGGATAGCACATGTGACCTGAAGAAAGAACAATGACATAATGAAGATGCTGACATTCCACTCTACTCCAAACAAAAGGTTAGGAAGAAAACCTCCATCAGTATTGGAAAGAACAATAACAGTTAGTGGGATTGAGAAACGTATTTCCTTGAAAAAAAAATCTTTAACAGAAAGTTTGCATTTAATTTTAACTGACAAATCTAAATCCTTGGTCAATGAATGCTAGGTGTTTATTTATAAGGAAATGGCTAATATTACTATTACCATCAAGGCCAAAAAGTGAAAACTGAACAACTCCAAACTAGATATAGAAGCAATATTCCATCTTTGGTCTAATCTGATTCTTGTAAAAATAAAGCATGGCAATATATTCCAACTGTAAAGGTTTGAAATCATGGAGCTATTTATCATAGAAAAGGATTTTAGAAATTTCAACTGACAGCAACATTGACTGCTTGGTCAATGAATAGCAAATGTTTCCTTATGAGGAACTGACTAATATTACTGTTTAGTTTGGCCTTTACAAAATGATCTTAATGAAAACAATTTCCTTGGAAAGCTGCAAAAGGCACCTAAATTAGTTCTTTGCATTAAAAGATAAAATGTTCTTGGAAAATGGAAATAGGAAGTTACCTGAAGATGGGAGAATATATTAGAACAAAGCATTTTTATACTAAATTTCACCCAGTACAAGGCTTGAGAGCAATTCAAGGTAGAGGGATACTGTCAAAATGTTAAGATGAATAAGATGTATGACATGAATGGAGAAGGTGATAGGATGTGAAGATTAATGTAATGAATATTAAACAGTTCAGGAAAGCCACTATGTGGAGGTCTGTTCCACAATGAATCAGTTCTTGGGGAAAAAGTTCTCCAAGTGGAAATTTTTTCTTACTTTTAGGAAATTTGATTTTGTAAAACTGGCATGATGCATCCCAGCTGTAAAGGTCTGAACTGGTGGAACTAAAGAATGGAGCTCATCTGAACATTTGCCATGGAAATAGTTATAGAGTTGGGATAAACTTGCATTGTTGCTTCTGTTACTAAGGGACTGTGAAGTGTAGAATAAGTTTACCTGTACAAGATCATGCAAAAATGTAGAATTCTGTCAAGCCTGGAAATTTAGGATTGAACAGTTCCTCTCCGAATATGGTGGTAATACTATATTTTGGGTCTAATCTGATTCTTGTAAAGATAAAAAAATATAATATAAAAAAAAACAAAGATATTCAATAGAAGAAAAAAACAGTGTAATTGTGATCTGCTCCACTTAGGAAAATAAAAAAAAGATTATTCAGCCATTAAATTCTGAGTGTCATTTTGTCACTGTAGCTGTAAAGAATGCTTATGTATAGAACACTCCTGTTTGCAGAATCCTTGCTATATTTCATATCATTGATCAAACTATTTGGCTAGTTATAAAAGAAATTGAATAGATGAATAACTGGAAACCCAAGAGGTTAAATAGGTAAATAGAAAGATGGATAGAACATTTCAGTTATTGTGTCACTGGAGCTGGAAAGAATGTTTGTATGTAGAAAGTGCTTGCTTGCAGGATCCTTGCACTATTTCATATCACTGACCAAACCATATAATAGAAAAATGTGGAATTATAAGTGTTTAACACTGGGTTTATAATGAAGATCTTTTTCCTGGAAAATAAAAGCTTCTACGGAAATCTGAGAATGAAAGATTGCACATACTGACTGACGAGTATCCATCATATTCAACCACGAAAAATGGTATACCAACTTCCAGTCTAGAGATTTTGGGACTCAAGATACAGCATAGTTTGGAAAGGCCTTCAATGATGTTGACTTAAGAAATTGTTGATCATGTTCATGGCGTATTTTTGGCTGATTGTTAAACTTTGGCCAAATGAACTCTGCTGAAACACTGGGGATATCCGCAGAAACACTGGATTCATCAGCCAAGTGGGTGCCAAAATATTAAATAGGTAAAAACTCACATAGTGTTAAGCTACTGTCATATGTTTCTTTCTATCATTTTTCTTTATAATTGAGGTCTGATTTAATGTGCATTTATGAAGTAAAGACCGAAGTCTATCTTTTCAGTGGCCTATATGTAGAGACACTACGGTAGTACTAGTCAGAGAGTGTCTAAAGATATTTTAAGGCATGAAACTGTACAGTTGATATGTATATCCGCACTCTCTACACATGCACACAGAGAGATTAAAACACACCCACACATCAATGTGTGCATATATATATATATATATATATATATATATATATATATATATATATATATATACATACATACACACATATGTATACAGAAAATTGTTAAAAACTATTCTTACTTAATTACTTGTCATTGTACTGGTTGAAAATTTCATGGTTTTCCTATTTGAATTTTCTGATGTAGCATAATATTTATTGAATTGGTTTGCCCATCATCTGGTTCACATTCCACCCAGGTCTTTTGAACAGGAGTAGAGGTTGATCTCTTGTTTCCAGTTTCAGATTGGGTTTCTGGTTACTTATAAAGTCTTTTTCATTCTCTTTCAATCCCAGTAGCCTTTTGCATCTTAGTGACATGATTATCTTCCTTGTGGTTAATTGATTAAAAAAATAAAATAAGTTCCTTATGAGATCTACAACTATAAAGTACCAATGGAAAACCTTCTATTGGATCATTAAATATTTGAATTTACCAACTTTAACCAAATATGAGTACAAATGCAGATCAGTGTTTAGAGACGCAAGAGGTTATAAATGAGTTGAGTTTGCAGGTTTTTCTGTTAATTTTAGGCAGAAAGATTTGTGACTGTTGATGCAACATGGTTATATCACTATGATACAGAGATCAATCCATGCAGTATTGGTATTCAGGTTCTCCAGAGTTTTGAGAGAAGAAAGTCATTTTTTAACTATGTTCAGAAAGGCCAAACAGTAAATGCAGAATCTGTCTCAAACTCATGCCAATTAAAGAACCTGCTGAAAGAAAAATGAATCTGCAGAAAAGTCTTCTTTTAGAACAATACACCTGTTGACAGAATGCTTTAAAGAATTTAAGGTTTGCGGGCATAGATCATTTAATCTTGAAATACTAAAGAGTAAATTTATTTAATAAAATTGCCATTATCTTCAACCACAGCATCCAGATGACTTCAGAATCTCCTGCAACTCTTCTGGACATTCTCGTTGTTTAATTTAGTGAATGGTGCCCCTTCAGGAAAATAAACTAAGTTATAAATGGTAAGTTTTAGATCTATATCCCTATTAAACTTATTATTAATAACATTATTTTAATTTATTTTCTGATTTCTACTTACCAACACTTTAAATTTTGAATTTATACGCCAATGCTATATTATATTTATAATAATCTTGAATTTTGAATCAACATACAACGTAGCGTTGCTCCGATGAGACCCAGTAATTTAAAAACAATCAACTGTATTGAACATTTTGTAACTTTTTGTACCTGATGATTGGGAAAGCCATGAAACTCTGAGTTGTCGTACTGTAAATATGAGTATATGTAATTATATATATATGTATATATAGACTGACAGACAGCCAGACAGACAGAGAGATAGATATGAAGTGACTGAGACAGATACATATAGGTATAAATATACTGAAATGAATAGATTTGAACAAAGATATGATATATATACATATGTATATATTTATATATATTTATATGTACATGTGTGTGTGTGTGTGTGCTCCCATGTAAGAACAAACTGCAATAGGTCAGGGTGAGAACTTTTCAACAACCCATTGAACATATATATATAAATATATATATATATACACCCATATATATATATATACACATATATATATATATATACACACATATATATATATATATATGTGTGTATATATATATATGTGTGTGTGTGTATATATATATATATATAGAGAGAGAGAGAGAGATAATAAAGATAGATATAGTTAAATACAAGAGACTGGATGAGATAGTTACTCCTTCAATCCAGATTCTGACCACTGCACCAAGCACTTCAGTCAAGATTGTAGAATTGATTTTGAAATAGATAGATAGATAGATATGAAGAGGCCATGTTTGATATAGATAGGTATAAAGACACTGAGATAAATTTGAACAAGCATATATATATATGAGTGTATATATATATATATATATATATATATATATATATATATATATATATATATATATATATATATGTATGTATGTGTATGTAGAGTGAGTGTGAGGAACTAAGAGCGATGTGTAGCACGAGGAACAAAACATTTTCAAGGTTTTTCTATTGTAAAATGAACTTTGAAAGAAGTGTCAAGAAAAAGAAATCAGTTGTTTTGATAGATCTCAACAATTGATCCTCATTAATTGACTTTTTCTTTTTAGGGTTCTTCTCTAATTGGTTGAAGATTGCAAAAATTGTTTCATCACAGAATCAGATGTTCATATTCTGTAAGAGAAGAATGAGTGCAGAAACATTCAGGTGAATGTAGTGTAGAACTAAATTTTTGATTTTTCGTATTCTTTATTTCTTGTTCACTTCCATCACTAATTGATATGTTTATTAGTTGTCCTTTAGCAAGTTTCTGGGATAGTTTCAAAAATAGATGTTATACATACATACATATATATATATATATATATATATATATATATAGATAGATAGATAGATAGATAAAGTTTTTGAAAATATGTATACATGCACACACCGACACACACATTACAGGCATATATTAAAATAGATATAACTGCATGTGTGTATGTATATATGTATGAACATATATATGTATGTATATATGTATGAGTATATATACACACACACACATATATATATATATATATATATATATATATATATATATATATATGAGTAAGTCACATAAGTATATGCATATATATTTGTTTATATGTATGTATATGTGTTTGAGTGACAGACAAGGAGATTGTGAGGGAAAAAATAGAGAAAATATCATATATATATATATATATATATATATATATATATATATATATATATATATAAAAGATTAGTCAAAATGTAAAATTTGTCAATTAGCTGATTAATCTGATATTTAGCACTCTGACTCCAGAGTCTCATAAACAAACATTTTTGTAATCATTCAGTCCATTCATCAGGAGGTATCACCAATTGTTTACTGATTTTCTCAATTTCATTATATTTATATTGTTAAAAAATAATTTATGCACTACTTATTGATGTTAGGTTGATTTATTTTTCCTTTATTTGTGTTTGTGTATGTGCATGTACGTGTGCATCCTTGTATATGTAGAATGTTGTAGTTATATATATATATATATATATATATATATATATATATATAAGTTCTTTGTTACACACAAATATAACTATGGAGTCAGCCCAATGGGTGGATGTTTAAAGAAAGTGCTCAATACACAATACAAAAAATTGAATATGCAGAGTTGATAACAAAAGATTTGAAAAAATTCACACACACACACACATATATATATATATATATATATATATATATATATATATATTTTACAGTGGTGTTCACCCTGATCCAAATGGCATTCAAGGTAGAGGGTTGAAGAGTAAGAGGCACAGATTATGTGCGTATGAAGGGAAGATAAAGAAGATAACAGTTAATCCTAGACTTAAACAGGTTAAGATCAAAGTGATCAGCGAACCAATCTCTTGGTAGTCAGTTCCACAAGGCAGTGGTTCGTGGTAAAATGCTGTTTAAGTGGAACTTACACCTCACCAGGAGAATACGAAGAGAATTAGGGTGGTTCACTATAATATACATGATATAGCAATAAATTTTAGGACTGGTGGAACTATGGAGTGTAGTTCATTCTCTATGGAAATTAGAAATAGAATAGTGAGAGGCTAGTAACATCAAGAGGGGAAAGTGATAACTGACCAGCTCCATATATGGCAGCTATACACCATTTTCAGCCTGATCTGGCTCTTGTAAAGGGGGTAGCGGATAGCAGCTGGAGTGAGGTACTTGCTGTAGCGGTACAGGGAACTGACCATTTTCCCAGCATTTTTAATGATGCATCATATGTACAAGTTCTAATTGAGCTCTGGGTTGAGTTTTTTAATAGGCACAGGGCATCCCTTAGGGAACACCCGTTTATCGCATTTGGTGAAAGTTCTGAGCCCAGACGGTGATGGTGGAAGGTCACTAGTTTGGCTTTGGAGGCAATGAATGTATAGATATAGATACATAGATAGAGAAATATAAACAGGTCACATATAAATATATACATATATATCTATTTTTGAATTGGACAAAGTCCGACAATTTATTTAAAGACATATTCCTGTCGGAGAACGAAAATATTCTATGAAAATTTCTCAGACATTCAGGCCGGTAAATGTTCTTTAATACTGTTTATTATAAAACAGAGCATTTGCTTAAATACTTGTATCTATAAAAAGAACGTTAAACATAATATAAATGTCTTTAAATAAATTGTCGGACTATGTCCAATTCTAAAATATATGACGTCATTTGTTTACATTTGATACGCTAGAGCTGATATGAATAGAAGAGATTCATGGAAGATTTAAGTTTAAAGATAATAAAATCGACCTTGCTAACAAGACGCTCATCTGTGGCCGAACGGTTAAGGCACATCACGCGAAATGATGGTTCCGTATAGGATACAGGTTCGATTCCTGTCGGAGAGCGAAAATTTTCTATGAAAATTTCTCGGACATTCATGCCAGTAAATGTTCTTTAATACTGTTTATTATAAAACAGAGCATTTGCTTAAATACTTGTATCTATAAAAAGAATGTTAAACATATCATGTCTTTAAATACATATATATATCTGTATATATCTGTGTGTGTGAGAGAAAAAGAGGAAATATGTTTGCATAGAAGTGTCTGTACATTTTAGTACATTGTACTCTTCAATTATATATGTTTGATTAAATAATATAAATAAGAGATTTCGTTTTGAAATATTTTCGTTAACTTTCTTGTTATTTTGTACTTTGTCAAATACTGTCAGAATTCCAATTCTTTAACAAAAGGCTGATCTTAAATTCGTCTGGCTCCATGCTTTCTCTTCTGGAATTCTGTTAGAAAATACCAGAGTTATAAAACATCTTTTCTGGCCGATCAGAAAAGGCCCATGTGATTTTCGCAACAGTTATTTCTGAGCTGCTGACTCACTATAAAACCAACCCTGATTTCACCCATGATGGTAGATCTGATCAGGCTGGCATTAGGGATTGGAACCCATAGCAGGCAAGCTTAACCAGTAAGGACACCAAGATGTTTCCATCAACAGTGATGCCTTTGGCTAGTGACAACCAATGGCAGAAGCAGCAGGAACTAACTCTTGACTGCTACAATGCAATAATTCCTGTTGATAAACCAGATAAACAAATCAATCAATCAACAAATAAACTGTCCGCTGATCTGAGATGGAACAAAATACATCGAGTCAGTTGCATCATCCACAGCAAGGAAAGTTGGTTCCCTGTGACGAGCCAGGAAATTTTTCTCCCCGGAATCGATCCTCCAAGTCTATAAATCGACCATTCGCCCTTGCATGGAGTATTGCTGCCATATATGGTCTGGGGCCCCTGCTGTTTACCTCAGGGTTCTTGATAAGATCCAGAGACGGATATTGTTGTGGTAGGATCCACCTAATTTGCATAGTGGAGTACTGACTATATAAATATGGTTGGTACCGGGAAGACAGGGAGGCAAATCAAGAGATTCACTAGAGACTCTGCCCGACTGCGACATAGTCAACACATTCTCCAGGAACGGTCTTCCCAGGAATATACAAAAGACTATATGTAAATATTGTGTACACTTTCTTGTTTAAATACATTTTGTTCTAAGTACATTTTGTGTTGCATTATTATTCCATGCATTAGTCAAGTTTCAACAGATATGCAATGTGATTGGCCCTGATCTGTCATCTCGTCTGCAGTCGCTCTCTCACAGACACAATGTTGCCTCGCTCTGCCTTTTTTACAAGTACTTTCACGGTAATTGCTCTGAGGAGCTGCTTTCGCTTGTCCCTAGGCCTCATGAATTTAAACGTCCTATGAGGCTGGCATCCCGTTCCCACCCCTACACCATTGAAACTGTTAGATGTAGATGTCTCTTCTACTCCAATAGCTTCATGTCTCGCACATCTCACCTATGGAACTCCCTTCCCTATTACTGTTTCCCTGACAATTACAATCTCCAACGGTTTAAGTGTAGCGTCAATCGACATCTCCAGTTGCCTTGATCTATCCACTTCCCTTCTCCACATCCTTTCATTTTTCATTCCTATCTGCTCTCGCTCCAAATCTTCTGTAACCCCCTTGCCTTGATCGACCCACTGTCTTTCTCTTTCTCCACATCCTCTCCTTTACCACTCCTATCTGCTCTTCCTCCAACCCTTCTTTAACCCCTTGCGTGATAGTGGCCTCCAGCCTTGCTTGGGGTGATATGCTTAAAAAAAAAAAAAAACCCTTCTTAATCATGGGGAATAAAAACTCTTTCAATTATCTTAACCATGGCATATCTCCATTCATTGTTTTGGCATTTCCACTTTTTTCTTGTTAATAGTAAGGTTGCCATTTCATCTTACACAAAAAAGGTATATCTGGATTCACATCAATGAGTTTGGAATTGCTGTGTAATTTGAGGCAACAGAAATATGGTTTACAGAAGTATTTTTTTAAAAAAGTGTCACATCTTTTCAAAATCATAATTCTCCAGAGATTTCCCTTTTTTTTTATTACCAATGAATTTTACTCTGTTGAAATTCTAATTCTTTAACAAAAGACAGATCTTAAATTCTTCTGGCTCCATGCTTCCTCTTCTGGAAATCTGTCCAAAAATACCGGAGTTATAAAACATCTTTTCTGGCCGATCAGAAAAGGCCCATGTGATTTTCGCAGCAGCCATTTCTGAGCCACTGGCTTACTATAAAACCAACCTTGATTTCACCCATGATGGTAGATATGATCAGGCTGACATTAGTGATGGACCCCATATAGCAAGCAAGTTTAACCAGACAGTCAGCAAGAATACGAAGATATTTCCATCAACAATGATGCTTTTTGGCTAGCTGAAAAGTCAACGGCAACAGCAGTATCTAACTCTTTTCTAATATAATGCAATAATTCCCGTTGATATTTCCCCCATGAGTCTATCTCAATCAACAATATGTGTGTTTATTTTCTTCACATCTTTCTTGACTGTTACCTTGTGTTATACCCTGAACAAATGAGCTCGTGATCAAACCTTGTATAAAAATGAAAAAAAAACTTCTTTACTTATCTCAAACATATCCATCTCCATTTGTTGTTTTTTCACCTTCATTTTTTTCTTTTTAATAGTAAGGCTTCCATTTCATCTTACACAAAAAAGGTATATGTGGATACACATCAATGAGTTTGGAATTGCTGTGTAATTTGAGGCAACAGAAATATGGTTTACAGAAGTATTTCTTAAAAAATGCCACAGGTCTTGAAAATTATAATTCTCCAGAGATTTTTTTTTTAATTATCTATTAGTTGATATACA
>OZ038487.1:46526827-46551827 GCA_964036315.1 Acanthosepion esculentum
ACATAATGTCATGTGTCCTGTAACCTACTAGGGTTATAGGGGTATAACACATCTACTGCAGCCACAGCATTAGTGTGTCTAGAGCAAGATAGCCTTACAGAGCTTATCCCTTTTCAAGCCCAAATTTCCCCTCAGGACATATGCGATCATGACTCTCCACTGATTCTTTTTCTTTATTATCTTTGAATTACCTTGCATTCTTACGAACATATCACATTGAAACACTGTTGAGCCTGGTTGTACCTAGATGGATAATACCAGGTGTTGTAAGCCTTAATGTGCAGCTCAGAATTGGGAATCAGAGACCTGAGTTCTAATTCCAATTGTGATCATTATACTCACTTAGGTGCAAATAATCTTGGGGAGGTATGAATCCATTTCTTCTCCCTGCCAGTTATGGGTTAATTAGTTCTGATTAACATCTTCTTTATGTGTTGTGTTTCATCCAGACATAGGTGATCATAGCTTGCCACAAATTCCCTTGTAACTGTTAATAAAATTTTGTCTTTTTGTTATTTCTCCAAAGCCCTGTTCTGCCATCCATTTATTCAAACTCATCAAGTATGTCATGCATTGTTCTCCTTTGTCCCTCTTGTCCTCTATCTGCCCAGTGAGTATCAGATTTTACAAGCTCTCCTTCCTCATTATGTGCTCCAGAAACCTCAACCGTTTCTTCCTGGTGTTAAGTATTAGTTGTTTCCTTTTGTTTCCATTTTTTCCAAAACTTTGTCGTTACTCACATGTTCAGTCCACGGTATTCTCAGCATCCTTCTGTAGAACCACATTTTTGTTGCTTCAAGGCTCCTCTTCATCTTTGAGGAGATCATCCAGCACTCACTGCCATACAGGAGGACAGATACCACATACCAGTTTAGTACTCTTTTCCTTGTTTCTAGCAAAAGTTTTCTATTTCTCAGTACTCTGCTCAGCTCAGAATAAATAAATATTATCTCCAAAAAAAATTCATACAATCTAAAAATATTTTCTTCAAAAGGTTGATAAGCTGTAAAAAATAAATCAGTCAGTCTTGGGAAATATACTGGAATGATTTCCTGTTGATTTCTTTAAATTTGGAATCCCATGTTTTCTTTCTCTTACATATGTGGATAGTGTATCAAATATCAGCATGGAAAATGAAATTTGCATGCCGAGTTCAAATCCCAGGCTAATGTGTTGCATTGACTTTCATACTAATGTCTTTGTAATGGTATAAATTAAATGTCTTTTTAGTTTTATATTCTAAATTTCAAAAGAAATGTTTAAGAAGTCTAGTAAATATTGTAATTTAAGGCAAAACAAACCAATTAATTTAGATTTAAATGAAAGTAATATTTTTAAAATAACAACATTTTTTTTTTAACTAGAAGTGTAAGTGGTTTTGTTTGGAATACAAGTTTCATATCCTATTTTGATATTCAAGATTGATATCCAAGTGTGATATTCAAGTTTGATATCCAAGTGTGATATTCAAGTTTGATATCCAAGTGTGATATTCAAGTTTGATATCCAAGTGTGATATTCAAGTTTGATATCCAAGTAGGCTTCAAGATATATGGAAAGTGGTGCAGTAAGTAAATTTACAAGGCAAATTCAAATTCCAGTCTATCTTCTTGCATTCACTTTCCAACAAAAGTTTTGGGGAAGGCATGGCTCTGTAATTTCTCCCCTACTAACTATAGGTTAAATAACAGTGCTGACTGGATTCTCTTGCCTTGAGGTGGCAACCTATCTAGGAGAAGGATAACCATGAATTAAAAACCAGCCTGAAGTGTGTGTGTGGGGGGGTTCTGGCAGGCTATCTGACAGACTCACACTATGTTACTATGGCTACAGTACATTTGGTATCCCTATGAACCTAATAGGTTAGGAAACACTAGTCACATTGTGTTGTCAAAATAGCTTCATGTACAACAAAAGCACATTAATTTGTAGGAGAGAGGGCTAGGGAAATTTGACACTCACAGAACATATTGAAGGCAAGAGGAACAGAGGAAAACAGTGCATAACCTGCCTGACAAGCTTGTGTAAATGGACAGCAGAACAGGGTTTAGGAGAAATAGCAAAAAGACAAAATTTATTAAGAGCTACAAAGAATAGGAAACAGTGAAGAGCCATGATTGCCAATGTTCTGAAGAAATATTGAACATAGAAGATGATATCTGCTACATTCCAAAAGGGACCCGCATTTTCAACAAGTTCCCCATTTTAAAAAAGAAAATTTAAATAATTATGCTCCATTTCTGTCTTTGTAAGGGAATAACAAATTAAAATATCTTTAACTTTTTTATTTGTAAACAAGAGAAACCAAATAAGTAGCTGAGAGATGTAGGGGGAGGAAAGAAATTTAGATTGAAATCAAATTAATTCTTAACCAAAATTTACAGGAAGTGAGTCTGTTCTTCAATGGATATTCAGCAGATGAAAAAAGTTTCTGGATGGAAAAAAAGTCAGAGACGTGCTCTTTAAGTGTGTGTACGTAAAATGAAAAAATAATTCAATTTGTTCTGTCTCGAGGTTTATTTATCTGCTTTAAATTAATTTAATTATTTTGTGCAGCCATTTATTTATTCATTTTCAAATAATTAAATTAACTTTAAAAGCGATATCTGAGTTTTTAAAGCTTTGATTTTTCTTTCCTTCCCTATTTAAATCTATTTTTTCACTTTGTTTTATTTTTAATTGCCAGTACGCACACACACACATATATATATATATATATATATACATTTGTTTTTTCAAAATGCGGAATGCTGCCAAATATTTACACAAAATTCACTCTAATTACTTTAATACATCTATTTTTTATTATTTGAATATTTGTCCATATTTAGATGTATGAAAATGCAAATAGTTTCATCCACCCACACAGGTTTTTTTTTTTTTCTTTTTTTTTTTTGTATAAGAGAGGGTGCTGAAAAATTCTCCATCCAACAACAAAACCCTTCCAAAAGAGTCTTATATTTGGTCATTTGGACAAATTTATGTGCTGTGCAATGGTAATGATGGCTTACCACTTCCAGTCCATTTCAACTCTGAGCAACCTTCAATTCTTAAAGTATCCCACCCTGTCACTGCTCTGCCATCCATTTACTCCTCAGGTAAGTTACTCCCTATTTCTTTTACTCCCCTTTCCCTCAGTACATCCTGAAAGTATTATGTTTCCCAATTGGTCTTTGGTATTCTCTTCTTAAATGAAAATTGCAGGAAAATATTGCCCTGTTCACGCTCCTCCCCAGTCTTTTAAACAGGAGTAGAGGTTTATCACTTATTTTCCTCTTTAGGATTGGGTTTCTGGTTCGTTCTAAATTCTTCATTCTCTTTCACTCACAGTTGTTCTTTGCTTCTTTGTGGCATTATAATCTTGCTTGGGGTGATCTGATTAAAATAAAAAAGCCTTTCCTCATAATTTGCGCCCCCACCCCCAAATTTCAATGGATTATATATAGAGTTATGATGAGAATGAACAGAGTACAATTCCAACATTCATAACATTTAAAAGAGGGCTCAGTACATAGTAGAGCAATATTGTTTATTTTAGGATATTACAATTTCTAATTTTTTCTTTTTCCCTTAGTTTGAATTTAACATTTGATTGGTTCATCAGGGTAAAGCTCTTGAGTCTTTATTTTTTTATTTTATGATTTAAAAAAAAAAATGAAGATCTATTTTGCTTTTGAAACCAAATTAACCATTCACTCGCTAGTAATTTACAATTGCCTGAGGAGATGCATCATTAAGTGTTGAAACATGACTCCAATTGTGTAGTGATCCTTAAATATTTTTGTTGTAATATCCTAAAATAAATAAATAAATAAAATATATATATATATATATATATATTTAGTTTAGGAAAAACTAGGTAATCCGTATGGGTAGACCCAATGAGGATATATATATATATATATATATATATATTTAGTTAATGATGTGTTTGGTAATCCATATGGATAATTCCAGGGAGGATATAATCCAGAGAGCTCAATGTAAAAACAGAGCAAATATTAATTATTATTAAGCAACAGACAAATTTAAGGATTCATGATGATTATAATTTATTTTTTTAGGATCAAAATTTGATTCTAATTCCTCAGATAGACATTTTCATACATTTATATATATATATATATATATATATATATATATATATATATATATATGTATGTATTAAAATTGGAAATCAAGAAAAGAATCAAAACCATCCAGATGATCATCATCATTATTATTTATATGCCATGTATCTTCAGGATATTAGTGATCATAGCTCTCCATAACTTCTTGTCCCTTGTAGCTCTTAGCAACATTTGACTTTTTACCATCTCATTTTTTACTGCTCTGCTATCCATTCAGACAAACTCTTCAGCTAAGTTGTTCACTGTTCCCTTTACTACTCCTTCCTTCTATACCTCCTTTGAGTATTAACTTTTCTGAGACATCTTTCCTTATAATGTGTCCAAGAAATTTCAGCAGTTTCTTTCAATACACATACATATCATGATCATGCAAAAAATAGTTTGCTTACCTGTAATTATGATCTTGCTAACTGAAATGCTAGTGAAGTGTTGTTGCCTTCAGTCAGTGTTCAAATGCTGATTTTATAAGTATAGCATTTTAAACTTTGTGGATACACAGGCTTTTTATCTTACACATTCTGTATGCATTTATAATACCTATGATCTGAATAACTTGATTGATCAATACTCCATAATCTATTTCTCTCATTACGTTGAACTTTGCCTTTTGTGATAAAAAAAACATAAATAATATATAAATAAAAAAATGTGTTGAATAATAAAAATACTTATAGATTTATTAGTATAGTACCCATAAAAAATGCTGGAATGATTTACCTATGAATTAGTACTTCTGCCTAGAATCAGTGCAGTATCTGCACTTTGCCTAGGATCAAAATCTTGTTCTCTGTTTCCTCTGCCTATAATGAGAGAGTAGTAACTGTGCTCTTTGTGACCCCCACCAAACATAATCAACTTCTTGAGTGATAGCCAGAGAGGATTTTGGCCTGCTATATCAGCTGATGTCTTAACTGGCATTATTTACAAAATAGTAAGGCTCTAGAAAATAAATTCATTCTGAGGACCATTACCCTTAATATATCAAAGGCCTTTGACATGGTGTGGCATTGGGGGCTGCATACATAAATTCTCCATTTGTGGAAGGGGGTTCTTTCATTTATCTAGTCCTTCCTAACCGTTTAAGACCCTGAAAGTCATTATTAATGGTCAGTCATCAAAGGCCCATAAGATCAATGCTGGTGTTCCTCAGTGTTCACTTCTCAGTCCTACCCGCTTTCTACTGTATATTAAGGATCTGCCTAAGTGTATGCTCCAATTATTAGTGAGTACCTATGCAGAAAATACAACAATTTATAGTTGCATCATCCAAAATCTGGAAGACCGGCACCTAGCAGCTCATCTCTCCTCTGACCGAAACCAGGTATCACAATGGGGGATGGACTGGCTTGTAAAATTTAATACAGCCAAAACCAAACTAGTAACATTCCACCACCACTGTGCAGACTCTGAACTTTGACCTATCATGATGGATCAGTCTTCTCTTAAGGAGGGTCCTTGCCTTGAAGATCTGCTGGGTCTCAAGCTCATCCCAGACCTCAAGTGGAACTAATATATCCAAATTTATTGCTACAGATACTGCAAAAATGGTTAGTTCATTGTATCTCTTCAGTAAATATCTGACTACCCATGCTATCTTTAGAGCCAGATTAGACTAGAAATGGATTATTATTGCCATGTCTGCACTGGAACTGCCCAGTAATCACTTGCCTGTCTTAATAGAGTTCAAAAGTGCCTACATGGCCTTGTGGGTGATGCATTATTTTTCACTATACAACCCCTTTCCCACAGACAAAACTTGCTGCTTTATAACTATTTCCATGGCAGGTGTTCTGATAAGCTATATTCCCAGATCCCAACAGCCCTGAACTTTACAACTGTGACCCGCCATGAAACTTAGACATGTGTGAATTATTTCCATTCTCTTTGTATACCATTAATCAAAAATAAGTTCCACTTGAACAGCTTCTTCCCAAGAACTGTTATTTTGTGGAACAGACTCCTGACAAGATATTTTCCCAATCACTTTTCCCAATTCACTGCTACCTTTCTGGCATAACCCGATGAACTTCACTCCTCACCTTTTCTTATGCCCGTACAACATGACACAGTAAGCCTCTACCTTGAGTGGCTCTTTGATATTGTATTGCATGAACATTAGTCTATATAAAAAAATGTAGATATTTATCCATATGTCCACGTTGTAATAGTTCGGGTTTTGTGATTTTGAAAGCTGTTTAAAAATTGCTCAAACCACCTTAGCATTTCTCCTGTTAGGGATGCCTCAGGTGACGGGTAATGACCCCCAACTAAGGAGAGGTGCTGCATAAAGGATCCCTTTCTAGAGATTGAGTTAATTTGAAACTCCCCAGCTGGGTCATATAAGTATGACTCTTCTGTTGTTGGAATATATGGCCACAGGTTCATCACATTAAATACAGTTACAGTGGTTTCCATAACTAAGTTTATTTTTTATAGGGTGGAGTTGCTAGTCCCCTATTTAACTAGTTTTGAATTTAGAATCTACTCCTAGACTGGTTGCCAATGCAAGAAGAATAGATGGATCCATACCTTTCCAAGTATATTTGTATGGAAGAAAACAAAATGTTCTTGGATAGAATTTAAATTTAATCTGCCAATCCCAGTTTTGGCACCAGTAATCACTAGGCCATGCTGCCTCCTATATTTATCTTGCTAAGTCTAAAAATCCTTTCATAGTTCATCAATATAGGCAATTGTCCAATATTAATCAGTAGATATAAGTTTTTATTAGTTTTTGACTAATCTTTTATCTTAATTTTTGATTAGTCTTTTAATCTCTTATTTTGTAGCTTTTTATTGGAACTCTGAAATTGTTAAACCATTACGATTAATTAAGCAGTTTGAATCAAAAATTGGATGCTAATTCTTTATTCCTGATCATCACTGCTTACTTAACGGTCATAGAATAATGATTGGAGACTTGTGATAAAATTCAAGGGAAATAGATTAATAAAAGATTAGTTAAAATTGACAAGGCTTCACTGATGAAATTTGTGCAACTTAAGATTATTTTCACTGCTGATTATTACAACACTCATATCATTATTCTATTATTATTCGATAAGCAAGCTGCTTTTTCTTCTATGTTCTGTGTGCGATCATGGCTCTTCCCAATTTCTTATCCTTTGTAGCTTTTAGCATTATGTCTTTTTACCATCCCTCTCCCTCCCTGTTCTGCATCTATTCACATAAGCTCATCTGGTAGGTGACCTGCAACCTCCCCCTGTCTCTTGTGTTTTCAGTATGTCCTGTGAGTATCAAATTCTCCAAGTTCTCCTTCTTCATTATGTGCCCAAGAAATTTCCTCTGTCCCTTTCTGATTCTGAGTGTAAATGATATTTTGTTCCAATTTCCCTTAAAACTTCAAAATCAATCACATGGTCCATCCATGGCATTCTCAGCATCCTTCTTTAGAATCACATTTCTGTTGCTTCCAGTTTTCTTCATCTGTGAGTAGATTGTCCAGAATTCACTGCCAGATAAGAGGATTGATATTACATAGCAGTACAGCACCTTTTTCTTTGTTTCTAATGAATTTTCTGTTTCTTAATTCTTTGCTTAGTTTTTGAAAGGCATCTTTGGGTATTTCACTACACTTTTGGAATTGAGTGTCACATACACTGCTAAGACGTTTCCCAGATATTAAATTTCTGTATTTGTTTTATGTTGACATCTCCAATTCATATTCCATCTTGGCATTTTTCACTTGCTGACAACCGTACATTGTCTTCTTACAATTGATGGTTAGTCCTTTCTTCCCACTTTCCTTCACTACCTTGTCTTGCAGTTTTCTTCTGTGTTTGCCATCAACACAGAGTCATCTGTGTATCTTCTATTGTTAAGATTGTACCTACCAATAATAAATCCTTTTATGGTCTCCAAGTCCCTTATGATAGCCTCACTGAACAAGTGTCCAACAAGATTTGGATTTATATCCTTTATCATCAGGAACCTATCTTTTCATGACCTTTACCCTTTACTGGCTTTTGTGTATGGAGGCTTTACTAGTAGACATGTTTCAAATGAGCCATAGAGAATTAGTCTGAACTTTTCTTATCACAGAACAATCGCGAGCATAGATGAAGATTCCTATGGTAGACTTTGTCACCTCCTTAAATTAGACCAAATATGATGCACACTGTTGTCCTCTTGCTCATGTGACCTTGTGATGCCACACATTCTAATCTTCCTTTTCAGGTGACGTGAATGAGAAATCAAAGCTGTCTTTTCATAATGATCAACAGTTACACCATTCTCATTTTAGATCTTCTCAAATCTTCCTTGTTGGCCACTCTATCCATGTATGATATCCGCAGAATTCTTCTTAGTAGCCAAAGTTCTTCTGCTTCAATATTCTTCTCGGACTTAGGAGAATGTCCAGGCTATGCATCCATTTGTCAAGATCAATCATATGTAACTCCTGAGCAGACAAATCTTTGGTTTTTTCATAGACAAGTTCCTGTTGACAAAAATGGGATGGTTAACTTTAAATTTCATTTTTGCAATGGCATTTCATTTCCCAGTCTCTGTCTTACATCTCACATCAGTTGAATTAAAACTATTAAATTAAATTAATGAAATTAAGTTAGACAATTATTATTAAATTAGATAATTAAAACTCTCTACCACCTTGATGCATTTATTGCAGATTCTCAAGTGACATTTTGATTTCTCATCTGATTTACTGATAACCATTGATTTGGTGATCAGGTAGCAGAATTACTGTTATAGTTCTTTACACTATTTACATTGTTCAGACTGTTGTCCTCATCTTTATTGTCATAGTCACAACATTTCAGCTGGTGTATACTCCAGCCTTCTTCAGGTGATATATGTTGGAATTTTGAACCGAACCCTTTATGTAGTCCATGGGAACCAAAACATCATGAATATGGCAATAAGGATGAGGACAACAGTCCGAACGATGTAAATAATGGAAATAGTTACAAGACCTTATCTCAGAAATATAGACTGATGTTAACTTTATATTAATTTTTAGCTCTTTCGGTCTGAATTTCTAGTAATGCTTATTTTCATTTCATACAGACTAACATCCTCATCTTTGTTGCTATCACAATGTTTCAGCCATTGTACTCTCTAGCCTTTGTCAAGTGTCTATTGATGAAGGTAACCATCAGGGAATTTGGGAATGAATTCTCTATTTAATCTATTTATATGTTGGTTGGATGATTTTATGACATCTCAACTTTTGTTCGATTATTTAATTTTGTATGGAGCACCCTATGAGAACTGAAAGGACTTGGTACATGATAGAACAAGCAAACTTGGCAATTTTACTATTCTTATAGAAAACAAAACAAAACAAAAGAACTTATACTTACAATCAGAAGGAGACAAATTAAATTTCTAGGACATATCATGAGGAAAGGGAGCCTATAGAATTTGATACACACAGGACATACTGAAGGCAAGAAAATCAGGAAGAAACAGCAATTAACCTACTTAACGTGTTTATGTCAATTACTGGCTGAAATAGGACAAGGAGGGATGGTAAAGAGTCAAAAGTTACTTAGAGCAATTAAAAACAGGAAGCTGTGGAGAGCGATGATCATCCACTTCCTGAAAGGACTTAGCAGATAAAAGAAGAATGGTTAATTGTAGAAAATTAGATTTAATAAAGTAGACAAAGTTGTAAGCCGATATATCAACTCAAATAAAAATTTAAATTATTTTCATCCTGACACCAAACAATTTTTTGGTAAATATGTTACAAAATTCCAGTCTTCCAGCTTCATTTCCATGTTAATCTTCTTTATGTGCCATGTTCCCTCAGAATGTAGGCGATCATGGCTCTCCATAACTTCCTCTTCATTGTAGTTCTTAATAAATTTTGACTTGCTGTTATTTCTCCTAAACCCTGTTCTGCCAACCATTCAGTAAAGTTCACTAAATATATTATACATTGTTTTCCTTTGTTCCTCTTGCCCTCTATCTGTCCCATGAGTATCAGATTTTCCAAGCCCTCTTTCCTCATGATGTACCCAAGAAACTTCGAGTGTCTCTTCCTGATGCTAAGTATTAATTTTCTTTTGTTTCCATTTTCTGTAAAACTTTGTTGTTGCTCACCTTTTTAGTCGATGGTATCCTTCTGTAGAAACCACTTCCACCATAAAAATAAAAAAATTGGTTATAGACAAAAAAAGATATTTGCAAGTAACTGTTGCAAAATATATAACAGAATTACCCCCCACTACATTTTGATATTTATTTTACTGATTTACCAGGTGTACCAGGTGTAGTATAAATATTTACTCATTATCTATATATCTATAATTCTCAAAAAGTGTGTGTATGTATGTGTGTGTGTATGTATGTGTGTGCATGTGTGTGTGTGTGTGTGTGATCGGATGTTGTTTATGCATTTCCACAGTTTTCATCCAATTTCGATTAAATCTTTCTTGTTTGATAGATAATTCTTCAGTGCCGGTTTTGAGTCCAAATTGGCTGGAAAAAATTACAACCTTGAAAGTGAAAAATAAAAAAAATGATTTTTTACACTTTGTGCAAAAATAACAAACAGCATACATTCAATTTAGAGAGTTGAAATCTAACACAAAAGATTATTATAATTATAAAAAAAATTATATTATAAATAAAAATTATTGTATATTATTATTATTACAGTCCATGGAAGAGGTTCCTTACTTGCAAGATTGAGAACACAAAAACGGCCCTTTTCAGGGCCACCACACAATTCATATTGTTAATCCCCTATTTGGAGATGTGCCTTAGTTTCACCCAATTGTTGTTACTAATATTGATTTTCAGGTGGGGTGACTTTAAATTTAAACTGTTCCAATTGAACGGCAAAAATTCCCAGTAATGAAACTCCTGGGTGATGACGGGTTATACTGCTAGTTTAAACATAAATTTAACTTAACCTATTTGTAAAAATAATGTCAAATATAGCTTAAGGCTTCTTGATATTCTTTTGTTTTATTGGTTACAGTTTAATTAACTGTGATGACTCAAACACAACATCCGCTCTGGGTATGACAATAAACTACATCCGTGTCCTGGGTAAGACAATAAACTACTTCCAATGGCAAGGTCTCTGATCAGGAGGTTTTGAGGAGTGTGAAACCACCTCTTAATTGCTGGTGTTCCCAGGTCCACCCTGACTTGGGTTTGTAGCACCTGTTAGGGTCCCAGCTGTAGACAAATAGTTAACCCCCAAACTGGGATCAAAACACTATGAAAATGTAAATACTAGAAATACTTTGTAAAATAATTATTGCCAGCAATACATTTTTGGGAAAAAAAAATTACTAGTAATACATCCTTGAAAAAAAAAAAGATTGCCAGCAATACATTTTTGAAAAAAAAAATTACCATAAATAGATTTTTGAAGGAAAAACAATATTATTAGCAATACATTTAAAAAAAAAAAACACAAATTGGGGTCAAAACATTATGAAAGTGTAAAATTAGGTTTTAATACTAGAAAAACTTTGTAAAAAATTTTATTACCAGCAATACATTTTTGAAAAGAAATATTACCAGCAATACATTTTTAAAAAAATATTACCAGCGATACATTTTTGAAGAAAAAATATTACCAGAAATAGATTTTTGAAGGAAAAAATTATTACCAGTAATACATTTTCAAAAAAAAATATTACCAGCAATAAAAATTTTGTTGGCATTAAAACATCCATTGAGGTTGATATGTCATAAAACAAACCAAATAAAACCAAATCAATCAAAACATGATCAAATTGTCACATTGAAAATGGCTGGTATTAAGAATTATGAGGTGATAAATCAGTTGAATGTTTGCAGAGAAATTATTTTTAAAGTGTGAAGAAATTTAAAGAGGAGGAAATAACCTCACCAAATCCAATTCCAGGTTAAGAAATGTTCAATTTGCACCAGGAGAATCATTGAGACCCTCAAGAAGAGGGTGAAGAGAAATCCATAAATATGTATGAAGACGATGACAAATGAGCTGGACAGGTCACTAAGGCGTGGACTGTGAAAGAGTATTGGTAAAAGCCATTCAAGATTCATCAATGACCACTGCCCTCAAGTTCCTCCAAGCAAAAACTGCTTGGCAATGGGAAATTTTGGAGGGGAGCAGAGCATGCCACAGGTATTTTCACTATGGAGGCTATGGACATTGGACAACTGCCAAGATGATACAGTTTACACCATTTCATCGGGAAACATTCCCAAAGGTCTCAGAACACATTTCAAGCAAGAGAAACCAAACAGTATCATGATTTGAGGTGTTGTTGCTTCAAAAGTGCCCATGGTGTTCATAAAAAAGGAGTGAGAATGAACAGGAAAGTTTACCAGTAAATGTCAAAGAGATGCGTTGCATTGGTTGTCAGCCACATTTGGAGTCTGCTATGTCTTATTTCAAGCTGGAACTCCGACACACATGGTGAATCTGATGCAGAACTGGTGCAAGAGACAGTTCTGTGGATTTTTTTACGTCAATTTAGCCTCCATCAAGTGCTGATATTAATCCTATGGACTTTGTGATATGGCCCATATTAGAGTGCAATGTTTCATTATCTTATAATCAAATGTTTCAGACATGATAGAAGCAATTACAATTCGAGTGAAGAGATGGTAAAGAAGTCATGCATTTAACTTGAGAAAAGAAAATAGTGAAAGCACAGGATGCTCATTTTGAATTGTAAGTATATGTGAATTATTGCCATTAAATATAACAATTAACCTGTAAATGTTTATTAACCAAAACCTGAAACGTTTTATTTTTATGATAAAATGAATGAAGTGTAAATGAAGTCCTGCTGTCAGATATGGCCACAAGCTACTGAGTTCTCACTTTCCAGTCTTGATAGGTTCCAAAAGCATCTCCACATCCTTGTGAGGGAGAAATTATTTTCCACTCTGCAACCCCTCTCTCTTACAGACAAGATGTAGCAAGCCTCTCACTGCTCTATCACTACTTCCATGGAAAGTGCTCAAATGAACTACATTCTGTAATTCTGCCACGTCTAACTTTCATGGCTAGAATCTGTCATACTACTCACATTGTAACAGACCATACTTATCCCCTCTGTATTCCATTCGTGAGAAATAAGTTCCGCTCAAGCAGCTTCTTAACACAAAGCTTGCTCTGTGGAACTGACTCCCAAGAGAATGTTTTCCTGATCATTACAATCGTAACCTGTTCAAGTCTAGGGTTAACTGTTATCTTCCCCAACTATCTGCATAAACTGTGCCTCTTACACTGTACCTCTAGTGGCTCCCAGGCCTTTTACAGGGTGAATCTCTCAGTTACATATATATATATAAAACGCATTGCTCTTCAACTGAATTGAATTGAGCTCTCCGGATCACTGATATATTTTGTATAGAAAATGTTAAAATTTCCCTTTCTCTCAGCAGTGCGACAATAGCCTAGCGGTAGAATCTCTGACTGATGTCAAATCGGTCGGGTTTTGAACCCGGCTTGAAGCAATCGGACATCTAGCCACACTGATACAGTGAAACAGTCTGTCTGTGGATGACAATATATATGTTTCATTGAATAATATAGGTATATTGTGTCTGCTTATTTTTATACTGATCCTTTCCAGTTGTCTAACCATTTTCTTGATGTTGAGATGAAATTCATCAAGGAAGGCAGCATAGTTTTTTTTTAATCCAAGTACTTTTGGCCTTTTATTGTAACTGTAATAAAAGTAATTGACTTAAAAAAAAAAAAAAACTATAGCATCTTCCTTGATGTGTATCTTAACATCAAGAAACTGATTAGACAACTGGAAAGGATCAGTATAAAAATAAGTAGACACAATATGTCTATAGTATTCAATGAAACATGTTTGAATGAAGATATGCTATATATATATATATATATATATATATATATATATATACCAATGCTGTCAAAAAGTTATAAAGGCATCTCCCCTATATATAAACCAAAGACTGACCTCCGACAAATCATTTTTTTTAATTTCCCTTGCTTTATAAATTCTTATAAACAGCAACTGTGTCTCAGTGTTGAATATTATTCAAAGACATTGGCTTGACTTTTTCAAAGACGTATTTTTTCTTTTACTTCCTTTATTCAATTTAAATATTCAAAGTGATATTCATTGTATTCTGCTAGCATTCAGCAAATTTAATTGGATTTTCTAATATAGGCCATTTCAATTATCTACTAATATTGTATTGATCAGGAACACCCTCAAAACATATTGGTTTATTTCATTTCCATTTGTTCTTGCTTTCGTTCAATTATTCTTTCTTCATTTCCTTTTTTTTTTCTTTCCCTCTGTTCTGCCTGATTTTCTTGCCTTTTCTTTCTTTGTCTTTTGTTTCTGCTATTCATAAACTCTTTTTTCTTTCTTTCTGACTATTTTTATTCCCTTCTTTTCTTTTGTATTACATTTTTCTTTTTGTTGCTACCATAATTTATGGACATTTTAAAAAAAAAATTTTTTTGCTCTTTGTCTTAAGTCTCATGACAATGACAATAACTTCTTCTTCTTCTCCTCCTCCTCCTCTACTGTCTTCTTTAATCTCTCATTTTATTTTATCCTTTGCTATCTTTTCATATTTTATTGTCTTTTATTTTCCTAATTTTGCTTTTTAATAATTTACTCCATATTCTATTTTCTTTCGTCCGTGTAATTCGTATAGTCCTTTATTTTTCCTTCTTAATGTAAATCATATAATTCTTTCCTTCCTTTCATTTTTTTATATTTTTCTGTCTTTCTTCATTTAAGTCATATCTTCTTCTTTATGTGCCATGACTCCAATCATGGCTCTCCACAATTTCCTATCCTTTGCAGCTCTAAATAAATTCTGTATTTTCTTTAATTCTAAACCCTGTTCCACCATCCATTTTTCGCAGTCTCATCAAGTATGTTATGCAGCATTTACCTCTGTTCTTATTGCCCTCAATCTTTCCTATGAGTAACAGATTCTCCAAGCCCTCCTTCCTCATTATGCATCCCAGGTATTTCAACTGTCTCTTCCTAAGTTCTGTTATTTTTTGCTTTGTTTCATTGTTTTTCTCTATTTCATAGTTATTTTCTCTTTTTCTTCTTTCATATTTACTTTCTTTCTTATGTTCTTTCTTTCTTGCTTCCTGGTGTGACGATAAACTACATTCCGCAGCAAGGACTCTGATCAGGAGGTTTTGAGGAGCGTGGATTGCTGGTGTTCCCAGGTCCACCCTGACCCGAAGTGGTAGCACCTGTTAGTGTCCAGGTATGGACAAATAGTTAACTCCTAAACTGGAGTCAAAACACCGAAAGTGTAAAAATAGGTCTTAATACCAGCAATACATTTTTTGAAAAAAATTTTACCAGCAATATATTTTTGAAAAAAAAAAAAATTACCAAAAATACATTTTTGAGAAAAAAATATTACCAACAATACATTTAAAAAAATATTATCAGCAAAACCTTTCTTAAAAAAAAATATTAAAAAAAATCTTGTTGACATTAAATAACTCATTGAGGTTGATATGCCATAAAACAAAACTAATCAAGCCAAACCAATCTTTCTTTCTTAATGTAAACCTTATTATTATTTCTTCGGTACTTTCTTTTATTGTTAGTCTTTCTTTTTCATTTTTTCTTTCTTACTTTTTTCCCTAATGTAAACCTTACAGTTTTTCTTTCTTTCTATCTTATTGTTTTTATTTCCTTCATTTTTCTTCCCCATACTTTCTACTTCTCAATTTTTTCTTTCATTTCTTAATTTTTCCCCCTTTTTATACTACTTTCTTTCTTTCTTTCTTTCATAGTTACTTTCTTAGTTTCTTTCTTTCCTTCATACTTTCTTTCTTTTTTTCTTCTGTTTTGTCTTTTGTTCTTTCTGTCTTATAGTTATTTCTTTAATTCTTTCTTTTAATTTTATTGTCTATTTCTTTTTCTTTCTTTGTTCTTTTTTCTTAATGCAAACCTTATAGTTCTTTCTTTTTTTCGTAATGAAAACCTTCTAGTTCTTTCTTTCTTCTTTTTTCTTTATGCAAGCCATATAGTTCTTTCTTTCTTTCTTTCTTTCTTTGATTTTCTTTCCCCATACTTTCTACAGAGTGCGATGGATAAAACTGTCGTCTAAATTATGCAAAAATGAAAATAACACTGACATTTCATTTCAACAGATATATTTACCAAAATTACACAAAAATATCTTGAAATATTAAAGAGTAAATTTATTCAATAAAATCACCATTGGTTTCAACCATACCCGAAAGATGACTTCAGAATCTCCTGCATCTCTTCTGGATGGTCTCCTTGTTTAACCTGGTGAATGCTGCCATAATCCTTGCCTTCAGTTCATCTTTGGTTGTTACAAGAATTTTTGTTGGTCTCTTGCTCAACTGCACCCCACACAATAATCAAGGATGTTGCTATCTGGGGACTTAGGGAGCCAGCTGTAAGAGGTGATGTATTCACAGAAATTGTCTGACAGCCATGACTGGGATCTCCTGCTTGTGTGGCATGGTGCAGACTGTTGCCAGACATAGTCTTCCAGCAGCCACCTTCTTGACCCAGGGCAGTACTACCTCCTCGAGGCAGGAGTCTGAGGCTCTGTGAGAAGATGAATGGAGGCATAACATCACCATCAATAGTGATCACTCCAACCACTACGATGTTGCCATCCAACTCTTTCTGAATCCTCTGCACTGTCTTCAGATTGACACACAAAAACTCTGAAATGTTTTTATTGGAACATCTGGTGTGAATGCCAAGCAGTACAGCATAATGTTTCCAAATTCCCGGTAGAGTGAACTGCATCATGGTGCTCTTTTTCTCACAGATGGTACCCAACTGACCCAACTATACTGTGCAGTCAACAAAATCAAAAACAAAGCACCTGCACAAAATTAAAAATAAAAATGGCGACAATTTACAAATTCAAACCCTGTACTTTTCAATTTAGTTCTTTCATTACTTAATTTTTCCCTTTCTCTTCTTTTACTTATATATGTCTTTGATCTCTGAAATAAAATCATAATACATTCAACATTGGTGTTAAAGAGGCCTCCTACTCTAATTAAATATCCAATCAAAAGCATAGGTAAGCCATTAATGATAACATTATCAAAGATGAAGACAGCCATTGTCAGCTAGCTGTGTCAGCCATTGTATTAATGTTAGCACCAAAAACTACAAGGACTTTAATTCTTAATTCTAAGGTTGACCATGATTTCACTAGCAACAATGATTCTGTCTTCTTTCATTTTGCATGTATCCATTGCTGTTAAGAATGTGACACATGACATCTTTAATCTGTTTCCTAGAAATGCCTACAACATATCAATATTTACAGACATCAGGGATTCCTCTGGTACAAATCTCTTTATGATGGTTCTCAAAGAAGAACAAAAATTAAAGTTCAGGAAGAATTGTGACAGCAAGTCAAAAATATCTCACAGAAGTCATAGCTGTGGAAAAACTGAAAACTCATAGCAAATATCATAAGATTTTTTTTTTATCCTAACAATATCACATAACTGAAACCATTTGCAGAAAAACTGTATTTCCCACAACCTTGTGAGTTTGATCCTCACTAAGTGCCCCATACAAAAGCTGATATCCAGTCCTCCCTAGTCTTTTGAACAGGAGTATAGGTTTATCCTCTGTTTAGGATTAGGTTTCTGGTTCCTTCTAAAATCTTTTCTTGCTTGGGGTGAATTGATTAAGAAAAAAAAATATAACCCAACAAGGGTTGACATGTCATAAAATCAGCCAACCAAACACTGGGTAATGTTTAGTGAGGCTAATCTAATCAAATCATTATTATTGAGTATTGAAATTGATCCTCACTGAGTACCCCATACAAAATTGAAAATTAAATACTCCCATATGTGGTGACATGTTGCAAAATCAGCTACCCAAAACAATGGTAGCTAGGCTAGTCTCATTGACCATTACTACTGAGTAGTGAGTTTGATCCTCACTGGGTGCCCCATACAAAATTAGACATTAAATAACTCCCAAATGCTAACATGTTGTGAACTCAACTAACCTAACATTAGATTTGGTAGGAATTGTGCCCTTGTAATAGTTTGAGCACTCAACAGCTACTAATATGTACGTGCTTCAGGGTTGACTTTACTACTGAATTGGGAATTTGAATCACACTAGGTGTCCCATAAAAATTCAATATTTATTCAATGTAGTAAAAATCAACCAACATAACTTAGTCTTTAACACAAATTCATAATGACTGACGAAACGATGATTTTGTTTGTTATAAAAATCTTTGTTGAGTTATTCCTTCAAAATTAAGTGACTTTGATCCACACTAGGTGCCGTATACAAAATTGTTTGTTATGAAAATTGTGTGCTTATTTTTATATTGATCATAACTCTTTTCTTTAAAAAGCAAGTCTTTAACAACAACAAAAAATGTTACATATTGTATGACCCATGTAGGTTGGAGTTGATGTATGAAAAAATCATTTCTATTTAAAGGTTATTATTCTTTGATCATTTGTATGGTTATGTTAAGATAAACATCAAGTTTGTAAAATCTTCTTTTCTTCTTTTACATGCTGTGCTCCTTCGGGATGTAGGCAATCATGGCTCTCCATAATTTCCTGTCCTACCTTGCTCTAGGTAACTTCTGACCAATTACTACAATTCATGAATACAAAACTGCAAGGTTACTCATTGTTTCCCCTTGCTTTTCTTGCCTTCGAGTATGACCAGTGAGTGCTAAATTTTCTAAGCCCTCTTTCCTCATTATCCCTGTATTCTCAGTATTAATTAGTAGAACCATATTTCTACCAATTCAAATCTCTGTGAGTAGATTGTTCAGCATTCATTGTCATATAGAAGATTAAATGTTATATAGCAATTCAGCACAATTTTCTTTGTTTCTAATGAAATTTTCCTATTTCTTAATACTTCCCTTAGTTTCTGTAAGGTACCTTTCACTGGAAGAAACAGCCCATGGTATGAGCTATGTAATAGGAATGTCAAAATCAGACAGTTACAGAAATGTAATTTTTTATAATCGGGTTCACCCCAAGTAAGGCAGTAAAGCCACCAAGACACAAGGAGTTACTGGGTGTGGAAGAGTTAGAAACAAACTTTACTAAGGAGTGAGAACAAAAGAAGAGTAATCAGGAGGACAGTAGATAGATATCGCCATTGCATTTAAATTTTTGAATATTAAAGTTGGCTGAAAAGCATGGAGCCAGAAGCGAGTTTCACAAGATGGAGAGTGTATTAACAAAGAATGGAAAATATGACACAGAAATCCAAAGGTACACTTTAATGGTAAAGGTAGTTCTGGAGCTAGTTATGATTAGTCAGGAGTAATAATTAACCGTAAGAAGAGA
Organism: Acanthosepion esculentum; assembly: GCA_964036315.1. NCBI lineage: Eukaryota > Metazoa > Mollusca > Cephalopoda > Sepiida > Sepiidae > Acanthosepion > Acanthosepion esculentum. Next base: position 46,546,268 of record OZ038487.1, read on the forward strand.
GAATGCATAGCATTTGCAGTTGGAGACTAGCATTGTTATACAGTAAAATCACTTACTGCTCTGCCCAGAAAATGATCATTGCTTTTCAACTGTGTCATTCAAACCAACCAATTGCTCACTGTAATAATTGGCTGTTTATCTAGGTCTCGGTAATTTATAATGAATTATTCTCCTTTAAACCTACTAAGAAGAGAAAGAAAGTTTTACTCTATTCAAATACTGTTTAGATTAAGATGTTGAAGATGATTCTGTAACTAGCCATAATTTTCTTTACACTGGATACTTTTAATGGATTCATTTTTTCATATCTACTTATTCTCTTGTCTCAAAATAACTTCTTTCTGTGTCAAGCAAAAAGACAACTGGGCAAACTTGGACCTTTGTGCCGACAAAAAACTGAGTGTCAAAAAGACGGTTTTTCCATTAACGCCACCATTATTTTAAGTACCTTCACTCTGCACTAATATTTATTGTTTTAAAAGTGATGATTAGGATTGTAATAAAAGCTAAACATTTGAAAATGAATTTATAAATTTTCTTTATTCTTGAGAATTGAGAACAAAAATAAACACTTTTATTTATTGGATTCTTTATTTACACTCATGTTTGGCAAAACATTGGCTAATTTCCAATTGATTCGAGTTTTATAAAATGGTAAATAATAAAGATTTCCTTATAATTGTTCACATATTTTAATAATTTAGTAAATTTTTAAAAATAAAAATTTGTTTTCATATTTATTTCCTTATAAATTGGTAAATGATAAATATTGCATTGCATTAGTTTTAATTGTATTAATTTTTAGAATGTTGAAAATATAAAATTATTCTTGCAAATAAAAAATCTAATAAATAAATCGTATTTATTTTTTTTGTAAATTCCCAAGAACAATAAAACTGTATAGATTCACTTTCATTATCTGTTTAGGATTTATTACAATTCTAAACATTGCATTTTAAAACAACAAATATGCATGAAGGTAGTAAAAATAATAGTGGTGTCAAGGGAAAACCATTTTTTATGACAATTTTTTTGGCTGGCAAGTGATTAAATAATTTCTTTATGTTCCTTTCTATAAATTCATGTCAAAACCCCCTTTCCTATCTTCTGAACCTTTCCTAAAGATTGTAGACAATGCATTACAAGCAATAAAGTTAGGTCACTGTGTCACACAGGACAATTTTTCTGCCAGAATTTATCATACACATCTATAAGTCTACCACTCATCCATGTTTAGAATATCATTACCACATGTGGTTTGGTGCCTCCACTTCTTACCTTGAGCATCTTGATAAAATCCAAAGAAGAATCAGCAATATTATCAGTCTTGATCTGGAAGCTCAGCTTCAGTCACTTTGCCATCACCATAAGGTTACCTCCCTGTGCCTTTTCTATAAACACTTTCATGGTAATTGTTTGGATGAGCTCTTTGCTAGACTTTATGAATTTAAGCACAGTACTAGACCGGCGTCTAGATTTCATCAATTTACATTTGAGCTGGCTAGATGCAACCGTAAATTCTATGCTAACAGTTTTTCACACACTTCTCACGTTGTTGTGGAGTTAGGAAAATTGGTATAACCAAGACACGGTAACAACTTTGTTTTTTTTACAGTTTATATAAAAAAGAATAGTCTGTGGTTGAAATTCAACACACACACACACACACACACACATGAATACACACAAACATGCAACTTTTGTAATCTTCATACCTCTTATATACTTAAAGTAGTTGAACATTAACAAAATCACTGGCAAAAAAATGGTACCTACACTTGGCTATTGAGAGCAGCAAAAAATGTCAGCCGGAAATAATATATGGCTTATGGAGAACTATATACCAAACATTACAGACAATCTGTGAAAGTTGTTGTGGAGTTATTTCCACAATAGAACTTGTAGTCGGACTAAATGCGTCCTAAATGGGTTAAACGTACAGAAACGTTAGGAACTTGTAATAAAGTGTTACACAGAGTAATCGAGTTGTAGTCGCTGAACACTACTCCTCCCCTCGACTACTACTGACTCCTACTTATAATAGGTGGGAGATTCTATTACCTATAGACTAGGTGTCTTTCACTATAACACACTTGTAGAACTCCCTACCAGCTCCATACTTTCCGGACAAATTTAATCATTAAAGCTTTAAATGCAATGTCCATCATTATCTTCTGTCCTCCTGATTACTCTTTTCTCTACCTGCTCATTAGTAATGTTTGTTTTTCTAATTCTTCCACACCCAGTAATCTGTTGTGTCTTAATGGCTTTAGTGCCTTGCATGGGGTGAACTTGAAGCACTGAGAAAAATTCAAAGACACTCATAGAATTTTCTTTTTATTGTTCAAATGATGCAGCTGGAAACTTTTGCATCAACTTAATAATAGTTATGGCAAAGATAGCGAAGAATGTCAAAGGCGATGAAAAGAGTTATTTTTAAGGGACAGGAACAAGATGCACAAGTTATGATTTATCTGTAGTTAATAATGATATTAACTGTAAAGAAGGCATCTTTGGAGACAAATCAAGATTTTTTTGTTGATAGACAGAATTTAAGAATTATGTCAGGGTTAGGTCAGCTGTGCTGAACTAAGTAACAGAATTATGTACCTTAAAGAGATGAGAGAGTACATCATATTCATTCACCCATGACTGGCACAAACAATACTGTTTACAGGAGATGTGACTGGAGATTTTGACTTGGATTGGATGAAATGCTGCCAAAATGTCTGAAAGAATTAAAGACAGACAGACAAAAGGACAGAGAGAAATTAAAGAAAAGAAGCAATTCTGGTATGAAAGAACTTGTGAAAGAAAAGACAAGATTGAAAAGATTTGAAAAGATAGAAAAAAAGAAGGAAAGAATAAGAAAAGAGAAATAATACATAATAATAATAATGTAATTATTATTATTATTATACTTATATTATAATTATATTATAACTATTATTATTATTATTATACTAAATACAATGATAGTGATATCAACTTTTTAGAAGAAGAATATAAGAACACGAGGTGTAGAAGGAGGAGGAAAAAGAAGATGAGGAGAAGAAAAAGGAAGAGGAAGCAGATGAGGAGAAGAAAAAGGAAGTAGGAGAAGGAAGAGGAAATAGATGAGAAGAATAAAAAGGATGGAGAAGAATAAAGAGAAAGCAGATGAGGGGAATAAAGAAGAAGAAGAAGAAGAAGAAGAAGAAGAAGAAGAAGAAGAAGAAGAAAGAGTAGGCAGATGAGAAGAAGAAAAAAGAAGGAAGAGGAAGCAGATGATAATAATAAAAAGGAAGGAGAAGAAGAAAGAGGAAGCAGATAAGAAGGATAAAAAGGAAGGAAGAGGAAGAAGGAAAATGGAGAAGATGAAAAAGGAAGGAAAGGAAGGAAGAGTCAGTAGATGAGGAGAATAAACAGGAAGGAGAAGAAAAAGAGAAAGCAGATGAGGAGAATAAACAGGAAGGAGAAGATGAAGGAAGAGGAAGCAGATGTAGGGAATAAAAAGAGAGGAGGAAGAGGAAGCAGATAAGGGGAATAAAAAGCAAGGAGAAAAGGAAAGAAGAGTAAGCAGATGAAAAGAAAAAATGAAAGAGAAGAGGAAGAATATGAGGAGAAGAAAATGGAAGGAGAAGAAAAAGAAAGGAGAAGAATGAAAAGGAAACAGATGGGAAGAATAAAAAGGAAGAAGAAGGAAGAGGAAGCAGATGAGAAGAAGAAAAAAGGAGAAGACAACGAAAAAGGAAGGAAAAGAAGAAAAATAAGTAGATGAGAAGAAGAAAAAGGAAGAAGAAGAATGAAGAGGGAGCAGATCAAGAGAAGAAAGAAGAAGAATGATGAGAAAGCATATGAGAAGAAGAAAAAGGAAGAAGAAAAATTTGAGAACAGCACGTGGAGAAGAAAAAGAGAAGTAGGAAACAGATGATGAGTAAAGAAGAAGAAGACGAGGAGACTGATCTATTTTTTTATGTTTATCAACCCTTTGTGCTTTACTTAAAAATGAAACATATTTTGGATTGTAAGAGATCACTTACAGTACAAGAGAAAAAGCAGTTCTGATGACAATATGGTCTATAATGATAATAATGAAAATGGGGATTTTATTAATAACAAATACAATGATAATAACAGCAGAAGCATCAACTATTAGAAGAACAAAGTAATAGAAAAATGTTGAATAATGAGGATGATGACAAGAAAGGAAAAAATAAAAATATAGCAAAGGAGAGCTAAATGAAAAAAGAAAAAGAGGATACTGAAAAGTAGGAGAGAGAGAGAGAGAGAGAGAAAGAAGGATAGAAGAAAATGTAAAAGAGGAAAATGGGATGAAAGAAAGCAAAAAGTCTGGTGAAGAGGACAAGAAGACGAAGAAGAAGATGGAGAAGAGGATGAGGATAAAGATGCAGAAAGTTATGAAAAAGAGAAAATAAACAGACCAAGAAGTGGAAATCAATTTTTTTCTTGTGATGCAGTGAGTTGTGTAAAGTGATCATTTTAACACTGATCCCAATCAGTGAACTGATGAATGTCGGTACAGATTAAGAAGATATTTTGGTTTTAGTGATTTGTGCAGCCTCTTTTTATTGGTCTGTATGTCTTTCTTCCTTTTCACATGAGAATATACATTAATGGAGAGTACTTTTATTGGTAGAAAATGGTGTAATTATGAGGGATAAATAGAAAAGGAAAAGGAGCAAAAACTATGAGGATTTGAAAAAGAGAAGGAAGGAATAATTATTAAACTAAGCATTGTCTGGCACAAGGTCACAGTAATGGGGAGTAGCCAGTGAGGATCAAATTTAATATACTCACAAATTAGTTCATAAGATAAGATTGTTAACAATGGTACAAAAGAAAGAATTATAGGAAAGAAAGAAACAAGAAAAATTACAAATAAATAATTTAGATTAAAAGAATAAAATATTTATTTATTTGAAAACAAAATCTCCATTCAAAGGAAAATGTTTTAAAACTTGTTTCCTGTAGGTTGCAATCATTATTAGTGGCCACAATCTTATCAGTGTAAGATATTTAGACGACACAGTATTGATAGTAGACATAGAAAGAAAACAACAAGAATTCCTACAGAAAGTAGTGAAGGAAAGCAATAAGAAAGGACTTGGGAATACCAGGTGCTGTAAGCTTGGATGTGCAGGTGGTGAAATGGATAATGGCTCAGAAAGCCGAGTTCCAATTCCAGTTGCTTTCATTATATTCACTTATGTGCAAATGCCCTTAGGAAAAGGAGGAATCCACATCTTCTCCCCCCAGATGTGGGTTAATATGTAAGACCAATATCAGCCAATCATTATTATCTCAAAAAAACTCTAAAAATATTTTCTGGCTTTAATTAACCTGGAAAAAGTTGATCATCAAACATTATATATATATATATATATATATATATATATATATATATATATGTTTCAATCACCCTTATAGGGAGTAAAAGAGGATATGAAAACTTTAGTGAGGAGAAGTAAGGAAAAGGACAATAATAGAATAGGTTTCAGGAAGGCAAAAAATAATAATTGACATTGCATTTAAATTTTTGAAAATTGTAGGTAGCAGG
>OZ038487.1:46556827-46619327 GCA_964036315.1 Acanthosepion esculentum
GTATATATAAATAAAAAGGAAAGAACAGTAAGATATAAAATCCGGTGTTCTTATAGATATTTTTATTTTTACACAATAGTGCTCTATGTAAATTTAAAAAGTAAGTTACTCCAAAATTCGCTTGATGAGGAAATGGAACTAATGTCTTTGGTTTAATAACAAAATTAAATTCAGGGGCTTTAGCTTCCATTTCTGAAACATGGTTATCACTGTGTAGTGGTAAAACCATATTTTAAATCTATTAATATATATATATATATATATATATATATATATATATATATATATATGTATATTTGTAAAATTTCAGATAGAATATATCTGTAAAAGGACAATATGAATAAATACATATATATATATAGACAATATTAGTGGTAAATATACACATACATATGCAATTATATATACACATACATATATGTATAAAAATAATTCCAAGAGGATATGATCCAGGTAGAACTCAATGTCCAGGACAGAGTAAGGATATAATAAAAAGACTTAAACACTAATATTCCATGGTCATAATTTATTCCATTGGAATCATAAGAACGATCCAATTCATCAAACCTACATGAATTGGATCGTTCTTACAATTCCAATGGAATAAATTATGACCATGGAATATTAGTGTTTAAGTCTTTTTATTATATATATATATATATATATATATATATATATATATATATATAAAATACAATATATAAAATGTATTTTTATTTCATTGTTTTCCTATGGCTTGAGGTTTAAATTCTGAATTTTATATATCATCCATATACAAACCTGTTTCACTGTATCACAGCTCATCAGTGTGGCTAGATATCCAATTGCTTCAAACCAGGATCAAAACTCGATCGATTTGGCATCAGTCAAAGACTACACCTGAGCTATCGGTGTACAGCAGGGAAAGGGAATCTTTTAATGTATTATATACGTGATGTATATAAATGTCAAATCAGAAGCCATAGTGCTCAGTTCAATTTTATGAAGAGCGATCTATCAATGATTTTCTGTAGATAAATACAATATATAAAAATTATAATTTTGATGTTTTCCTGTGATTTAAATTTTCATGCACATATGGTTTATTTGTGGCTGGTTGTACAAATATCAGGAGGTTGAAAAGGACAGGAAACTCAATTCTGAATTTTATATATATGAATTTTTACATACATGTGCCAATGATTTTCCAAAATGAACACATATATTTATTGATATTTGCATTGTATTTTTAAAGCTAATGCTCACACATAAACAATATATATCTATCTACATATTTGGACAAATATGAGAGCAGCACTTCATTTTAGGCCTGACTTGGCTTGTAACGGTCGAGGAGTCAGGTACTTACAACCATTTTTCCTGCATCTTTAGTGAGGAATCATATGCAGTCTGGGGGGAGTTTAAGGTCTAATAGTTAGTCAAGGTGACATCTATTCATTGTGACTGGTGATAGTTTGTGGTCTGATTGGCAGTGAACTAGTTTAGTTTTCGAGGTATTGAATGTAACAAGCCATTGAGATGTTAGTGCTAAATCAGATGAGAGATCAGGTACCAATCTCTGGTCGGGTCATCATGATATTTATCAATTTATATCAATAGTTATTTGGTATCAATATATATATATATATATATATATATATCGAGAGAGAGATCAATACATATAGATATCTGATATCAATATATGTATATATATATATATATGTATCAATACATATAGATGTTTGGTGTCAGTGAATATACATAAATATATATCAATATATATATATAAATATATATCGAGAAAAATCTCGCCTTTATATATATATATATATATATATATATATATATATATAGAGAGAGAGAGAGAGAGAGAGATAGCTCAATATGTATAGATAGATATCTGATATCAATATATGTATATACATATGTATATATCAATACATATTGATGTTTGGTATCAGTGTAGTAGATACATATATATCAATATATATATAAATACATATCGATAGAAATTTTGCATCAATATATATATATATATATATCAATACATATAGATAGATATTTGGCATCAATATATATATATATATATATGTCTCAATACATATGGATAGATAGATATTTGGCATCAATGTATATCTAAGTATTGCCATATAATTATGTGAATGTTTAAGTGCACATTGTCATTAACACATTTTGAAATGCATTATTTGTTAAACTTGCACAAAGCATATAATATCTACCTCATTATATTTTATTCAAATAAATCCATTTACATACGTTTATTCACATTTTGGCAGCCGCCTCTCTGTGTACATGTAAGCATCCTATATCTATGTACATATCTACATGTAAATAATTATAAGTCTTGATACTCTGTCATTAAAGTTCTTTTTATTCTTTCTTCTTCTTGAGGAGTTCTACTTCATTTTGTTATGATTCCTTGAACAAATCATCAACATATTTCCTTAAATGTGGATTCTCAGAATGAATTCCTTGTCTTTATCGTTTTTTATTTATTTCTTCCTTCCTGATTCCCTTGCTAATTTCAACCAAAATTATATCTCAAATACCTACGTACCTACCTACATACCTACTTAGATTCATGAATGTAGATATATGTAAATTGAAATAATTACAGGCTTTAAAGTGTTCGTTATCCTCTCTTCTCTCTCTCTCTCTCTTGTTTACATAAAAAGGCTTTTTCTGATTTCAACGCATTTGATGAATCTGGTGTTCTTGAGTTATTTGCTAAATTTTCACCAAAAAATTCTCAAATAATTCCTGCTTTATTTGCTGAAAAAAGATTTATATGCAGAGGATCTGAAGAATTTCAAAGTAAACTAAATTCTTTCTTCCTTATTTTTTATTATTATTTTAATTTTCTCTGTTCATTTTTTTCTATTTCATTTCATTCCATTCTTTTACCAGTTTCCAAAATTTTCATGTAATCATTGTATATGTATTTCTTCTTTCTGCTCATTTCCTCTTTCTTATATTCATAGTCTTTCTTTTTTCCTATATCCTTTAATCCTTTGTTTCTTTACTTTTAAATTCATTCTCTTTACTTTTTACACACTTTCCCTGATTTCATTCACTCTCCTCCTTAATGATTATCCATTTGTCTTCTTCTTTCTGTTTTTTTACTTACCATTTCTTTTTCAGTTTTAATCTTGAATTCTTTCTTTCTTTCTTTGAACTTGGCATCTAGTTTTTTTGTATTGATCTTTCTTTTCTCTATGTGCTTAGCATGTCTAGTTTTAATCTTTCTTTCTTTTTCTTTCTTTCTTTCATTTTTCATCTCTTCATTTTTCTTTTATTCTTTTCTGTTTTTCTAAATTTACCCCCGGTTTCATTCTCTTTTCATTCAATTTCTTTATTGTTTCCATCATCCCATTTGTTGGTTTGTTTCTTTCTTTCCTTCTTGGTTTCATTTTTACATTAACTCGATTCTTTTTTTTTTTTTGTCAATAATTCTTTTCGGTTTCATTTTCTTAAATTCTGTTACAGTTTAATAATAAAAAAAATCCTTTTACTGTTTTGAAGACTATTTATTTCAGAAGTTATACTTGAAATAAGTGTCACTCTGAAATTGATAGATTAAATTCTTCAACATTTGCTAATGGGATCGAACACTGGATTAGAAAGAACGGTGAATTCTGATTATGGTTTTAATTCATTTCCAATAAACCAGATCTTTTTGAAAAAAAATGTCATCATATTTTACTATGGTTGATTGCCAACTGAATAAAAAAATTGTACTCAAGCACAATACAGTGGGTGAATTTTTAAGAGGACTGATTTGCAGATTGCAAGACATCTGCTTTGAAAAAGTGTTCAAAATTAACATATAAAGAATTTATTGCATATATATATATATATATATATATATATATATGTGTGTGTATATAACATCAAATATCTCTCTATCTATTTAAGAAAAAAAAGAGAAATGCAGGTGGATAGAAGGCCTACAAATATATGAAAATAAAAAATTATTATTTTTACAATGAGTCATACGATGAAAACACCTTCCAATTTTGGCAAATATTCTCAAGTTTTTCATTACTAAAGGAAGGGATTTAGAAAATAGATAAAACCATAAGTTTAAGAATTAACAACAGAAAAATTAACATAAAACTAACCATTAATAAAAATTAAAAAAAAGCTAGATTATACTTAGCTTTTGCGTGTATAAAATTAAATGATTTCATAACTTGTTTTTACCAGTTTTATGCTCACACACATGCGCATACACAAGGCCGGCATGTACTACTCTAAAACCCATGACAGGGTGGCGTCACATCTGATTGTGGGTCCTGGGTAGTGCTTTGTGGCCATCACTATCATATCAACATTTGCTTTTTTTTCTACCTACATTTATATACATTACAAATTAAACTAAGCACAACTGATAGTTAAAGGATGAAAATGCTGATTTTGACTTCATTCTGGGGTCTTATATTTTTCATCAAAATCCATGAATTTCTTTTGCTTAAGCAAAGCCTAAAAAACACACTATATAAAATTCATTATTTTCTTTATCTATAATGTTCAATGTGTTAAAATTCGACATTTAACAAATTATGACAAAAGATGGAATGATCTATTATGATATGTCACTACTTTGTATTTATTTACACATTGTATTTATTTAAAAATTTTCTAGTTGAATTGTTCACCTATATTGCATTCTTGTACATAATTAGATTACACAAAATTTATATTTTATATGAATAATACTTTATGAAAATTGAGATGTAGTAGAGTAGTTGGGGCTAGAACATAGATTCAGAGTAGTATCATAAATTCAGGGGTTGCGGGGACCATCAAACCCTTGCACTGGCCCTGCACACACACACACACACATACATATATATATATATTTATTGATAGATATTAAATTAAAAACAGAATTTTGTCCTTTTTTCATTTATTCATTTATCAAGATCAGTCTTTTTCTATCTATCTATCTATCTAATGTGTGTGTGTGTTGGCATGCTTGATTATAAAAAGTACTTTTTCAAAATGTGGAAAATGTCTTAACCAATAACAGAAAGTTTGACTCAGAAATCTGAAATTACTTTGAAATAGTGAAAGACATCTTCCAAAATCTAAGTAAAGTATTATAAAAAAAACAGCAAAATTTCATTAGAAAAAAGAAAAGAGTGCCGCACTGTTATGTAATATCAGTCTTCCTATATGGCAATGAATGCTGAAGAATTTCCTCGTAGATGAAGAAGAGACTTAAGGCAACAGAAATGTGTTCCTAAAAGAAGGATGCTGAGAATAACATGGACTGAACAACTAAGAAGTTTTAAGGAAAATGGAAACAAAAGGGACACTTATACACAGTCGACATATTTTTGGACATATAATGAAGAAACAAGGCTTAGCGAATTTGATATTCACAGACATATTGAAATCCCGAGGAAATGAAGAAAACAGCAAGTAACCTAACCTTAGAAAGAGCGTGGGAAAGATAATAAAAAGACAAATATAGCTAAGTGCTACAAATAGAAAGTTGTGGATAACCATGATTGCCCACGTCCTGAATGAACGCACTACACAGAAGAATATAGAATTAAAAAGTACATTTTTTAACTACTTGGAATACTTTTCATGTGATATCATCTGTGGTGTGGGCAGTCACCATGAATCATTGCTTTTTACTACCTTCATCATTTCTGCAAATTGTCTTAAATCACTTTCTCATTCACTGCCAGAGTAAGAAGTCTCAGGATAAAGAACTCTCAAGCAGTCAAAGTTAGAGAGTTCTTCATGCCAAATTAAGATTGTCTAATTCTGCAAACCTTACAGTTTAATATAGATTACTGGAAATCTCCAAACTGCTTCAAGATTCTCATCATTATTCCTGTAGGGCCAGATTACATAGTGCCCTAGGCCAACCCACCAATGTACACTCGCTTCCCCTTGCCAATAAGTTTTGATGAGATAATTACACCAAATTATGCTAGATTATTCAGATGACTGCAATATGCCAATTGGCACTCCCTAAGCAATTCCTTTTATAAGGATTTTAGCACCTGAGGCAATTTATTGTCCCAGGCAATCTTCTAGTCCATCTAGTGCATAGTGATAGTTCTGTAGTTTTGTCACATGAAATCACAATCTTTATTTCGATTTAAATTTGGCCTTGTCTTTTTCCATGTCAATAAATATAATTCTTCTATCTACAGATTTTGTTTCCTCCTCCTAATGTTCTTTTCTTTTCTTTCACAAATAAAATAACACAAAATAATCTCATGTAATTTTTATGCTGCTAGACAAGGTAGTAAAGGAAAGCAAGAAAAAAGGACTAACTGTCAATTTTTAGAAGACAGTAGTCAACATCAAACAAATACAGAAATTTAAAATCTTGACTTGGCATCTCGACTTCAGTCACTTTCTCACTGACATGATATAGCTTTCCTCTGTCTTTTCTACAAATATTCTCATGGCTTCTGCTCTGACAATCTTTTATTTCCTGGTGCCAAGACTATATGAGTTTAAGCATGCTAATAGATTGGTATCTAGCTCCCACCCTTTTACTGTTGAATGAGGTAACTGTAACCACTACTTCAGCAGTTGCTTCTTTTCTTCACTTCCACCTGTGGTACTCCCTTCCATTTCCTTCTTTCCCTGATATCTTAAATTTAAATTCAATGTCAGTTGCCATTTTCTATCTTCTTGAATCCAGTACAGCTTTTATCCTTTCCTCAGTCCCTCCTATAACCAGACTTTTCTATCACATTCACTCTCTGTAACCCCCTGCATACTAGTGGCTTTCCCACATTGTTTGTGAGGAAATGATTAAAAAATATATATAGGAAGCATTTTAACAGGGAATGGTAAATGTGACACTAAAATCTAAATGTCCATTAAGATAGGGAAAGGTGTCTTCCAGAATCTAAGCAAATTATTAAGAACCAGCAAACTTTTATTAGAAACAAAGAAAAGAGTGCTGGAGTGTTATGTAATACAAGTCCTGGACAATTTTCTCATAGATTAGAAGAAGACTTGAGGCAATGGAAATGTAATTCTAAAAAAGAATACTAAAAATACCTGAACATATGAGCAACAAGTAAATTTTAAGGAAAATGGAAACAAAAAGGACACTTATATTCAACATCAGAAACGGACAGCTGAAATTTCTAGGACACAAAATGAGAAAACAATGATTGGAGAATTTGACACTCATGGCACATATCAATGGCAAAAGGGACAAGGGAAGACTGTTGGCTAACTACCTGAAGAACTTGCATGAATAAATGGTGGAACAAGTGGCAGAAGTCTTGGTAAAGGGACTAACTTTGTTAACATCTACAAGGAATAGGAGGTTGTGGAGACTCATGATTGCACATGAGAAATTGAAGAAAAATTATAAAAACAAAATTGATGAAAGCAACCTTTTTTTAATCATTTCATCCCAAGCAAGGTAATAATGCCACTAGAACACAAGGGCTACTGAATGTGAAAGAAAATGAGGAGACCTTAGTGAGGAGAAAGGGCAATAAAAGAACATGATCCAGAAAGACTGAAGATGGTAACTGATGTTGCATTTAAGATTTTCAAGATTGTACGTGGCAGGAAAGCAAGAGCCAGCTGAGAATTCCACAAATGAGAAGTATGAGATATTCTCTTGAGAAAAGACTGAAAATGATGAGAAAAACGTTTGTTGTAACTAACATAAGTGTTTTAGTCACCTGATTATGGTGAAAGTTTGGAAGGAAACTCCCATCAAGACTAAAAAGAGCAATTAAAAACAGTGGACTTGAGAAGTTGAATCTATACATAAAGTTCTGTGACTCCTGTAGTTCATGCATCTGTCTTCACAACCTCTAAAATAGCCATACATTGACTGATCAAAACTGAATTTTGGAGAGAAGTGCAAACATCTAAATGGGTACAAAGTTCAGTTGGTTTTACTAGGATGCATAGCTTAGTGCAATAAATTTTCATTAATCTTTTGGGAAAAATTTAAAGTTTTATTATTTAACATACAAAATACTCCCATTAACAATTTAATAATTAAAATAACAAATACTTATTTAATAAAAATGCAATATTGTTTTTTGCACATCTTTTTAAATTTTTATGTCTACAAGAATCCAGTTACCAGTTCACTCTACATTTGTGAGAACTATAAACAAATCGCAAGGCCAAACCCTTCAAAAAGTTGAAATTTGGCTCCAGAAGGAAGTATTTATTTATGGCCAATTGTATATTGCATGCTCAAGAGTAAGAAATCCTAAGAATCCTGTTGTTAAAATGGAAAAAAATAAATTTTCTTAAAACATATTGTTTATCATGAAGACCTATAAAATTGAATTAAAAAATTATTAGACTGCAAAGTAGGGTTTTTGGCAAAGTATTTTTCCAAACAAATCAGCTTATTCAAATTTCATCCAGTGATTCACAAAATTGAACAAAATGTAGAGTTTGGAAATTTTAACGACAAAATGTTAGCAATAAATTCAATAATACAGTGTAACCCGGATATAAGAGAGTTGTCGGGACCGGAGAAGAAGTCTCTTATATCCGGGTTTCTCTTATATCCGGGTTTGGTCTAATTTGTTTTATTAACACAGGCTCTAATTTGGGACCATATAAAATCTCTCTTATATCCGGGTTTCTCTTATATCCAGGTTACACTGTACTAAATACTGTGAAGATTTCCATACATATCAGTGTGTTGTAAAAAAATTCTAGTTTCAGGAAAAAATAAGAAAAGAAAAATGCTTTAAGAAAAAGATTTTTTTTAAAATTTCAACTAACAGTAACAATAGCTGTTTGGCCAATAAATGTTGAATGTTTCCTCTTCCAAATCTTTTTGCACTAATGCAGGTGTCCCCCAGGGCTCTATCCTTGGACCTACTTTGTTCTTAATTTTCATCAATGGTCTTCCTGAGGGCATCATTTCTTGACTTGATGCGGCTGATGACACAACCATTTACTCCTGTCTTGCTAGTATGTCTGATCAGTTCGATTATGTCGAATGGGCAGTTGATCTCAAGAATGATCTATGGACAAAGAATGGCTTGTAAATTTTAATGCCTTCCAAATGAAACTTCTCTCTATCAATCACCTGAAACACCCCTTCCTATCAACATGGCTGATAATAACCTCATCAGACTTATGTTCTCCGCTGACATTAAGTGAAATGATTATATTGAATCCATTGTTAGGTCTGCTGCTAAGAAAGTTGGTTCACTGAGTTGTGCAAGACAGTTTTTCTCTCCTGAATCTATCTTACATATTTATAAATTCACTATTTGTTGATGCCTTGAATATTGCTGCCACACATGGTCCAGTTTAGAGATTCTTGATAAAATACAAAGAAAAATTAGCAAAATTATTGGTCTTGACCTGGCATATCAGCTTCAGTCACTTTCTCACAGCCATAATGTATCTTTTCTGTGCCTTTTCTATAAATACTTTTACGGTAATTGTTCAGCTGAACTCTTCAATATGGTACTTAGACTTTATAAATTTAAGCGCAGTACTAGATTGGCAGCAAGGTCTCATCAATTCACAGTTGAACTGGCTAGATATAACTGTAATTTCTTTGTTAACAGTTTCTTTTCTCACATTTCTAGCTTGTTAAACATTTTTCCCCAGATCCATGTTTTCTACTTTGATCTTCAAAAATTTAAATGCAATGTCAATCACTATCTACTCTCCTCTTGATTACTCTTCTCTTGTTCTTGCTCCTTAATAATGTTTCTCTTTTTTCTTATTCTTTCACACTCAGTAACCACTTATGTCTTAGTTGGGAGCCACTGTCTTGCACAGGGTGATACAATTTAAAAAAAAAAATATTGTCATATTTGGCCCTGTTCAAAACAAATTTCTTTTTTGTGTATTTGATTTCACAATTTTTGAAATCCTAGGAAAATATGTGTTATAGTGAAAGACACCTTGTCTGGGTAATAGACTCTCCCACCTATTATAAGTAGGAGTCAGGAGTAGTCGAGATAAGGAGTTGTGGTCGCTGAACACTACTACTTCTCTCGACTACTCCTGACTTCTACTTATAATAGGTGGGAGAGTCTATTACCTAGACAAGGTGTCTTTCACTATAACAATATGAAAAGATGTCTCTTTTATATTATTTACATTTAGACTTTGTTGTTATTAACACAATGTTTTAGCTTTTGTGCTCTCCAGCCTCCTTCTGGTATTTGATCCAGGTAACTTCCTGAGAATTTTGAACTGAACCCTTTATTAATCTATGGGATTAAATTGTTCTCATTCCACTGACCATGTCTCAGGATATCTTGCTTTATTCATTGTTGCTCAGTTATTGCTCTTTTCACTGAGTCAAAATCTGTGCTATCCAGATAAGGGATCAACTTCACTATATCACCAAATTTGCAAAGCAGTATTTTAATCTATAAGGTCCTGTGGGTAATGAGGAGTATAGTACTTTGAGATTTAACCCTAATGTTCTTCTTTTTCTGCCTGCTGCTGTCACTGCTGCTGCTGTTACACTTGACTGCAACCATCGTGTTTGCTGCTACTGCTGCTGAAGCATTGCTTTCATTTCTCTTTATTTATTTTATTTCTATGCTAGGCCTACTGAGCCTAGCATATGTGATGATTCCTTCAGACAACCATTTCTCCAGTGTTGTTCATTTTATAGTATTTCTACTTCATTTTATATGTCATCATACACTGTAGGTAAACATGTTTGCACACATCTTTATAATTTATTGATCTCATGATTGTTCACTTAACTTTCGAATTAAGTCATCCCACACTATGATTAGAGATATTGAGTTTCCTTTTCATGAAAATTGCTGCCATTGATTTTCCTTTACTACTGGCCCAGTTGTCAATGGATAGAAATAGACGATGCAAGTCATGAACCATAACTGACAGATTAATTTTAAGTTGGTCAAAATGCATGCTATTATGAATCAATGCTTAAAAATATCCGTTTGCTTCAATGGTTTCTTGAATGAAACTGTACGCATGGCGGGGAATACTGTGTATTTAAAACCTTGGATTTTAAATTTAGCAACATTTAATGAAATCACATTTTTAACTCTGAAACAGTAAATGTCGTATTTTCATGTGAGGGATGGCATATCTAGCAAAATGCAGAGAGTAAATGTTAAAATCAATAGATACTCCCTATTTCAGTGTTTAAATTGGTTCAGAGTAAATTTCTATGTTTATAACTGCTTTTTAGCTTTTGTGAGGAAATATCTATCCAGTAATTTAAAATGTAATGAGACATTATATATTTATTGGTCACGCAGGCTTATCTCCTCTATTTGTAAGTCGGTATTCCATTGATATTATAACAGCAGATATAACTTAAAGACAACAATGGGAACATGCTATATATTACTATAATAAAAGAATATTTTATTAGTAAGTGAGAGAGATGAGGCTGCTATTACACTGCTTTTTATTTAGTTTGTTTTGTCTTTGTTTTTTTTGTTTATTTTTTAATTTTAATGAATTGTAGAGCAATATTACAAATGACAATATAATTAATTATATAGATAAAAAATCTGCGATTACATAATCACAAAATAAAATCAATTAAATGCAAAAATAACTTAGATATTACTATCATTTTTTTGTTAGCACAAATAAAATAGTTTTATATTTAAAATACAAAAATTTAACTATCTGGAAAGGATTTTAACAGAGGACGGAAAATGAGGGACTGAAATATGAAGATGCATTTGGACAGCAAAAATGCCTTCCAAATGCTAAGCAGAGTATTAAGAAGCAGGAAAATCTCTTTAGAAACAAAGTAAATAAGTACTGAACTGTCACGTAATATCAATCCTCCTATATGGTAGTGAATGCTGGACAATCTCCTCAAAGATGAAAAAGAGACTTGAAGCAATTTTTTTCTACTGAAAGAAGCAGAGAATAACATGGACCAAACATGTGAGCAACAATGAAGTTTTAGATAAAATGGAAATAAAAATGATACCTATACTTAATATCTAGAAGAGAACATTGAAATCTCTAGGGCACATAATGTTGAAAGAGGGCTTGGAAAATTTGATTCTCATAGTTCATATTAAAGGCAAGAGGGACAGAGGAAAAAAATGCATAACCTACCAAGAAAACTTGAGTAAATACATGACAGAGTAAAGTTTAGGAGAGATATCAAAAAAATCTACAAATGAGAGGAAATTGTGGAAAGCCATGATCATATATATTTTGAAAGGACACAACATATATTTTTTTTATACAGTTTTAATCACTATTTCCTTTGTTTTTTATTTCAGGTTTTGTCTATGCAACTGGTGACCTTCCTAGGGTTTCTGTTGTGTTCTAGAATGTTGAAAACCTTAATCTGCGGGATCAAACCCATCTCTCCTATACTTGCCACAAGTTTTTGCATCTCTATCTTCCTGGGACAATCTTCTACAGCATCCATATTTACCTTGTAATTACTCCTTGCTTGATTAGTGGTATCTACATTGCTACTAATATTGGTATTCAATTTGTTTAATTGGTCATCGGAGCAGAAGATATGGACAGATTTCTTCAGCCTTCTTATATACTACTGTCTCCTCTCTGTTTGCATGGCTGGCCATGAAAACAGACTGACAGAGTGCATCCATGTCTTCTGCATGGATGGCCCAATAAGTAAACAGTATATCAATATTAGAAGCATGACAGTACTACTAATCAGGCATGCAAGAATCCCAAGGTAAGCATAGGGGTTGGAAGAAGATATATTTAACAAATCTGTTACTTACAAAAGCATTACTAATGGTTTTACTATAGAATTGCATTGAAAATCAGAAAGAAAGAGATTTTCCATGTTCAGAAATTAATGCAAGCATTACTAATTGAATATAGCTATGATATACATATATAATCTAAATATATTACTAATTATTTTACTATAGAAACGCATTGAAAATCAAAAAGAAAAAGATTATCCATGGTCAGGAATTAATGCAAGCATACCAGAATATAGCTGTGGTATATATATAATCTAAATTTATTGTTAATTATTTTAACATAGAAATGCATTGACAGTCAGGGAGAAAAGTGTTGTTAAGGGTCTCGAATTAAATGTCCCTGACAGATAGAGCTATTATATGTTTAATAAAAGAAAGAAAATCTATTAAAATTTAAAAGTAAAAATTATTATCAATTGGAATTGAAAACCTGACTGTCCTTAATCCTCAGAGATGGAGAATAGTTTTGAGAAATGTTTGTAGAAAGCAGCATTAAAAGCGATTCCACTGAGACATAAACTACAAAATATAAGTTGCCATGTAATTCTTAATATTATTATTGATTTTGAAAAACTAGAAAACCTTGAAGTTAACAATACAAGTGATTTCTGAATGAGAAAAATAGTCATATCGTATCAAAACTTATCCAAACAATGCCATATTGAATTTTCATTGATTGAATATTGCCAGGATTTTATTATCTATTTCCATTCTACATTGTTTATTAATGGCTAGACAGTGACAATCTGGTTGGTTATGATGAAAAGCAACTAAAATCAAGATGAAAGAAATACGTGTCAAAAATAAATAATGGCTGATAATGTTTCATTTAATAAAAAATAAAGATACTGCTAGTAATGGTCAACATCATAAGTTTACACAAAAAACAATGGCATATATGATACTATAAGTTTTTATAAAAGATAATAACAAATGTAGCACTGAGCAATAGTGGAAAGATAAAAGAGTTTAAGTGTTAGATTTGATCTTCTGCTACCAATAAAAGTGCTTGTAGCGCAAATGATAAAGCAGTTACTGAATGCAAGTAGGCTTTTCAAGTCAAAATGAATGTGAGTTTGTCTTATTCTTTGTTTATTATCTATACTGTTTATTCACTGGCACAGTCATTTCTGAATGAGAAAGATAGCAATCAAATCTTTAATATCATCTCAAAACTTACCCAAACAATAGTATATTGAATTTTTATTGGCTGAATATTGCCAGGGTTACATTCTTTATTTCCATTCTACATTGTTTATTAATGGTTGGACTGCGGACAATCTGGTTGGTTATGATGAAAAGCATCTAAAATTAAGATGAAAGAAATACAAATCAAAATTAATATTATCTGACAAAATTGTATTTAAAAAAATTAAAGATAATATTTCTAATAATAACAATGTAATGCATAGTTTCTGGTTAATAATATTGTCAAGAAACACTGGAACAAAAGATTAGTGAAGGAAAGGTTTAATAACATGAGAGACATGGATTAATAATACAATAATAGGGAATACTGGAGTTCAGTTTGGCAATGCATATGACTCAACACTATGCCTTGCAATGCATATTGTGACACTGTTACTATGTGCAAAATGTTCAAATATTATTGTAGAGAAGGTTGGTCATCTTTCAACACAACAATACCAAAACAGACTTTGCTTCTTCAGTATTTTGATGAAACTGGCCTTTTAACTCATTAGTGATGTTAGTGAATGTATGGGTGTGGTGCATTGGATAAAAGTTTGAAATAAGAAATCAGAGTGCTGAGTTCAAATCCCAATCGGGTTTGCTACTTTCACATATGCTTAGTTGGAAAAGGGGTGAATCTATTTCTTTCAATGCACAGCTATGGGTTGAATAGCAGGACTGGCTGGATCCTATAGTCATGGTTGGTAACCAGTCTACTGCAGAAAGAAATGGCAACTTACTGCAGGAAAGCCTTTTGCCTTGTCAGTCATGAATTGAAGGAGATATGATTGACCAAGTGTTTATCAATCATGTATAGCACTTAAGTGACTGAGTTGTTTCAGACAAGAATAGGTCTTCTCACCAGACTTTACAGCAAAGCTATTCTAAGAGAAATAGAAGTCCTACCAAAATTTATTATTGGTGGACAAAATCTTAATGACATTAGATGAACCATGTTGATGGCATAGACAAAAAAACTGCAGGAATTCCTGGACAAGGTAGTACAGGAAAATGGAAAGAAAGGACTATCAACTGTAAAATGACAAAATATATGGTTGTTAGCAAGACAAATATACTAGGGAGAATGAATTGGAGATATCAAAATCAAGTGAGTAGGAAAATTTAATTATTGTGGCAATAAACACAAGATATAATACCAAAATCTGAAGGTACATTGAAATAGCAAAGTATTAAGAAACAGGAAAATTTCCTTAGAAACCAAGAAAAGAGTACTGAATAGCTATGTAATAGAAATTATTCTATATATCAGTGAATGCTGAACAATTTCCTCCCAGATGAAGAGGATATTTGAGGCAGCAGTGATGTGGTTCTACAGAAAGATACTGGGAATACCATAGATCAAACATGTGGACAATGAGAAAGTTTTAGGGAAAACTGAATAAAATAGGATACTTACAATCAGAAAGAGGCGTTTGAAATTTCTATAACACATAATGAAGAAAGAAGGCTTAAAGAATTTGACACTCACAGACAAGAGAGAGCATAGAGAAACAGTAAGTAACCTTATTAACAAACTTGTGTAAATAAAGTGCAGAACAAGGAGCGGAAGGGAGAGTAAAAAGATGAACTTTACTTAGAGCTACAAAGGATAGGAAGTTGGGAAGAGCCGTGATCGACTTCGTATTAAAGGGACACAGAACTCAAAAGAAGATCTATTGATATAAGTATACTATGCAACAAGACTTTGGCTAAAACATTATGAAAATTCTAAGATTATAAGCAATTGTCTTGGAAGCATCATTCTATTTTTCAAAATATTGATTTTCATTTATAAACAAATTACCAATATGAGCCAAATCTCTTTATCAATACGTATGAAAGAACTTATTCTGTCTCAATGCCAGGATGTACTGAAAACTAATTTTCAGAAATTAATTTCATTGGAAATAAATCTTTCATTCAACTGATATTGATTTATATAATAAACAAATAAAAAATAAAATGTCTTGTTTATGACATTTCTTGTGAAAATATAATGAAAATGGCCAAAAACAGAAATTATATTATTCTTGTTTTCTCCTTATAAAAGTTATAAAATCATGTAAATGTTGTTGAAATTACTTAGTATTAATGAAATCAAATTTCCAAAATACAATATAGACAAAGTTTTTTTCCTCATGATCAATTTGTAATTTTCAGTATGATAAATTTATAATTTTTCCTTGTGATCAATTTAAAACTTTTCATTATGGACAATTTATAATTTTTCATTATGATCAATTTAAAACTTTTCATTATGGACAATTTATAATTTTTCATTATGATCAATTTAAAACTTTTCATTATGGACAATTTATAATTTTTTATTATGATAAATTTTTAATTTTTTTATGATCAATTAAAATTTTTTTATTATGCTCAATTTAAAATTTTTCATTATGATCAATTTATAATTTTTCCATGTGATCAATTAAAAATTTTTCATTATGATCAATTGATTAACCCTTTATTTTCAGTTTGTTTTTTATGCCTCATACTGTATCATCTGCATATCTTAAGTTGTTAAGATTGTATTTGCCAGTAATAAATCCTGTTAGGAATTCTAGATCTCTCAGAACCATCTCACCAGATTTATTTAACCTTTAAGTTGAGATGATCCTAAAAAACTAGGATACCACAATTTATTATAGATGGCCACAATCTTGAGAAGATATGATATGCAGATGAAACTGTGTTGATGGCAAACAGAGAAAGAAAAATGCAAGAACTACACAATGTATTAAAGGAAAGCCAGAAGAAAGGACTAACCATCAATTTTAAGAAGACAGAATGCATGGTCATTAACAAGAAATAGTTGAAATCTTTGGAACACATAATGAGGACTTGGAGATTTTAACACTCACAGGACATACTGAAGGCAAGAGGGACAGCGGGAAACATTGAGTAAGCACGTGTAAATGGATGGCAGAACAGTGACTGGGAAGGATAGTAAAGAAGTAAACATTGCTAACAGCACAGAATAGGAACTTGTGGAGAGCAATGATTGCATATGTTAAATAATAGTTTCAGACTATTATTTTTTAGTGGCAGTGTATTTTGGCTCAGACTTTCTGAGGCTGACCTTTAAAGTCAGATGGTAGACAAAACAGAGGAAGTTGTTTTTGATTGGTTAAAACTAGCATGGAAATGTTAGAGAAATAGAAAGTGATTTCAAGGATTTAAGTTTTACACATTATACCACAGTAGACGTGGTTATATTGTGTCTCAGGGAACTTGCTCCTCAGTGGGTATGATAGAGCAACCCAACTGGTTACTTAAAGATGTACATATTGACATGTTTAATAAAATAGATAAGGTTAAAAATCTCTATTGTTGAAGTTCTTCTCCAGACTCCAAAACATTTTGGCACCTGGCCAGGAGAAGACAAGCGAGAGAAAAAAGCAACATTATGAGTGAATCAAGGTCATTGCCCCAAGACCAACCCCCACAAAAGGGCTATGTGACACTTATGTCCTGAAGTGACATGGTGGTAAAATTATTTGCAAGGTTATTGAGAGATTAAATTCATTAGCAATGCATCATTGACACAATTAACCTGGCCATAAGCCATGAGAAGGACATCCAGTCTGTGGTTGACAGGGTAGGAAATGGCTTGTAAACTTTAATGCCTCTAAAACGAAACTGCTCTCAGTTACCCACAATAGAGAATCTTCCCTGCTTCCCATCAAGATGGCTGATGCCCAACTCTATGAGAGTACATCTCTGCACCTGCTTGGTCTCACGCTGTCAACTGACCTAAAGTGAAACAATTACATTGAATCTATAGCTTCATCTACCACAAGGAAAGTTGGTTCTCTGTGTTGTGCCAGAAGGTTTTTCTTGCCTGAGTCCAGCCTACAAATCTACAAATCAACCATTTCATGGAATACTGCTGCCATATATGGTTTGGTGCTCCCACTATTCATCCTCAACAAAATCCAGACTGATATGCAACATGGTTGATCCTGATCCATGGTTAATCCATATATTAAATATTTCCAATTGTAATTGTACAATTGGAAATATTTAATATACCGATTAACATCTTGAAAAGTGGCCATATTGCCATGAAACTTTAAAGTCGGGGAAAATTACTGTTAAGTAATTCTTTAGTTGTTATAGTGAAAGACACCTAGTCTATAGGTAATAGACTCTCCCACCTATTATAAGTAGGAGTCAGTAGTAGTCGAAAGCAAGGAGTAGTGTTCAGCGACCACAACTCGATTACTCTGCGTAACACTTTATTACAAGTTCCTAACGTTTCTGTACGTTTACCCCATTTAGGACGCATTTAGTCCGACTACAAGTTCTATTGTGGAAATAACTCCACAACAACATTTGGCGACGAGAATTCGAACTCATACAGGGGAGAAGAAAAAAAGTAGACATATTGTCATGAAACTTTAAAGTTGGAGAAAATTACTGTTAAGTAATTCTTTAGTACATCTAAAAAAATTATCATTGCTCTATTCTTATAATTTTGAGAACTACAGCCTGTCTGAAGTTATTATACTTTCAAAAATACGCTTTTAAGTAGGCGCCCGAGGGGGTCGTCAGTGATGTTTTGACTTGGTTCATCAGGGAGTTTCGGGTCTTTCAACATCATACTCCCCATCACCAAATCGACCCAATCAGGGGAGATCTAACCCTGATTCCCCCTCACTTTTAAAACGCTAACAGTTACTCTGGCCTTTTTAAAGAGTTCTACGAAGAAAGACCACGTATTCCGCACATCTGATTACAAATCAGATAAACCTCAATAAATCAAAAAGTTCTGAACCAATATTCGTCAAATTTAGACTTGTCGATTAGTAAAATATTTAACTAAATTTTCTGCCATTTTTAATTGTTAGTTTTTGAGATATTGGTAATTTACAAAAATGGACTGACTGAAGTTAGTATGCAGGTTAAACTAATATTAACTTAAGATCTCTGGAATCTAATAAAAACTGTTTTTCTTTTTGTCCATAATATATGTTGACACATGGGTAAAGCGAAGGATCTAACAACTGCTGAAAAACAGAAAATAACAAAGTTACTGAGTGAGGGGAATGTTCCCATTGGAGATATCAAAGGAGCTTTGCAGAGATCATTGAATGATAAAGAAGGCTGTTGAAAATATAAGTTGAGAACTGAAAGCAAAGGAAAAAGCTTTACAAACCTGGTGAATTGTTAAGATGAAATTATATGAAGGTGGCAAACAATATAACAGCAAAGCAGACATATGGGAAGCAATTAAAACCACCATATTGGAAATTGATCCTGCTGAAGTAAAAAGTTAACAAAATCAATGGATAATAGATTACTGGCTGTTATTAAGAAGGGTCACTATATTGAAATGTAAAGGATTCAGAGACCTATCATATGTGTTATTTGTTCTATTATAGATGTTAATCAATTATTGATGATTTTATTAGCTTTTTATTGAAGTAAAATATAATTATTTGGTTTTACCTAATAACTTCAGATGGCAGTTTTTTAGAAAACATCGCATAACTTCAATAACTTCAATAAAACATATTGATACTACCTACAATTTTAACTCAGGCTTTGTTTTGACATCTAAATTGATTGTTTAACATTTGACAATTTTTTTACAAATCAGATTTGAACTATTGATGTTTATATGATTTGCTTAATAACTTCAGACAGAGTGAATATGAAAATATCTGCTTCACTTTTAAATCTTAAATTTTCAAATTTATATTATTATTTTTAATCAATTTGCTCCCGGCAAGGCAATAATGCCACTAAGATGCAAGGAGCTGCTGGAAAGGTAAGAGAAGGAAAAGACTTTAGAAGGAACCAGAAACCCCAATAATAGTATAAATTTCAGGGTTTATGCAGAGATGTTTGATGTATAGAATTGAATTAGAATTTAGAAGGAATGGGACACCCAGTCCTAAACATGAAACAATGGATAAACCATAAAACTAGATGAAGAAAAATATTCTGTAATAAAATTTCTCAAGAAATCTTATTAAAGGAAAAATTCTATAATAAGAGTTCTCGAATATTTACGCCGGTAGATGAAAATAAATAAAAATACTGTTTAATAAATAAATGGAGCGTCTACTCAAATATGAGTATCCATCAAAAAATAACATGTAAAGTGATAAAATCTGTCAGCTGAATAAATGAACAATCCATTACTTCTTTAGAAATTACTTTGTTTACATTCAGATATGAAAATGAGCAGATATGAACTTTTGAGAATTTAGGAGGGTTTGTATTTGTTACGGATTTAATGATGGTTTCTATTGCAAAGGAGGATGTGGGTTCAAATCCCACTGAAGAATCTTATTTTCTCCTTAATAAAATTTCCTGAATATTCAGGACATTAGATGAAAATAAACAAATATATTCTACTCAAACATTGGTATGCACTAAAAATAATGTTTAAAGTGATAAATGAATAAAAAAGCCACTATATTTATATATATATATATATATATGTATATATAAATATAAAAGTGAACATAGAAGTCAACACTTACAGGTGACAGTTTGTTTCATGCTAGTGCAATCGTCAGGCAACTAGTTGCAACTAGTTGCCTGACGATTGCACTAGCATGAAACAGACTGTCGCCTCTAAGTGTTGACTTCTATGTTCACTTTTATATTTACACACGCTCTATCTCTGATATTGAGCACTTTACCCCATAAATATAGCACACTTTAAGACTATATTTCTTCATATATATATATATATAGCATAATTAATTTCTGAGGAAGGACTGAGGTGGTCTGAAATATCAAATATACATAAAAACATAAATAAATACTTTTGCAAAAAAAACACCCAATTTTTTTCTTTTAATTTGCAACTTTTCAGTTGTTTTATCCATAATATATATATATATATCTATATATATATATATATATATATAATAGCTGGCCACTTGTATACGAGGATACCAATCTACTCGGGTAGCTAGCAAATCCGTATTGCTGACGCTCACTCAGGCACATTTGTGTTTGCTCAACACCCATGGAGCCTGTGGTTTATACTGAGCAGACCATAGTTAGAGTTTCTGGGAGAGAGCATGTTATCTAGCGTGAGCAACAATTTGAACAAGACAAGTAACACTCAAGCCCTCGGCCATGATGACTTGTGGCTTTGTGCTAGCACAGCTATCGATGGCCCACCAGAGTTCTGTCTACTCAATTTCACTCACAAGGCTTGGGTCAACCTGTGGTATGGTTTTCAGGCACTTTTCAATCCAGTCTGATGACAACCATGGTGAGATTCAAACCCAGGTCTCATGGTCAGAAAGCGAACATTCTAACCATTCCCATAAGATATATGTATATATATATATAGATATATATATATATATATATATATATGGGTGTATGTAGAATGTACAATTGTATGCAAAACAAAAGTAGGGATGGTGAGAAAAGTTTAAAAGTTTATAAATGACACATTTTGCCAATATCAGTTGGTCTTGGCTTCTTCAGGTTAGACATAAACTGTGTATAAGGAAATTGCATTGGGGCTCTCTCTCTCTCTCTCTATATATATATATATATATATATATATATATATATATATATATATATATATATATATATATATATACTCGCAGGCTTTGCAAAGTAAGATATATTCACTACTTGAAATATTTGAAACAAAAATTTTAAATGAACATTTCATTCATAAATTGGCTTGTTATAGTTAAGGAAAGTTTTACAAATAGATGCCAACTTGTTGAAGGCCAAGTAAAATGCAAATTTCAAACACTTTTCTGCACTATATAAGATGATATTCCTAAACAGAACTATTTTTGATATGAAAATCAAAGCAATCCTTGAATAAAAGAACAGTAATGAAGGACAGTTAATTAATGAAATATACTGTTTTAAAATCAATATGCAAATTAGTTAAACCTAAAGAGTGATAGCACCTAGAAGTAGATAATATATAATATAGATACTGAACTTTTATCATATAAACTGTTATAAATTAGAGTTGGGGCTTTTTAACCCAAGAATATGTTGGATAATTGTGCTCCAATTTTGTATTTCTTCATATAGATTGAATAATATAGGTTTTACTTAGCTTTATGTTTCTCTAACTCTTCAAATGTTTTATGTATAACTCTTTCTAATTTCTATTTTCCCATCTTTACACTATATTAATTTTATCTTATAAATTGTCCTGTTCTGTCACCCATGAAATAAAAATAATTTTTTGTATGGAAAATAAGGATTTATGTACATCAAATTGTCTTTAAATTAAGTGGCAGCAGAAGAATTATCATTGAACTTTTAAAAGGTAATTTTAAACATTAATTCAATATTTAAATGCAGTGATCAATTTTGAGTTCTTCTATAGTTTATTGATGCCTATCGCATCTACTCTTCCCTAGCTATTGTGATGATGGCCAAACCAAGAGTCTTCCACAGGAGCTAGCTTAAATGCTGCCAAATAGGGAAGCTTTTAAGCTAGTTTATAATAAAATGTGTACTGCAACTTGGGATACTAAAGGAAAATAAGAGTTACTCTCCTAGAACCATGAAAGCAACAATAATGGCTAATATAATATATTAATATATATTTTTAACCTTGCATAATCTGGCAACCCTGAATCTGACCTCAACGAAAATTGTTACCCGTGCCTAGCTTTTTAGGTCTTTTGAATGAGTTATGAATCATTGAAATTGGAAGAGTGGGAGTGGAGGAGTTGTTTGGACACACACACACACACACACACACACACACAAGCACACACTTATACATTGTACTTTATATATAAGATACACACATATATATATATATATATATATATATATATATATATATATATTAAAGCCATTGGTGTCTGTCAGATTTTAAATCAGAAAAATTTTTTTTGCTTGGGCTTTTGTTAATTTGTGGGCCACAGATATGATGGGGTGCAGTGGGGTGCCTGGATTGTTTGTTTTATATATATATATTAAAGCTGTTGGTGTTTTAAATCAGAAATTGTTTTTATATACATATATTAGAGTGTATATATTAGGGGTGCCTGTTTTGTTTGTTTTATATGAATATATATTAGACCAGTTGGTGTCTGTTGGATACAAACATATGAATGTATACTTAAGTATATTGTGTGAGTTATTCATTAAAAACACACTAAAAGATTAATTTTTATCATTATTTTTCTTTTTTCCTGGCATAATTTTTTGGCAAGTAGTGTGCTTTAAAATCTCATTAAACATACTAATGTAAATGCTAATTGTAGATTGAGACAACAACTATTTTTTCTCTTTTTCTTCATCACATTTTTATAATAACTTTTGTCGAAACTAAATTATAGAAAGTAGAAATCATTGCTGTTATCTTTGCCAATAACAGGGATTGACAAAAACTAACAAAAAAAAGAAAGAAAAGAAAGAAAAATGAAAAAAAAATGAAAATTCACGAATAAAATCATCCTTTCGGAGATAATGCAGTTTGAATCATCTTTAAGAGAGGGTGAACAAAAAAGAGAGTGATAGAGTGAGAGTTGTAAAACATAAGCCCCTTTCAATTAATATGGTAATTGCAGACATTATATTTGTTTTTATAGGTAATAGGAAAAAATTAAAAATAAATTTTGCTTGTAAAAACCTGGGAAAGTTCGAAGTATGTTGCAAAGTCATTAGATAAAAATGGGTTATACATTGGGTGATTGCAGAATAAAACAAAAATCGAAAGTTAGTAACTTTAGGGATTGCTGCTTTCTGAATTTAATAATTTTAATTTCATAATTTGAGTTTACCTTATATATATATATATATATATATATATATATATATATATTTAGGGAATATATCTGCATTCAAATATGTTTCATTGAATAATATAGACATATTATATCTATTTATTTTTATAATAATTCTCTCTACTTCTTTAATCAGTTTCTTGATGTTAAGATGAAATTCATCAAGGAAAGTATCATAGTTTTTTCCTAACCAAGTACTGTTGATCTACTCAGTGGTGAATTAGAAAGACAATCTTATTGTAAATGTGATCGTAGTGCAGTATTTACATTAGTCGGACTATTGTCCTCATCTTTGTCGCCATATTTGTCACAACGTTTTGGCCGTTGTACGCTCCGGCCTTCTTCAGGTGGTTGGAATTTCGAACTGAACCCTTTATTTCGATCACTGGGGTAGACTGTTCTAGGTCCACGAGCCATGTTTGATGGATGTCAGTTATCAGTTATCTCCTGGTAATTTTCCCTCTGAAAGTTCTCCACTGCCTGAACCGGGTATTGAACTCACACTCTTTGGGTCAGTCACTGGATCTAAGAAATCATAAAATTACCAGAAGATAACTGATAACTGACATCTATCAAACATGGCTCGTGGAACTAGAACAGTCTACCCCAGTGATCGAAATAAAGGGTTCGGTTTGAAATTCCAACCACCTGAAGAAGGCCGGAGCGTACAACGGCCGAAACGTTGTGACAAATATGGCGACAAAGATGAGGACAATAGTCCGACTAATGTAAATACTGTACATAATACCTCATCTCAGAAATATAGACAGACTGTGATCGTAGTGATGGTGATTTTTATAAACATGCGGGAACATGTTCTGTTATAATTATTTTTAAATTTTAAATTTATCGTTCTAGTTATGGAATCTTTGCAAAACAAACATCCCAATATAAGGGAAGTAATAAAAAATTGATGGAAATGCAAAATGACATTAGATGTTGGTTAAATGCACTACAAAATGTTGCTGCTACACTCATAAATTTTGTTTAGTGTTAGTTGGTTGCTTATGATATAGAGGATCCTGAGAAATTGAAATTATTTTCATGGTGGAGTATATTGGTGTTGTCAGCATGTATTTTCCTGTATTTTGAAGCTGAACAGGAATGTGATTTTAAATGCTGTGCAATAGAATTTGTATCTGACAAATGAAGTGTGAGACATCTTGATAATGTTGTGGCCATCAAACCAACATATGTGCTTACTTTTTTATCAGTGATACAATCTCCCAAGGCACATTTAAATTGATATACAATGTTCGTCTTTTCCAAAACACTAGTCAATGGAGAAGAATTATTATATATAATTGAGGTGGTTGTGTTAAATTTAGTATAACATATAATTAGCTTTATTGTTTACTGGGATCAGTGTGGAATATATTAGTACATGTGGGATTTTTTATGATTTTTTTAATCTTATTGGAATTCACACCTAAGGATGATCTCAAAGGAGATCAAAAGTACTTGGATAAGAAAAAACTATGGCACTTCCTTGATGAATTTCATCTTAACATCAAGAAACTGATTAGAGAACTAGAAAGGATTATTATAAAAATAAATAGACATCATATGTTTATATTATTCAATGATATATATATATATATATATATATATATATATATATATATATCCATGTGTATGTGTGTGCATATATATATATATATATATATATGCATGTGTGTGTGTATCTAGCATGAAACAGACTGTCGCCTCTAAGTGTTGACTTCTATGTTCACTTTTATATTACACATGCTCTATCTCTGATATTGAGCACTTTATCCCATAAATATAGCACACTTTAAGACTATATTTCTTCATATATATATATATATATATATATTATTGAGGAAATTGTAAGACAAAATGAAAAAAATGTTTATTTGTGACACTTTTCATCTCTTCATTGGACTGGGTTTGTTGATGTCATTGTGATTACACATGTGCATGAATGACAGATGCTGGTAGTTTCAAAATTTTTTGAAATAATTTTTGCAATGTAGCCAAATTGATCTATATTCTTTTTCTATTTCTTTCCATCATCTGTTTTTTCTAAGTATTCCACATTGTGATAACAGAAATTAGTGAAATGTTGTAAGAACTTGGACATAAATTTACTGTGGCTAGACCAGCAATTAAAGTGCTTTTTTGATATTTCATCTCAGTGAATTATTTTCTCTCTTAAGTAGAGTAGCATTTTTTATCTCAAAAGTGATCAGCGAATGTATTTTGTTAGAAAACAACACACAAAACACATTAGTTGTTCACTGTAACAAAACTGACCACAAAAAGAAAAAGAATATAGATGAATTTGACTAGATCGCAAAAAATTATCTTAAACAATTATTCAAAAATTATTCACAGTCCGATAAAGTCTAATGGATGAAATGTGCCACAAGTAAACTTATCCATTTTATTTATTTCAAAAAATTATTTTAAAATTTTGAAACTGCCAGCATCTCTTGTTCATGCACATGTGTAGTTACAACAATGTCAACAAACACAATTTGATGAAAGTCGTAAGTGATGAAACACATCACAAATAACCCACTTACATTTTTTCTTACAATTTCCTCAATACTCTGTTCTTGATATATAAAAATATATATTTTGTTATTTCATATATACATGCAACTATTTTGTGGTTGAATTTTTTATAATTTTCTGTAATGAAACTCTTTTTTCCTAGAATGCTTGTAGCTGGAGATAATGCGTGGGAGGAAATTTCTTGAATATTAAATAAAAGAGTGGATGGATTAAGGCTTTCCTGGGTGGATTTTATACTCACTAAGAATAATCATCCTGGCTTATATATTTCAAACTCAAAGATAGATAGATAGATAGATAGATAGATAGATAGATAGATATGAATAGACAGAGATAGATAGATAGATAGATAGATAGATAGATAGATAGATAGATATGAATAGACAGAGTTAGATAGATAGATAGATAGATAGATAGATAGATATGAATAGGACAGAGATAGATAGATAGATAGATAGATAGATAGATAGATAGATAGATATGAATAGACAGAGTTAGATAGATAGATAGATAGATAGATAGATATGAATAGACAGAGTTAGATAGATAGATAGATAGATAGATAGATAGATATGAATAGACAGAGTTAGATAGATAGATAGATATGAATAGGACAGAGATAGATAGATAGATAGATATGAATAGGACAGAGATAGATAGATAGATAGATATGAATAGACAGAGTTAGATAGATAGATATGAATAGGACAGAGTTAGATAGATAGATAGATAGATATGAATAGGACAGAGATAGATAGATAGATAGATATGAATAGGACAGATCGATAGATAGATATGAATAGGACAGAGATAGATAGATAGATAGATAGATAGATATGAATAGGACAGAGATCGATAGATAGATAGATATGAATAGGACAGAGATAGATAGATAGATAGATAGATAGATAGATATGAATAGACAGAGTTAGATAGATAGATAGATAGATAGATAGATATGAATAGACAGAGTTAGATAGATAGATAGATAGATAGATATGAATAGACAGAGTTAGATAGATAGATAGATAGATAGATATGAATAGACAGAGTTAGATAGATAGATAGATAGATAGATAGATAGATAGATAGATATGAATAGACAGAGTTAGATAGATAGATAGATAGATAGATAGATAGATATGAATAGAACAGAGTTAGATAGATAGATATGAATAGAACAGAGTTAGATAGATAGATATGAATAGAACAGAGATAGATAGATAGATAGATAGATAGATATGAATAGACAGAGTTAGATAGATAGATAGATAGATAGATATGAATAGACAGAGTTAGATAGATAGATAGATAGATAGATATGAATAGAACAGAGATAGATAGATAGATAGATAGATAGATAGATAGATAGATAGATATGAATAGGACAGAGATAGATAGATAGATATGAATAGGACAGAGATAGATAGATAGATATGAATAGGACAGAGATAGATAGATAGATAGATAGATAGATAGATAGATAGATAGATAGATATGAATAGGACAGAGTTAGATAGATAGATAGATAGGAGGTCAGATAAGTTCAAATGAGAATGATAATGTAATACAAAGATTAAGAGAAAGAAATTTAGTAGCTTTAATGACATATCAACTCCTGTTGGGTTATTCAGTGTGGAAATGTGTTTTTATTATACTTGAGTCAAAATGTAAACATTGCTTTAGTTTATACTGGAATCAGATAGTAGACAATGGTCATGTTTCAACTTGAGATAAAAGATAAATATTAGTCAGGTGTATACTAGAGGCAAAAAGTAAATATGAGTTGAGTTTATACTTGATATTTTCAAGCATCCCTCTGGAATGTAGTTTTTCATTAGGGGAGCTATTATGCACAAGATGGCATATATATGATTAATTAATTAATTAATTATGTAGAAAATAGGGAAATGTTTATGAATTTTACATATTTCACTAACTTCATTGTAGTTTAATTAGAAATTTGTGGGAATCAAAACATTTTTCCCAAAATCTTTTTATGGAATCACAATAAAGTAGCATATCAAATTTATAAATATTTTCCTATTTGTTCCTTAATTATTAATTCTATCAGAATTAATCTACATTTTTTTCAATTCATATATATATATATATATATATATATATATATATATATATATATTATGTCATTCACAGACAGTACTGTTTCGCTGTATCACAGCTCCTCAGTGTGACTAGAATTTTGAATGCCTCAAGCCAGGATTGAAACACAACTAATTTGGTGTCAGCCAGAGCTATCTTCACTCAGTAGAGTTACACAACTAAATCTAGCGTATTGTTTTTACAAATGTAAACAAATTACCAATCAGCCAAAGTGCTCCATTCATTTTACTGAAGAGCTTTGCATTAGTGCAGGTGGCTGTTGTTTATAGAAATAGCTTATCACTCAACAGTGCTCAATTGAAATGTATTTTCAAGAGCTAAATTATGTCATTCACAGACAGTACTGTTTCGCTGTATCACAGCTCCTCAGTGTGACTAGACTTTCGAATGCCTCAAGCCAGGATTGAAACACAACTAATTTGGTGTCAGCCAGAGCTATCTTCACTCGGTAGAGTTACACAACTAAATCTAGCGTATTGTTTTTACAAATACAGTATGAACATAGGAATCAACACTGCATGTGGAATGTCAGTTTTATGCTTCAATGTGATCTTTAAACCATATCTACTGTATGTATTTGAGTCTATATGTGTAATTGCATGCAAATGGACATTTGTGTTGCTAGACTGATAAAAAGTTATATTTCTCAGCATTTTTTGCCAGCTTGGTTTCAGTTACAAAACATTATACTTTTAAATGGTCACTACTCTTTACATTAGTGCCAAACACGACCATGTACGATGGCCCTATAAATATCTGCATCAGCAGAGCGATCTACTTAGTCTCAGCAGTGAAGATGGCATCATCATCTGAAAAATTTTGTCCACATAGACAGACTTCATTGGTTCATACCTTCACTTATGCACAAATATCCTTGACAAAAGTATAAATCCATCTCCACCCTCCAGCTATGGGTTAAATAGCAATATCTGGGAAAATCAGTTATTCTCTAAGAATTGTTAATGCTATATTCATTTTAAAAAAATTTTTATTCTAACAATTCAACATATATTTCAGTTTTAAATAACCCACAAAATGTTAATAAATTGTAAAAATCAAATCTGTCAGTCAATCCATCAATCTGAATATATGAAAGTCAGATACCAAATTGACTATATGGCATGTATGGTAGGACAGGACAGATTAAATTTGCAATATGATCCCTTCGGACTAGTGCAGGGCTTGCCATTATTGTGCTACATGCAAAAGGTTATCATCTTCTTTGAACTAAATCTGTAAATTCAGATCATTAGCATTATGATAAAATATTCAAAGTGGGTATTTAACGTGGTTTTTTCAAAAGCAAATGCTGACCACTTCACCTTCTGATGGTTGCCTCTTGAATTTGTAATGGTCAGAGTTGATGCTTTGTCTGGGTTCCATGAAAATTGTGAAGAATCATGCCTTTCTTATCCCAAAAGACAATGTATATCCTTTTGCTTTCTGGTGGCTGTCTCTTGAATTATTTCTTTGAAGAGAAATTTGCATATCATCATTTCATGCACTGGCATTTGGAATCCAGCTTGTAGTGGGGCCATCATGTCTTATCAATGGTGATGATGCAGTCCATTAACCAGTTTAGGAGGAACTCATTGTGCCAGCATTCTGGTGAACAAATTCATTTGCACGCATTCATTGAAGACCATTGTTAGTATCAACAAAATAATCATGAATATATATCTATTGTCATTGAGAGGGATCAAAGATCATTGAAGCCGTTTAAATGTAATCAGATCCAGAAGGCATACTTCAGGATTATTTAGTAGATATTCATAAACCCTTAATTATTTTAGATCATTGCTATAAATTAAAAAAAAAAAACAGTGTTATCATCTGAGACAATTAAATACAAACACTTTTAATGAAAGAGAAACAAAGCTATTTAATTAAAATTGTGACTAAGGCAAAACCTAAATTAATTTTGACTGAACAACAATAGACAGCAAAGATATGCATATGAACACATGCACATGCATACATTGTGTGTGTGTGTGTGTGTGTGTGTGTGTGTGCGTCTATGAATTATTTTTATATACTGTCTATAGTTTTCAGGAAAGTTATTATCATTCCATGTGGAATTCAGTCTGTTGAACACAATCTTCGTGCTATTTTTTATTAAAGACATATTTAGCACTGATTGGTTAATTTGTGAGGGGTGCTTAAAAATTCTCATATATATTGGAGAGCCGAGTTCAAATTCTAGTTGAATCCATTACATTCACTTACTTGCTAATACCCTTGGAAAAGGTATTACTCCTCTTCTTCTCCCTCCAACTATGGGTAAATAGTAGGACAGACTGGGTTCTATAGCTTTGGATGGCAACTGGTCTAAAAGGACAACTCTGAATTGAAAACCTGCAGATGGTCATTTGGGGACCTGGTGACATAGTGTGCATCAGGTTTTTGTATTCGGCCCTTCAAAAAGTGTGGTTGGTTGTGCACAAAGCCTTCACCACTATAATCAAATCACATGTGCTGGTGTCTGGCTGTAGGAACTGAGATGCTTGACCCTCATACATCGAAAACAATGGTAGATTCCACCATATATATATATATATATAGCTGGCAACTTGTAATTTGAGGATACCTGTCTACTAGGGTTACTAGCCAATCCCTATTGCAGATGCTCACTCAGGCACATTTGTGCTTGTTCAACACCCACGGAGCCAACCTGTGGTTTATACTGCAACTATGCTGAGCAGACCTTAAATACAGTTTCTAGGAGAAAGCGTATTATCTAGCGTGATCAACAATCTGAACAAGCCCAGCGCCCTCAAACCCTCGGTCACAATGACTTGTAACTTCATGCTAGCACAGCTAGTGGCGGCCCAAAGTGTTCCAGCTACCTAATCTCACCCACAAGGCTTGGGTCAACCCGTAGTATGGTTTTCAGGCACTTTCCTCCAGATTGACTAAATATGGAAGTCTCCTTCCTGTCAAATCAACTGTGGTGAGATTCGAACCCAGGTCTCATGGTCAGAAAGTGAACGGTTCTAACCATTCGGCCACACCCTCATAATATATATATATATATATATATATATATATATTATGATATATATATATATAAAATGATATATATTATGATATATATATATATAAAATGATATATATATATATATATATAAAATGATATATATATATATATATATAAAATGATATATATATATATATATATATAAAATGATATATATATATATATATATAAAATGATATATATATATATATATATAAAATGATATATATATATATATATATATAAAATGATATATATATATATATATATAAAATGATATATATATATATATATAAAATGATATATATATATATATATATAAAATGATATATATATATATATATATAAAATGATATATATATATATATATAAAATGATATATATATATATATATATATATATATAAAATGATATATATATATATATATATATATATATAAAATGATATATATATATATATATATATAAAATGATATATATATATATATATATATATATATAAAATGATATATATATATATATATATATATAAAATGATATATATATATATATATATATATAAAATGATATATATATATATATATATATATAAAATGATATATATATATATATATATATAAAATGATATATATATATATAAAATGATATATATATATATATATAAAATGATATATATATATATATATATAAAATGATATATATATATATATATATAAAATGATATATATATATATATATATAAAATGATATATATATATATATATATAAAATGATATATATATATATATATAATATATATATATATAATATATATATATAATGATATATATATATAATGATATATATATATAATGATATATATATATATATATATATATATATATATATATATATATATATATATATATATATATATATATATATATATATTCAGGAGTATCTCTTTATTATGCACCGAAAGTAAGATCTTTTTCAGTATTTTATCGTGGCGCCTGACGAGATTTCTTTTGGTTAATAATTACATCGACACGTCAGTACAAAAGGGGGGAATTCCTGGTTTTCCAGGATGCCTCGAACATACTGGAGTAGTCACGCAGATATTAAGAGAAGCTAAGGAAAATAAGGGCGACATCGCCGCATTGTGGTTGGACCTAGCCAATGCATATGGATCCATTCCACATAAATTATTAGAAGTGGCCCTAAGGAGATATCATATACCCGAGAAGATCAGCCTATTAATCCTGGATTATTATAACAACTTTCAAATAAGAACTATTTCCAGGTTTATAGTTTCCGATTGGCACAGACTCGAAAGGGGTATTATTACAGGCTGTACGATCTCAGCTACCCTATTCACCCTCGCTATAAATATGGTGGTCAAATCAGCCGAAGTCGAGTGTCGAGGCCCTATGATGAAGACAGGAGTACGTCAGCCACCGATTAGGGCGTACATGGACGATCTGACCATTACAACATCTTCGGTCACGGGGAGTAGGTGGATCCTCCGTAGACTTGAAAAACTTATTACTTGGGCGAGAATGTGTTTCAAGACTGCAAAGTCGAGATCGTTAGTGATCAAAAAGGGGAAAGTAGCAGATAATTTCAGGTTCTCGATATCGGGAACTACTATACCGACGTTGACAGAGAGACCCGTGAAGAGCCTAGGTAAAACTTTTTACAGCACCTTAACGGACACTTTATCTATCCGAATGACGATCTCCGAATTGGAAGTATGGTTAGCCAAGGTGGACAAGTCAGGACTTCCAGGCCGTTTCAAGGCGTGGATTTACCAACACGCGGTGCTCCCAAGAATTCTCTGGCCTTTGTTTATATACGATTTCCCAATGACATCAGTGGAGACCATGGAAAGGAGTATTAACGGCTATCTTCGCAGATGGCTGGGACTGCTGAGAGGTCTGAGCAGTGCGGCACTATGGCAAATCTAATGCACTTCAACTCCCCTTTAAAGGATTGGTGGAGGAATTCGTAGTCTCTAGAACAAGAGGATTCCTACAGTACAGGGAATCTAAAGACGCAAAAGTGGCGGCAGCAGGCATAAAAGTCCGCAATGGAAGGAAATGGAGTGCAGAGAGCGAACTGGGTATTGCGGAGGAGCGTTTGAGACAGAAGGTTCTCATGGGGACTGTGGCATCAGGTCATGCAGGCTTGGGCTACTTTCCTGGTAACCGAGTCAAGAAGGCTAGAGATAAAGAGAAAAGACGA
This sequence comes from Acanthosepion esculentum, assembly GCA_964036315.1. NCBI lineage: Eukaryota > Metazoa > Mollusca > Cephalopoda > Sepiida > Sepiidae > Acanthosepion > Acanthosepion esculentum. The sequence goes on from OZ038487.1 coordinate 46,590,379, forward strand.
CTAATTCTAGAGGAAGTACGTGCCAACGTTGAGGAAAAAAGATTATGCAAGATGGTGGGATTAAGCCAGCAGGGTGCATGGACACGATGGGAGAGTTTTTTACGGCGGAAAATAAGTTGGTCGGAGATCTGGCACTCCGACGCCAGTCGCATTAAATTCCTTGTGCAATCCGTGTACGATGTACTACCGAGTCCTGCAAATTGCATATTAGGGGGATGAGCGAGTCACCATCTTGCCCACTCTGTTCCAGGAAAAGTACGCTGAAACATATCTTAAGCGCTTGCCCAAAAGCACTTGGTGAAGGGAGGTACCGGTGGAGACATGACCAGGTACTAAAGAAATTAGCCGAGATAGTCGCCACAGCAATTAGCGATTGCAGTTGTAAGCCCGAAACGAAGGCGATCTGTTTCATCAAGGCCGGGGGAAAATCTTCCACGGTGCGTAAGTCGTCAACCTGCATGCTCGCATCAGCCCGAGATTGGCAGTTAAGAGTAGATCTGGGGAACCAATTGAATATCCCGGTGCAGATCACGACATCGTCCCTGCGCCCGGATTTATTGGTCTGGTCGACTGTCTCCAGACAGGTCATAATGCTCGAACTTACAGTACTTTGGGAGGAGAATTTGGAAGAAGCCTTTGAAAGAAAGCTGGAGAAATACCAGGAGCTAGTTGAGAGATGCAGAGCTAACAAATGGCGGACGACCTGCCTTCCAGTTGAAATCGGATGCCGAGGTTTTGCAGGAAGATCTGTATGCAGTGCTCTAAGCCGGCTTGGAGTCAGGGGAATAAAAAAGAGAAAGGCAATCAGGGCCCTATCAGAAGCTGCAGAAAAAGCCTCGAAATGGCTATGGATAAAAAGATCTGTTCCATGGAGCTCTACGACGGGGATTGGTGGGCGTTGAGGGGCAGTTGGGAGGAAAAGAGATACGTAGAGGGATGACCTAAGTCGCTATTTGGGGGAGGGTCCGTTTATTTTTTTTTTTTTAATTTTTCTCTTTTAAAGTTTTTTTTAACACTGTCACTTTGGTAGTCCTAACTGTGTTTTTTTTTCTGCATTCTTAGTTGGGAGGGGAGAGAGAAGGGGAGGGAGGGAAGGAAGAAATAAGAGTGGTGGGAAAGGAAAGCATTTAGCGATCATAATTCCTATGACCTACGAACGTGGTCTTTTTTTTGCGGGGGGGATAATGTACATTTCATATGAAAGGAAACTTTTCTTGTTTTTACTTACCTGTGATGTCAGACTGTTCGTTGAAGATGAAGGACGATCCGCGTGATCAAACTAAGACGAAGGAAAAGACGAGCTCGCCGTCGAGTCTTTTTTTTTGTATCGTCTTAGCTGAGGAGGAAGTGACGTAAGTCGGTGGTGATTGGTCAGCAGTGGCATTTATTGGCAGAGTCCATTTTTTTTTGTTTGTTTGTTTGTTTCAGGATCGCCTGCCGGAATAGTACTGTTTCGGTAGGGTTTCTTGGACGAGCAAGTATGATGTTGGAAGACCCGAAACTTGCCATGACTCCAAGTCATAACATCACTGACGAGGCGATCCTGTTATAGATTTTTACATGTGGACAAAAACAATTACCTACTACAAAGATGTATTCCTGGTTGAATGCCTTATTGCATCTCGACTGGTGGGAACTAAAAATTGTTATGGACTGTTCAAAAACAAGCCACCTATGGTATGTCACTTCCTTAAAAACCTATAGGGAGATACACGTTAAGTGGAAACAGAGAGAGGTAAAGAAGAGGGAAATAAATGGAAAGAACAGGAAGTAAGAGAATACGATAACAGTAGTTTTGATAGTGGAAGTGTCCTCTAAAGTTTTTGATACTATGTAATGGTCAGATATTTAAGCCCCCCCCCCACTGTAAATTGAGCATTAATTCAAAAAAGGACTCAATACCAAGAGTAGAGCAATTCAGTGCATGAAACTGAGTCATACTGTCAGTGTGGGGTATTATGTATATTTATTAATATATACTTAATAGCTCAGTTATTTTGCATTGAGCACTGTTTTATTTACACCAAAGGATATTATATATATATATATATATATATATAATTAATTTCAGTTGAGGTGGTTTGAGGTGTGAATTTGTAAACAGTGACTATTTAAGCTAATATTGCACGACTCTTCGACAGAATTGAGTCACTGTCAGTCACTGTGTGTTTATCTAAATCTAAAAATAAACACGCTAAAATTCACCTTCATCCCTGACCATGCGCTGACGGCTTAGTGGGAGAAGTTCCGACTGACGCAAATTCAGTCGGGTTTCGATCGTAGCTAGAGGCAACTTGACGTCTAGCTACAATGATGAGTTGTGAAACAGCGAAACAGTTTGTCTGTGGATGACAAAAATAAAATATTCTGTTGTTATTAGTGTTTGCTATGGAATATTAGTGTTTGAGCCTTTTATATTATATTCTTGCTCTGTCCTGGACATTGAGCTCTAGCTAGAAATTTACATATATATATATATATATTGATCACTAATATTATCAGTATCTCTCTATCTATATATTTATATATATATTTGTATGTGCACACATGCATGTACATTTATTTAAATTTATTTGATTATACACACACACACACACACACACACACACACACACACACACACACACACACACACACACATAGAGAGAGAGAGAGAGAAAGAGAGAGATGTAAATGAGCCTTCTTTTACATGCAGAACATGGGTGATTATGGCTCTTCAAACATCCCTTGTGGCCATTATCATTCTTTACTATGGATCATGCTCCCAATTCTTCCCTCCATTCACACAAGCTCATCAGGTAGGTGGTTCACTGCCCTCCCCTATTTCTCTATCCTTCGATATGCCCCATGTGGATTAATTTTTGGAAGCCCTCCTTTTTCATTATGTCCAAGGAATTTCAGCTGTCCTGCCCTGATTCTGAGCCTAATTGTTCTTTTCATTAGCATTTTCTTCATTGCTTACTCACTCTGTCCATGGGATTCTCAGTATCCTTCTGTAGAACTACATTTATGTTGCTCTCAGTTTTCTTCCATATAAGAGGATATATAGCAACATAGCAATCTGGCACTTGTCTTTGTTTGAATAAAATACTTTGTCCTTTGTTCTTTTATTGCTGAGATTTTGGAATGACACTAGTCCAATGCGGGTTCAGATTTCACTGTCACATTTTCCAAACACTAACCAGATAAAAACACAGATATTTAAACTTGTCTCCTCTTTGTAATTCGCATTTTGGGCTTTTTCTTTTGTTGATGGCCATAGTTTCTGTTGATGGTTATTAAAGAAAAGCTGTTTTCAATCAAGCCATGCTGTTCTCCATTTCAGATTCTCATAATGCATAGTTAGAGCAATATGTCTTCAGCCTTATGCTGTTTAAAGAATAAAATTCACATAAGAAATATTAATTTTTCAACATAATTTTCTTTTTTGTCCGTGCATTTAATTAACTGGTCTGTATTAATCACAGAGATTGAGTATTATACAACAAACAGTTCAAACTAAAATTTGGCTAACTACATGCAAAATTGTGGACTGATTGTCTCACATGCATGCACGTATTTATGTATATATATATATATATATATATATATATATATATATATATATATATACCTGAGAAGAACATGAGATCTGATAATAAGTTCAAGAGATTTATTGAATATCTGTCCGTGATGAGAAGTTCAACATGAAACTCTTGAGTGGGTCAATCAGAAAAGTCACTTGATTTTTTTCTTGATTCAATATATATATATATGTACCTCCACTGATTTACTAAAAAATGAGCATACAATGATGAAAAAAATGAAACAAAAACAATAAAAACAAAATTTAATCATGACAATCTTAAGAAAAGACAAGGATTTTTTGATAAGAGAATTATAATTTTGATCATTTTTAGAACTTTGAAATTTTGGTTAAAACCACGTATTTTTTGGGGTGGGGGGTTGCATCTGCAGAGGAACTAAAGATTAGTATAGGAAATTTTAGCATCTTTTTGCAGTGAAAAACACATTGATTTGGAAATTCTTCCAAAAATCAAATAATTGTCAGATTTTAATAAAAAATTCAGGAAACAAATGAATGAAATTATTTCATGATTCTTTCTTTTTTTAAAATTTAAAAATACAATAAAAATAAGACATTATTAAATTAAAAAAACTTTTAATTGCTTTTATGAATAAGATACATTATGGGCACTATTATCTTTAAAATTTTGGTGGAATTTTAATTTTAATAATTAATAAAGTTTTAATTTATAATTAATTTGCAGTGGTTACCTGATATTGTTATTAATTAAAAACTATATTTACTAATCATAAATGGAAAGGCATACTACAATTCATTGACAGCCATTATTTTAAAAAGAATTTTGAACTTTTTGTGTGTGTGTATAAACATAAAATTTTTTGTAAATCCACATATTCATACATGACATTATCATATGTGTGATAACTATAGTAAATTTAAAGCCCAAAAATATATGCCCTGTAGCAGGATTTGGACTTGTGTCCCCTAGGGGAAACCATCATTAGATCTGATGTTCCTTAGACAATTCAGCGACATAGGAACTCCTGATCAAACAAAGTCCAAATAGTGTTTTTGAACACATATCTTCCGGATTCATGAAATATGTAAATGTAAAATATTTTTGTAATTAATTATTACCAGCAATACATTATTACCAGCAATACATTTTTGAAGGAAAAAATATAACCAGCAATACATTTTTGAAGAAAAAGCATTACCAGCAATACATTTTTTGAAAAAATATTACCAGCAATAAAAATCTTGTTGGCATTAAATAACTCATTGAGGTTGACATTCCATAAAACAAACCAAACTTTCTTCCTTCTTTCATGTCTTTCCTTTCTTTTATTTCTGGTTTCTCTTCACATTTCTTTTTTCTTTCAGTCCTGCATCTGGCCATTTCTTATAAATCTTTTTTCTCCTTATCAACCCTGAGATTTCTTACATCATCAACTTAAATACATTGGTTCACTCATAAAAAATGGCGAAAGATTTTAGGGAAATAATTTTTGTATATTAGCATTCTTTAGATCTTCCTTAGACTGCAATGTGTCAGAATCGAAAAATATTGATTTTTAATGATTTAGAAAGGGAGTCCTGTTTTTAATAATACAGTGTCAAATCACTCACTGACTTTTACAGAGTTGTTGGACTTAGCTGTTTTCATCAAGAAAGCAAACTTTTTTTTGGTCAGGAGTTACTAAAAGAATTCTTCTAAATAAAGAACAAAACAATATAAACATTTTTAATTAAGGAAATTAAATTACATAAATTAATCAAATATTTCCGTTTATTTAATATAAATAATTATTAACCCCAAATGTTTGTACACGTAAAAGAATTCCATAAAAAATAATTGTTTAAAAGTTTTCAAAAAAATAAAGAATTTTAGAAAAATTTTAAACAAGTCATTTCTAAATAACTACTAAGTCCAATAAATATGTAAAAATCAGGGATCGATTTTTCACTATCTTGATTTTATGAACAGGACCCCTTTTCTAAATTGATAAAAAATGAATATTTTTAAAAATCTTGACAAATATTGTAGCCTGAGAGAAGTTTAAAGAATCTTAATGTGCAAAAATTATTTCCCTACCAAATTATTCCTTATTTTTCATGAGTGGACCAGTCTATTTAAGTAGTGTGCATCATTTTTCAGAGGCCCGGTGGAGTAATGGATAGCGGCATGGATTAAGGAATAGGAGAGCCGTGTTCAAATTCCAGTTGAATCCATTACATTCACTTACATGCTAATACCCTTGGGAAAGTTATGAATCCTTTTCTTCTCCCCCCAGCTATGAGTAAATAGCAGGACAGACCAGGTTTCTATAGCCTTGGATGGCAACTGGTCTACCGCAGAAAGTAATGGCAACCTACTGCGGGAAAAATCAGCCTCATTAGACATGTAACAGCATCATTTTTCCCAATCAAATCATCTCTTTATTTTCTTTTTTCTTATGTTTGATCTTTTATTTATTTTTTATCTTTCCTTTCTTTATCCATTTTTTTTTTATTTATTTCTTTTTGTTCTTCATGTAAAAGACTGACCAATTCTTTCCACAAATGGAAAACAATTTGAAAGATTGTTCTGTCCCTCTCTGAGACTAAAATGGCTGATGCCTGGAAATAGCTGGGTTTCATCTTCTTGACAATAGACTTTCATCAATTTCTCCATCTTTGTGTCCCTTTTGCTTTTTGTGGATATCTTTTGGGAAACGGTTTTTGAAGTTGTCATTTATCTAAAAGATTCATTGAACAAGTTTTGCTTTCAGATTTTTTGAAGTGGAAATAAAGGGTAAGAAAGAAAAGAATGTGGAAATGTGTTTTTAGCTGGTTCAGAAGTAAATTTGTGCAATGCAATGAATATTAGACATTTTTGGGACAAGTAGATAAGGATTTCCTAAAGAAAAGGGAAAAAATCAAAGAGATACACAGGGAAGAAAATGAAAATGGAAATTATGAAGAAAAAATGAAAGAGGAAAATTTTTCATGAAAAAAGAAATTAGGGATGAATTAAGAATAATTGCAACAGAAAACAGAAGGAAAACAGAAAAGAAGAAAAATAACATGAAGAAAAAGAAGAAAAATGGAAAAAATGAAAAAAAAAGAAGAAAAATAAAAAGTGTGGGAAAGTCCATAAGTCAAGAAAAAGAAAAAATAAGAAAGAAAATGAAAACATGAAAGCAATAGAAAAAAGATAATAAACAAGAAGAATATTATTTGCAATATGAAAAGTGAAAAAAAGAAGGAAAAAGAAATGTTAAGTTAAAAAAGGAATAAATTATAAAAGCAAAAAGCAAAAAAAAATTAAAGGGAAAATGAGGAAAGTAAAAAGAAAAATCCAATAAATATAAATGACTGAAAAAATACTAAAAAATGAAGAGAAAAACTTTTAGGTAGGAAGACAAATAATGGTTATGAAAAAAGAAAGGAAGAATGAATAGGAAGACAAATGATGGTTATGAAGAAAGAAAGAAAGAAAGAAAGAAAGAAAGAAGGAATGACTAGGAAGACAAATGATGGTTATGAAAAAAGAAAGAAACAAACAAACAATGAATAGGAAGACAAATGATGGTTATGAAGAAAGAAAGAAAAAGAAAGAATGAATAGGAAGACAAATGATGGTTACGAAGAAAGAAAGAAAGAAAGAAAAAAGAAAATAAAGAATGAATAAATGACTGTTAAGCAAGAAGACAAATGGCAGTCAAGAAAGAAAAATGAATGAAAATTAAATAACAAGAAAAATGATGGTTGAGAAAGAAAGAAAATCTGTGAAGCATGAAAAAATGAGAAAATAGTTAAAGATGTTTAAGAAAAAAAGCAAGGAAGAAAGAAAGAATAAAAAGACTGTTAAAACTGGAAGACAAATGACAGTTAAAAAAATGCAAAATGATGAAAATATATTGCATGAAAAGAAATGATGGAAGGATATAAAAAGTATACGAAAAAAGCTGAGTCAACATAAACTCATTGACATTATTTGCAAATATTCTTTCCATAAAGAAATTCTCATCAAATAGAAATGTCTATTTTGTGAACGTTTTTGTGTTTAGCTATCCAACAAAATAATTTTATTTTGTCATTGATTTTACTTAAATTTTAGAATTCCTTATTTTAGACTTATAGAAAACAGTCAAATTATTTCATATTTTTCTAAAGATTATTGTTGGAAGAACATATAATGTTATTGGAAATTGGATTTTTGGACAATTCATCTTTGTGAGAGTTAGAAAATAATTTTGGAATTGAAGACACACCCTAGTACAGAATGTAATTTTGGGACTCCAAATCATTTATATATCATTTGACTTTTGTATCCGTCAACTTCAAGAAAGTAATTTGACCCTATTTTATGGTATGTAAATTACATTCAAGAAAGTCTCACTGTTGTTGATGTATATATATGTTTTCAAAATATACTTATATGCCTTTATAAAACTTACATTGCCTATGTATATATGTTTTTATTTGTTTTTTTAATCATTTCAACACAGGCAAGACAATAATTCTACTAAGAAAGAAGAGGTTACTGAAAGGGAAAGAAAATGCAATGCCATTAGGGAGGAGAAAGGATAACACTGTGTAATGTGATTTTTGTCCTTAGATAACATCTATTATTTCCTATTTGCTTATGTCTAGTAAGTACGAAAAATTGTTAATATTTCCTTCAAACTTTGCTTTTATGACCAGTATAATGATATTTCTGAAATTTATCTATGCTGATTGGAAAAAGTGGTGAATGTGAACATTCTTATACACACAAACTAGAACAAAACAACATATAATTCAAAAGTAGCATTTATTTATTCTAGGATTACACAAGAGAAACCACAACAAAATTTAAAAGTAGTTTTTCATGATTTACACTTACTCTGTGAATTACTTTCATGAATCAGTCCCCAAATATAGCCCTCCCCAATCATGTTTTTACTATATAATCCTTGGTAGCAGCATCCAAAGTCTAGTATATCCTGTTGAAAAATATTTGCCTTGCTACTCTGAGTACACCCCCCTGTTCTCTTTGAATTTATCAAGATGTGTGTCAAGGACATGGGCTTTGAGGGACATCCTGTAAGCCATTCTCTCATAGTTCTCCATCAGGGTCTCAACAAGCTCCATATAGTTTTCGGCCTTGTGATTTTCCAGGAAGCACCAAACCACTATCACAAAGTAGTTCCATGTTGATTTCTCCATGCTTGTGAGCTTCTTGGGGAATTCCTTGGACTCTCTGATATTCCTTATTTGTGATCCAAATTTTGAATTTTGCCCCAGACAGCTTAGGGAATAAGTTTTGAAAATACTTGAAAACTTGCGTTACCTTATCTAGAGCCATAACAAATTGTTTCATAAGGCCCAATTTTAAGTGCAGTGGAGGAAACAATACTTTCTGAGGTCCAACAGTTGCTCCCATATGATGTTGTTCCTCTCCTCATTGAACTCGATCTGCTGTGGCCAGTCCCACCTGTGGTAGTATACTGTGGTGTGTCTGCTGTCCCAAAGGCAATGATAATACGGAAACTTGTAAAGCTGCTTTGGAAAGCCATCAGCAAGGCCACTATTTTGAAGTTTCCGATAATCTCCCAACTGTACTTCTCAAATTCCAAGGCATCTTGACACTGTTGTATTCGTCTTTGAACTGCATTGAGTGAGCCATGGATACATGTTCCTGTTAAAAGGCTCATGGATGAGCTGTCATTGAAGTCAAAATGTCTTGTGACTACATGCTACTAAAACCATTGATGGCTTTCAAACAGTTCCATCAATCCAATTTCACTCACAAGTCTTGGGTCAAACTGTTGTATGGTTTTCAGGCACATTCCAATGGTACCACACCCTGTGATTTTCTCCCCAGGCTGATATTATATAGAAGTCAGCTCCTTGACAAATCAACTATGCTGTGATTCAAACTCAGGTTCCATGGTTGGAATGCTAATTTTCTAACCACTCAGCCATGTACTCACTAACAGAAAAAATAGGAAGTTAATTCATATCCAATTAGATCAATCAAAACTGACAGATGTAATTATACTCCCACCCATATAAATAGGCAATTTGAAACTATACACAGTTCAACAAAACTTTTTTTCCTAAGCAAATAAAACCACATGGTCTTGACAATACCACACAGACACAGACATACATACATACATACATATGTATATATATATATATATATTTTAATCACTCTAAATGTTATTATTAGTGGATACTTGTATTTGAGTAGGTGGTCCGTTTATATATTAAACAGTATATTTATTTATTTTCACTGACTGGCCTGAAATTTCAAGAAATCTAATTAAAGAAAAATTTGCATTCTTTGGCTGCAATCAAACCTGATCCCTAAGGGTGGAGAGACCCAGTGTTTAGCTCGGTGCAGCTATGCCACTTTGGCAATGAGAGACAGATCATCAGGTGAAGCCAAATTTTATGCCTAGTGAGCAAAACTAAATGGATGACAGAACAGGTTTTAAGAGAAATAACAGAAAGACAAATATTTATTAATAGCTACAAGGGACAGGAAGTTGTGAAGAGCCATGATCACGAACGTCCTGAGGGAACACGGCACATAAAGAAAAAGAATTTTGGATAGGAAGATTTGGGATAATCTCGTTTGTATTATAAACAGTCTTTGAGTACCATATAACTTGTACCTGCACAAGATTTGTCCGGATGCATTCAGGACAAATCTTGTGTGCATTTGATATAACTTGACAAAGATTCAGAGGTTACTTTACTATGCATGCATGAACAGACAGTCTCCCATAGTTTTACTCAGCTGACAGGGACATACCACCGTGTAAGCATATTTACTGTGGTTGATTTATTAATTTGTTTTCTATGGTCTATGAACTCTTTACAGGTGATTTAAATCTAGAAAACAATTTTAGATTATAAGAATTTTTCTTTTTGAATGGTTTGGTTTGCTTTGTTTTACAGCATATCAACCTTAATGTATTATTTAATGCCGACAAAATTTTTATTGCTGGAAATTTTTTTTTTTCGAAAATGTATTACTGGTAATAATTTTTTTTACAAAGTATTTCAAGTATTAAAATCTATTTTTATACTTTCATAGTGCTTTGACCCCAGTTTGGGAGTTAACTATTTGCTCATAGCTCGGGCCCTAACAGGTGCAACACCCTGGGTCAGGGTGGACCTGAGAACACCAGCAATTAAGAGGTGGTTCCACACTCCTCAAAACCTCCTGATCAGACGCCTTGCTTGCTGTTGGATGTAGTTTATTGTCTTACCCACAACATTTCTTTTTGAAGATAATAATGATTTAGTAATACAAGGATTACTAATTAACCCATAGTTAGAGGGAGAAGAGGTGGATTCATACCTTTCCCAAGGTTATTTGCACATGTGAATATAACAAACCCAACTGGAATTGGAATTTGGCTCTGACAATTTCAAGCTATTATGCATTACACTACCTGCACATCCAATCTTACAGCACCAGGTGTTACCAAGCAGTCACCCATTTAGGTACTAACCAGGCATGATGTTGCTTAACTTCGGTGATTATATGGGAACTGGTGTTTCTATACTATATGGCTGCACATATGGGCTGTGTTACACTCTTGTTCCCAATGGCCTAATAGGTAGACGCTTCATATCTCTAACAGTTTTTGACAAGACCCAAGCTTCTAGGCACCCCCACATTCCTGACTGTCTAGATTTGTCACCTCTTGCTTTCTGGTTGTCACTTTTGAAAAGGAGTAGATTTCAGACAATCAATGAGATCAATATGAAGGTAATGAGGTAACTGATGCCAAACCAAAAAGAGGACTTTACAGTTTTTAAAAGTATCTGAGTACTTTGAATGGTACTAATGCAGTGCTACCTTAGCCTATTTTTAGATAACATTAAATGACTAGATGCTTTCTTATTTTCATCCTTATTTCTGTGGCCATGGATGTCCAGGGGGTGCAATGTTTAGTAGCTTAGAATGAGAAATTTATTAAGTCCATAACCCACTTGTAGGGTTGTAGGTGTATCACATCTACTGCAGCCATAGCAGCAGAGGTGTTCCATGGGCAAGAGAGCCTGATGGAGCCTGGTTTGAATTCATAGTTGTTCCTTCTCTTAGACTGGTTGCCAACCAAGGCTATAGAGCTATAGTTCTGCTATTTTTACCCATAGCTAGGAGGCAAAAAATAGATTCATACATTTCCCAAGAGTATTAGCACATTTTTTTTTTTTTTTTTTAATCATATCACCCCAAGCAAGGCCGGAGGCCACTATCACGCAAGGGGTTAAAGAAGGGTTGGAGGAAGAGCAGATAGGAGTGGCAAGGGAGGGGATGTGGAGAAAGAGAAAGACAGTGGGTCGATCAAGGCAAGGGCCAAGACACTATTTATCACTCTATCCTGTCCTCTGAGTTAAATAGCAGTGCAGACTGGTCTCTCTAGCCAGAGTTGGCTAGCAGATGAAGAACTTGGATTCAAAACCTAGCCACCTGACACTGTATGAAGATCATTAGATGTGAATGTCAGTAAGGCAAAAACAATAGATTTAAACAACACTATGGATGATCCCACTGGAGTGGCAGAGAGGAATGGATGGATTTCTATAGTCACTTCAGATATTGGTATGCATACAATGAAACAGTCATCTCGTTTCAAAATAATTTTATTTAAAACTGCATAGCACTTTTAATATTCTACCTATTAAGTGTCAGACAATATTAATTTGACCATTTTTGTCTGAATTTCTGGGATGTGGAGTTATCCTTATTTACACTGTTATATTTGGACTATTATATGGAGGGCAAGGGGTAGACATCAGACACTGCGGAATGAAGTATAAATACTGGACAAGGAAGAACAGCGGAGAGTTAGATGTCTGAATGAATCAGCACATATGCTAGGCTATGAGGATCCCCTTAGTAGGCCTAGCATAGAAACAAATACAATATGGGAGCCACTAATAAAGAAAGAAAGACAAACGTGTGTAAGTTTGCAAAAGCAGCAATCAAAACATGACAGCAGCAGCATCTACAGCCTAATCAGCTGCTAAGTTTAGGTTTAATGCCCTAAGATTACTCCAGCAAATTGTCCTATGTGTCAATGACCTAGTGGGTAAAAGTGTTGCTTTGTAAATTTGGTGACATGGTGGTTGTGAGATCCTTCCCTGGATTGGGCAGTATGTACTTGTAGTCAGTGGAAATGGGTAAGCAATAATATTAAATCAAATAAGAACTAGATATGAGTCTATGTCCCTAGATTAAATAAAGAGTTTAGAATTCCCTGGAGGTTACCCAGATTGATATACACTTGAGGAAGCCCAAAACACACAAAGGCCAAAATGGTATGATAAAAGCAACAAAGATGAGGAGAATAATCCGAATATAAATAGTGTAAATAATGTTAATTTATAACATCTCCTTTTTGAAATCCGTACCTTGTCTTCATTTTTTCCTCTACACAGAGGCTAAAATTTTCAGTAATACTGTCTAGTCTCTGGGGAATCCCCACTTGGCCTACATATCAGCCAAAGAAAATAATGTTGCCTCTGAAGGTGTTAAGTAAAAGTGTCTAAGCATCTGTCATGTTTTATTAATCAAGTGTCTACTGTCTGTGAAGTGCTGATTTATGCTGTTGTAATTTACAAGCAAATGACAAATGATTTTCACCGAGAAATCCTCAATACTGTCTATGGTTTATTATGCAGTTTGCTTGTGATATTACTTTTATTTAAGTTTGTTAATTATCTATTAATATCAGTATATTCATACCTACTTCATTCAGCTCATAACAATCTATCAACCTATCTATATATCTATCTCAGCCTGTTCATAACTATCAATCTCAGTCTTTTGAGGCTTATTTATATCTATCTATGCTTATTCAGATCTATCTATTTATCTATGCTTATTCAGTTCTATCTATATATCTGTCTAAGCTTATTCAGATTTATCTATCTATCTAGGCTTATTCATATCTATTTATCTATCTATCTATCTATATTGAGGCCTATTCAGATCTATTTATTGAGCCTTATTCAGATCTATCTGTCTATCGAGGCCAATTCAGATCTATATATCTATCTCTCAAGGTTTATTAAAATTGGTATCACCCCATGCAAGGCAGTAAAACCACTAAAACACAAGGGGCTACAGAGTGTGGAAGAATTATGAACAGAAATATTAATAATGAGTGGAAATGGAAAAGAGTAATCAGTAAGACAATAGATAGTGATTGACATTACATTTAAATTTTTGCAGGTAAAGTTGGCTGGAAAACAAGGAGCCAGAAGAGAGAGGCAACCTTATGGTAGTGGAAAAGTGACTGAAGTCGAGTTACCAGATCAGGACCAATAATATTGCTGATTCATCTTTGGATCTTATCAAGAGGCACAAGGTGAATAGCAGGAGCACCGGACCATATATGGCAGCAATATTCTAAGCATGAATGGTAGATTTATAGACATGTAAGAGAGATTCTGGAGAGAAACATTACCTCACATGACACAGTGAACCAAATCTCTTAGCAGCTGACCTAGCAATGGATCCAATATAATCATTCCACTTCATAGCAGCTGAGAACAATAGTGTGAGAAGGTGCCACAAGTCACTTTCCTGGATGTTAGCATCAGCCATGCTGATGGAAAGTAGAGAGGTGTCTCTCAAATGATTAATGGAGAGAAGTTTATTTTTGGAGGTGTTAAAATTAACAAGCCATCTTTTGCCACGGTTAATGATGGACTTGAGGTCATTTTGACCTTGTCAGAGTGATCAGCCTTACTATCAATGCAGAAGTAAATGGTTGTGACATCAGCATAGATACCAAGTTGAGAGCTGATGTCATCAGGAAGGTCATTAATGAAAATTAAAAGCAGAGTAAGACCATGGATGGAGCCATGGGGAGCACACACGTTATTATGAAAAGATCAACACCGGACATTAAGGATAATTTTCATTTCATGATTTGATAGGAAAGACTAGATCAGTTCAAAAATGTGTCCAGAGACACCATAACTTTTCAACTTGTGGAGAAAACCGGTATGCCAGACCGTGTCAAAGGCTTTTGAGATGTCCAATGCTACAGCCTGGGTTTCAGTATTTTTATCTAGAGCATGATAGACTCTTCCCACAGTTATCATCAGTGTACATCAGCAGTTGACTTTGAGAAACAAGTCATGTTGTTTGTCTGAGAAAAGGCCCTGTGATGTGAGATTAGAACCAATTCAGAATTGATTAGGGCCTCTAGGAGTTTCCCAAAAAAAGGTAGAAAGTTAAAAGGCTGATAGCTGGAAGGATTGGATGGTTCACCAAAGTTCTTAAAAACTTGAACAACATATGATGACTTCCAGCAGGCAGGAAAGTAGGAGGCAGTGAGGCATTTATTATACAGTTTCGAGAGAACAGGAGCCAGTTCAGGAGTACACTTCTTAAGGAGTATTACAGAGATACCATTGGGCTCACATGCTTTGTGGGGATCAAGGTTAGAGATGATAGCAGAAAACATGAAAGGGGTCATATGTGCTTATCACTCAACAGAGAATCAGTTCTAAGTGGGAAGTTAGACAGGGATACTCCAGATGAATCAAGAGTAGAGTTTGAGAATTTATGGGCAAAGGAGAGGATTGAGCTTTCACCTGGTATTTCCAAGAAGGGATGAAAGTGTCCATACTGGCTTTAATCCAAGAAGAAACTTTAGTAGTTCAACTAGGATATTAAAGACGTCAGTCTAGGAGACGTCCCAGTCAGCATACTGGTAATGAAAAGCGGTCTAATGAATAGGGGGTTCCTGTTTAATAAATGATTGGAATAAAATATCGATAGCTACCACAGAGCGGTCCAAGTTACCAAGAGGGCAGTATTGTGAAGCTCAGCAAGAGCAAGGATCTATCTACACCTATTTATATCTATCTATCTACTGAGGACTGTTCATAACAAACTATCAAGGCCTGTTTATAACAATATATTTATTTATAGAGTTCTGTTCATAACAATCTATCTATTGAGGCCTGTTCATAATAATATATCTATTTACCAATTATAATTTGTTTATATCCCAATAAGTATAGATATTTTTCTTATTCTTTCTATATCTAGATGCTGAAAAAAATGGTTGCTTCTTTGTACCACTTCTGAAAGTACCTGACTCCTCCTGCTATACTTTATCTATACAAGAGTAAAATCAGACCAAACTGTGTTATATTGCTACCATCCCTGGTCTTCTCACTTCTCACTTTTCTTTATCAACAACTAAGCATTTTGTAATTACACCTTTACACAAAATGAAAATCACATTTTAATGTAATCAATACTTGACTAACAATCAAGATTAGTAAATAACATTATTGCTGTGTTCATCCTTGTGGGTATTACCATACCGTGTCTACTAGTATGCCCACTAGGTGTCATTCTATTCAGGACTATAAAAGGAATACACATAAGCCCACTTTCTCTTTTTATTGCTCAGCGATGTAGCGACAAGAATAGGACTTGTTCCAACCAAGGAAAATTTTTGTGACAATATGAATAGTTCATTTCAAACAATCCACATAGATATCACACACACAAACACATACATAATGGCTAACTACACAAATGTTTTCTTTCCTTTTTTGAACTATATATATATATATGTAAATATATTTTTTTCTTTTGTGAGCTATGTTATTCTTAACAGAAAAATATGCGTATAAAAATCCTCTATTTCATTTGAAAATGTTGAATTCATTTACACTGAAAATTTTCCACCTCGGCTATAATAAGTAGTAACTCCTCCCTCTGTAAACATACAATGTGACCCTTGCTTTCCACTGATCACCCCTCATTGCATTCCAATTCTCAATTTTCTCAGTGTTTGCTGAAAGTTAGGGAAGAGTGTGAAGCATACTTACAAGTCAATACGGTGAAAGAAATGCAACATCGAGAAATAGGAATACATACCGTGTTTCCCATATTATAGGTAGGTGTTTTATTCAGGGCTTCCTCTGTTCATCAGGGTGAGTAGGTAGGGGATACTTGGGAAAACATCTGCTATGTCAGTTTTTCCTCCTACCAACTCCTCGCTCATCTACTCATCCCAAGGTCATGACTGGCAATACAAAATGGAGGCTTCAGAAATGTGCAATGGACATATCCATCTCCTGCAGATGGACCAGAGCTCTCCCTGGTCCAAAGCATGACTATTAATATAGACCAGCACCCAGATAAACCTTATTTCTGGTTTTGTTATAATTTGATCCCCCCCAAAAATCCCTTTACTTCCCACTACTGCTGGTCTATCAAACAGAAACACTTGAAATTGAGATAAAATCACTTTCCCTTTCTCTGTGGGTGTCCAGCATATCACATCACTACAAACTGTTGGCCAATAGTAACCATGTCCAATACAATTTGTAACACTATTTGCTACATTGCTATCACTTTAAAACATTTCCAATGAAAGTAACATCCTCTGCCTGTTTACAGAAATGTGCAAAGGTGTATCAATAAGCTTGACATATCATTATAAGCTGAATTCTGATGTGAATTTTTTTTTACTCAGTTTGGCTTATAAAGGAATATTTGTCTTGCAGTTCTTAAACATATGAAATTTTGCATGTGTGAGTTGGTCTGGGATCAAAATGTATAATCTGTTCTTCATAATGGTAACGGTAATATTAGCCATTTCCTTATATGGAAATATTTGGCATTCATTGATCAAACAGCCAGTGCTACTTTCAGTTGAAATTTATAAAACCTTTCTTTTAAAAGAGTTTTCAGGAAAGTGGGTTTCTCAAATCTATGAATTGCTCTTTTTATTGTTGCTCTCTTTATTGAAATGCACTTAAATTACACACCATTCCACGGAGAGATTGCCCAGCATGGTATAAAAAAGGTTGGAGACCACAGGTGTAAACTATTAAATGTTATTGCTCTTTCCATATTGATTGAGGTTTCCTTCCTAACCTTTTATTTCAAGTACCATGGAATATCATCATCTTGATCATGTCAATATTTCCCCTTTGAGTTACATGTGCTATCCATATTAGCAGCTATTGGCATCAAGGTCTTACCATTTTTCTGTTGAAATAGCTAGATGTTGGTATAACTCTAATGGTTTTTTCTCTTGCACATTTTGCTTGTGGAATTCTTTTCCTGTTTCTTGCTTTTCTGTAAACTATAATTTTCAAAATTTAAATGACATGTCAATCATGATCTTGTGTCTTTTTTAATCCCATTCTTTTATTGTCATTTCTTCTTACTAATGATTTCTCATTTGCTTTCATGCTCAGTAGTGACTTTATTGCCTTACTTGTGGTAAATCTTTTTAAAAAAATTGTCAAATCAAGTTCAAATTTCAACCAAGTCTCTTGCATTCACTTTCACATAAATACCTATGGGGAAGACATGCATTTATATAATCTTCTCCCAGCTGTGGATTAAATAGCAGAGTAAACCGCAGCCTTTAGCGCTGGATGACAAACAGTCTAGGAGAAGGACCACTCTGAATTCAAAACCATGAAGAAGACAGCAAGAAACCATAGAAAACATTCATGGCAATTCCCAGATGAAAAGAAACAGAATATGTGCAGTTCTAAACAGTCATGGAATTAAACAGAAAGGGAATTATTATTCAAAGATTCAAAATTTTGTGAAAAAGAGTACCTCCATAGCTACAATTGGAAAAGTGAATTTCAACCCTACTTTTCACTTAAAAAGCATTCCCCAGGCTATATTTAAAACGAAACTAAACAAATAAAAAAGACATTTAAAAAAACAAAAAAAAAAAACAGAAACAATTCTAGATCTCTTTTCCACCACTCCACTTCCTGAACACTGAGCCTAACCCATGAATGAATTCCGTCATTATATGTGAAATATAATTTAGGAGGGAAGAAAAGAGAGTGAGGAAGAAAGAAAATAAGCAGTAAGAAGCAGAAAGAGAAAAAGAAGAAATAGAAAGCAAGAAAGAAATGAAAAGAAAGAGAGTAGAGAAATCAAAATGGGAGTGAAAAGTGAATAAGAGTAAGGGAAAGAGGAACATATGGAAACACAAGAGTGAAAAAATTAGCATAATATGAAGGAGGAGAGAAATGCATAGAGCTGCAAAGAAAAGTGAAAGGAGGGAAATAAAAATAGAGTAGGAGGAGAAAAAGACAATTATTATAAGATCTTAATGATGACAATTAAAAATGGAGGAGCAATAGTACTAAAAATCATTTAAAATAATTTCAGACATATATTGTTGACCATGAATATCTATCCGTATCTATCTACCTATATAAGCTTATATTCATAAAGATATGTGTATTGATGTCTATAAATGGGTACCCTATTTCATTAATTAACAAAGGAACCCAATGAATAAATAAAAGCCCCTTTTTAAAATATCCAACCCTACCAGTTGACCCTAGGAGTTGGGATTGCAAAGATGGTGGTATAGAGGGGCAGTAATTCTCTTCTGTTTAATTTCAAATCCTGGCAGATGATTATGTAAGTTTATTTTTTGTACTACTTATTGTAATTTGATAGTACTTTAGTGAAGGAATGTTTTAATGTCCAGGATTCAAATGATGGATGTTGGGAACAGGGGGTAAGTGGTCAATTTAAAGGGTGAGGTGAAGAGAAGATAAAATGAAAAAAGGTAGATAACAAATAAAAAATGAAAAAGAAGGTGATAAATGAAAATTGAAAGAAAAAAGAGAAAAGAAAAAATGAAGAAAGGGGTAAAAAATAAGTAATTGAAATAAATAAATTAAAAGAAAAGTAAAATATAGTTGAAATTAATAAAGGATAGAAGGAAGGAAGAAGAAAGAAAAGAAGAAAAGATGGAGGAAAACAAGGAGAGAAGGAAAGAAAAAAGAAGACAGAAGAAAGGAAGAATGAAAAACAGAAAGGAAAAAAAAAAGAAAGAAAAATAAGAAGAAGGGATAAAGGATGGAAGAAAAGATGGGATAAAGAACCAAAAGAAGAAAGAACGGAAGAGAGAAAAAGAACAAAAAAAAACAGATAAAAGCAAAGATCAAAGACAGAAGAAAAAAAAAGGAAAGATGAGAAAACAGAAGTAAGAAAGAAAAGAAATAAGGAAAGAAGAAAGGAAAGATAAAAAGAAGGAAAGAAGAAACAATGAAAGAAAGAAAGGAAAAAACAAAGGACTTTCGTACTTGCCTTGAATATTGCTGCCATATCTGCTCTGCGACATATTTAGATATTCTTGATAAACTACAAAAAAGAATCAGCAATATTATTGGTCTGGACCTGGCATCTTTCCCATTATCAAAATGTAACTTCCCTGTGCCTTTTCGTGGTAACTGTTCTGATGAGCTTTCTTCTTTGGTACCAAGACGTTATGAATTTAAAATTGAAACATACTAATAAATTGGCAGCAAGACCTCATTATTTTGCAGATGAAAAGGGCTAAATGTAACCATAAGTCTTATGCAAACAGTCTCTTCTATCACACTTCTCACATGTGGAATTTTCTTCTCGCTCTCCTTGCTTTTTAGTCAACTTTGATTTTCAAAAATTTAAATCTAATATCAGTTCTTATCTTCTAGTTTCTTAATTCCTATTCTTTCATTGTTCTCCCACCTTAGCAATATTTTCTTTCCTCATATTATCCCACACTCAGTAACACCTTGTGTTTTAGTGGCCTTGTTGCCTTCTATTTGCTAGTTTAATAATAATAATAAATAAAATAAATAAATAAACTTGTTTATTTTTGTTTGTTTGTTTTAATAGATCCCACACAATCAAACTAGTACTGACTTTGGGCATCAGTACAAGTAGAGCCCAACAATAATATTCAACGTTTAAATAATACCTTGTCTTTAGTCAATAAAGTTCTTTTCTGATTTCAACTTTAGTAAATAAGGTACTGGACGAGCTTTTGGTGTTGCTGTCTAATCAACTGTTAGCTTCACTTTAAAAGCTTTCAATCAGCCTATCTCATCACTAAACACTGAACGAAATTCAACCAGTAACACCTTTTATTTCAATGGGACTTCTTCCTAAGTCAAAGGAAACAGGACACTTCAATCTAATTTCACTTTGGTCCCAAGAATGTGAGAACTTTCTGTGACTAGCTCAGTCACTACAGATATTCTGAGGGTTAACTCTAATGTTATTGTCCTCTCACAAAACAAATACTGTTAAAGTTTTTTATCATTCCTCACCCCTACCAACAGCTTAAAAGTTTAACACAATAAAGGATCCATTTGAAATTCCAACATATATAACCTGAAGAAGGCCAGAATGTACAACAGCTGAAACGTTGTGAATGTGGCAATAAAGATGAGGGCAACAGTTTGAACAATGTAAATAGCATAAATAGAAATTCCCATGTTTGCTCTTTTTATCTCATCACAATTTTATGGATAAAGTAACATCTGAGAAATGTCCAGCTTAATAGAAAATGCTCTGACTTCAAGAAACATGGACTAATTATGTTCTTATGACATGCAGTCACCAAACCAAGTGCGGTCTTTAAAAACCTGAGATTAGATAAGTCTATCAGTCAAAGTGCAGATAACAAATCAGTCTGTAATGTAAGAAAGTTAAATAGGCAAAGAGGAAAATATGCAAAATAAAGAAAAGAAAGAAAAGAAACAAAAAATATTTGAAAGAAAGAAAACTGTGAAAGCTAAAAAGAAAGAAATGTGGAAGAAAAAAAGAAATGTCCGAAAGGAAAGGAAAGTTTGAAAGAAAGAAATAAAGAAAGAAAGGAAAATATGCAAAATAAGGAAAGAAGAAGTGAAAATGAAAAACAGAGTGAAAGAAAATAAAGAGAAAAAGGAAGGAAATAAATGAAAAAATATGCAGAAGGAAGAAAGGTGTGAGAAAAAGAAAGAAAGGTCTGAAAGAAAGAAAGAAAGAAAGGAAAACATGTAAAATAAGGAAAGAAAAAGTGCAAAAGAAAAAAGGAATGAAAGAAAGTAAAGAGAAAAAGGGAGAAAAGAAATAAATGAAAAAATATGCAGAAGAAAGAAAGGTGTGAAAAAAAGAAAGAAAGGTCTGAAAGAATGAAAGAAAGAAAGAAAGAAAGAAAAGAAAATATGCAAAAGTAAAGAAAAAATAAACAAAAAAGAAAGGTGCTAAAGAAAGAATGAAATGCAAAAGAAAGAAAAGATGTAAAAGGAAAAAGAAAATTTCAAAAGAAAGAAAGAAGCAAAGGAATGAAAAAACAAAAGTTGTAGCATAAAAGAATGAAAGAAAAAATCTTGATAAAGTGGATGAAAACGAGAACAAAAAAGTAAAACCATTTTTTGGCTAAAAAAATCTGTTATTAAATAAACTTCTGATAAGAGGTGAATGAAAGAGCAAAATGTCAAGGGTGAAGTTAAAATCCAAAATTGCAAAAGGAAGACAAAGAAGGAAAATATCCCTCAGCCTGACATGGTATGTAGTAAGTGTGAGATGTGGGCATTTAGACTTTGACTGACTCTCAAAGTAGGAAAAAAAAGAGGAAAATTGTTGCGAATTTATAGTTGTTAAAAGATTCAAATGTAATTTAATAAAGAGGATAATAATGTAAAGCTTATTTTAATTTCCGCTTTTCATATAATCTTCTTTCTTTTCTTTCCCTATTCTCAATTTCTCTCCCTTTTCTGTGCATCCTCAATTTCTCTCCTTTTTTCTTTCATAACTCTCTCACTACACACACACACAGCACTCTCTGTCTCACACTCTCTCACAATTTACATGTACACACATACAGCCCCCCCCATATATATATATATATACATACATACACACATATATATATATATATATATATATATATATATATATATATACACACACACATATATATTGTTTCCCACTGTCCCTTTTCCCTTCAGTACCTCCTGTGAGTGTTAAATTTTCTAAATCTTCTTTTCTTATTATGTGTCCTAGAAATGTCAACTGTAACATTCTCATTCTAGGTCAGGGTGTCTTTTTCACCATTTTCACCTTAAAACTTCCATGTTGCACCTTTTCCATCCATGGTATTCTCACCATCCTTCTGTAGAACCACATCTCTATTGCACAAAGTCTCCTCTTCATCTGCAAGAAAATCATGTTCGTTGCCATACAGGAGGACTGATATTACATAGCAGTTGAGCGGTTTTCTTTGTGAGTCAAAATCTTTTTTTCTTTTCTTCTTCTCACATAGACATTCCTATACTTTTTTACAAAAAACAATTTTTGTAAATAGTATATTCAGAAATTATTTAACATTAGAATCCTACTGGTTATGGATTATAGTAGTACAAGTAAAACTGACTTTAAACTGGAAATGTAGTTGGAGTTTCCCCTTTATTTATCTATTTATTTATTCATTTGCAAATAATTATAATATCATTCATATGAATAAGAAGTGACTTCATTTTAAATTTACAAGTACAGTTAATTTCAGAGTCTGTCTATATTTCTGAGATGAGGTATTATGTACAGTATTTACATTAGTCGGACTATTGTCCTCATCCTTGTCGCCATATTTGTCACAACGTTTCGGCCGTTGTACGCTCCGGCCTTCTTCAGGTGGTTGGAATTTCGAACCGAACCCTTTATTTCGATCACTGGGGTAGACTGTTCTAGTTCCACGAGCCATGTTTGATGGATGTCAGTTATCAGTTATCTCCTGGTAATTTTTCCCTCTGAAAGTTCTCCACTGCCTGAACCGGGTATTGAACTCACACTCTTTGGGTCTGTTACTGGATCTAACCAACGCCTTTATCCACTGTACCATCTGTCAAAGGCGTTGGTTAGATCCAGTGACAGACCCAAACAGTGTGAGTTCAATACCCGGTTCAGGCAGTGGAGAACTTTCAGAGGGAAAATTACCAGGAGATAACTGATAACTGACATCCATCAAACATGGCTCGTGGAACTAGAACAGTCTACCCCAGTGAGCGAAATAAAGGGTTCAGTTCGAAATTCCAACCACCTGAAGAAGGCCGGAGCGTACAACGGCCGAAACGTTGTGACAAATATGGCGACAAAGATGAGGACAATAGTCCGAATAATGTAAATACTGTACAGTTAATTTCCATAGCAATATTGCACCATCAGACTCTTTAGTATTATTAACAAACTGTTATCAACAAGTAGGCAGTTGATAACCTCACCAGAAACAACCACCTGAGTGACAGCCGACATGAGTTTCACAGACAGATCTAGGTCCACTGTGAATATTTTGACAGTTATTACCTACAGAATCAGATAAGTGTTGGATGATAGTTTTGTCACCTGAGCAATTGCATTACATGTCTTAATGGCTCTTGAAAAAGGTATCTCTACACAAGTTCTCCAGTTATGGAATTTCTTGAAAGAGTCCTTTGTTAAAGGTAAGGGTCTGAGTGGTATTGCCAGTCATCCTACCCACCCTGCTTTTTGTTAACAAAATCTGCACAGGAACATTTTCAGATCATTAATAAACATCAATGCAGATGAGATCACAGTTTGTGGATGCACTGCCAAAAATCAAGAGGGACAGAGCCTTGCAGATCTCTTCCCTGATCAAGTTCTAACAGCCCAGTTGGGGAAAAACTTCCTTGTAACTTTCACTCTCTCAAAAACTAAGCCAGTATCATTTCATCATCACCATTCAAATCTTTTCAGCATTGGCAATGAACGTTTGCATTCTTAATGAGGCTCCACAATTTTAATGTCTGTTGGGACACAAGTTCATCCCAGACCCCACAAGTGGAACTCATATATATGATCCATTGCTAAAGACGCTTTATCACTTTAGGAAGTACGTGACTCCATCTGCCATACATTATCGTTATATGATTACAGATTAGACTAAAAACAGAGTATTACTGCCATATCTGGTTTAGAGCTACTATAGAATTATTGTCATAGTATGGCTAGAATGACTTTTGAAAGTCTTGCTCTCTTTCCCTTCAAAATTCCTGACATGGCATCTTAGCTTCAGTTACTTCAGCCACAATCATAACATAGCTTTGCTCTGCCTTTTCTATAAATACTTTCATGGTAATTGTCCAGATGCACTTTCCTTTATGGTATGCTCATTGGCCCCTTTTATTTCTGTCCCCCTATTTTTCTTTAAGTTTAATTCCCCATCCCCTCCATCATTTAGGTGGTTAGTGATGTCAGTTCGCAGGTAGGATGCGGGGCGCCTTTCGTTTCATGTGAGTGTTTTCGTATTTGTTGTTGTGTTTGAATGAGTGCGTGTCAGTATGTGTGTTTGGGATGAATGAATGTTTTATACTATTATAGTCCCGCATTTCGGCCTGTGAACTGGTATTTCTGCCACATTTAGTGATTGTGGGGAGTTTTATTACTAATATTATTTTTCTTTAGTTTCTTGTAAATATTTTTGTATTCATATTGTAAATACTCATTGGGGTTAATTTTTAGAATTGTTATTTTATTCCCCTCCCGCCACAGACACTGAATTGTAAATATGGACACCAGATAGTATTTTCATAGAGACAGTGAGGTATTATGGTGGTTGTAGTAAGAAAGGTATGTATGAATGTGTTGTTTTGGTGTAAGGAATATTGTTCGTACGATTGGGTCAGTGTTTGCGGGTAGCTAAGTTATATTTAAGACAGAAGAAGACCGTCCTTTCCCCAATCCCCCCTTCGGCCTTGTGCCACACTTCTGTGTATTTTAACAGAATAAATATCACTCTCCTTTATGGGACCTAGACTTTATAAATTTAAACACAGCCCTAGACTGGCAGAAAGGTCCCTTAATTTTACAGCTAGATGCAACTGTAAGTTCTATGTTAACAGTTTCTACCTTCTCACTTCTTACTTGTGGAACTCTCTTCAAGCTTTTTGCTCTCCAGTCAACTTTGATCTTCAAAAATTCAAATGCAATGCCAATCATTATCTTCTGGCTCCTTAATTCTTGTTCTTGTATTGTTCTCTCTCTCTCATAGTATTTTTTTCGCAGATTCTCTAACACACAGAAACCCCTTTTGCTTGGCTTGGGGTGAAATGATAAAAAAAAAGTATTGGAGTGCCAACTGCATATGAGTAGAGATTTATCACTTATTCCCTGTTTAGGATTGGGTTTCTGGTTCGTTCTTTTTTTCTTTTCATTCTCTTTCACTCCAAGTAGATCCTTGCATCTTAGTGACATTATTGCCTTGCTTGGGGTGAATTAATAAAGAAAAAAGAACTAAAAATGCAATATGCAAATATGTAAACTCTTCAGAAACATCAACTAAAAATTGCATTGAACATTTGATAACATCTTTCCTTCCTTTTTATGCAAACATTTTGTTAATACAATATCCAGTCATGTGTGTGTGTGTGTGTGTGTCAGGGTGGTGGGGACTTATTTTTCATGCTGCAGCCTCTTTCCCACAATGCAACATCACTAGCTTATAGCAATCCTTATTTCCATCGCAAATGTCCAGAGAAACACCACCATTTTTTCATTTCACTAGTTCAGACATTTAATTCTAGAACATGCCATATTACTTTCACATTGTCAAATCATACTTATTTCCACCTTGTTTTCAATATAAGGAAAAAACTCTACACACAGAGATTTCTTACAATAATTACTAAATTGTGAAACATGCTAAATTCATAAAGATTTTCTATTATTCCTTATTCTATCAGAGTTCAAGATTTGATTAGGGAATAACATTTCAGAGTTTAGTTGGAGATGTTATAAGTATAGTATGGAAGTAGACTTTAGAAGGAACCAGAAATCCAATAAAAGTTGACACTGAGGTCGACTCCAACTGGTGACAATCTGTTTCATACTTGAACACAATCTTCATGGTCTGGTGATTGTGTTCAAGCACAAAATAGGCTGTTGTCGCTAGGTGTTGACTCCAGTGTCCACTTTTATATTCATATATTCTCTACTGCTGATATTAACCACTTTTACCTATAAATTTTGCATACCTTAAAACTATATTTTTATCTCACACACACACACACACACACACACACACACACACACACACACACACACACACACATATTTCTTTTATCACTTATAACTCTTTTTCTATATATTTTTTAATGTTCTTTTAGGTTTTTTAAATATAACTTGGTATGGTTTGTTTTTTTAATATAACTTGATTTAACTTCTCTTTAAAGTTAAAAATGGATAATTTATTTTATCTTAAAATTTTTTATTCTTTAATATAGAATTTTTTAATTATATTCTTACTTAAATTTAATATAATTTATCTAAATATGATTTATTGTTAATCTTTTTAATATATCTTATTTTTAAGTATTATTTGTTATTTTTTAAGTAGGAACCTACCTTTTTTTATATGTATGATTAAAATTTTTTTTATATAAAACTCTGTTTTCGGCCCTCATTTAGTTTCAATTTAGCACTTTATTCTTCATATAAACCCAATTTAATGTCATAATGTCAATATCTGGATTAATTTTATAAAATCTCTTCCCTTTAAGGCTAATACCTTCAACCCTACCCTTACCACTGACTAAGGCATTTCATCTGACTGAGTGTCCTGGGTATGACGATAAACTACGTCCAACAGCAAGGCCTCTGATCAGGAGGCTTTGAGGTGCGTGGAACCACTTCTTAATTGCTGGTGTTCCCAGGTCCACTCTGACCAGGGGTGGTAGCACCTGTTAGGGCCCCAGCTATGGGCAAATAGTTAACCCCAAAACTGAGATAAAAAGCATTATAAAAGTGTAAAAATAGGTTTTAATACCAGAAATACTTTGTAAAAAATTATTACCAGAAATAAATTTTTGAAGAAAAAAAAACTATTACCAGCAATATATTTTTGAAAAAAAATTTTACCAGCAATACGTTTTTGAAAAAATATTACAAGCTATACATTTTTGAAAAAATAATATTACCAGCTATACACTTTTGAGGAAAAAAAATATAAACAGAAATAGAGTTTTGAGAAAACAAAAATATTACCAGGAAAAAAAAAGCTGTTGGCATTAAATGACAACATTGAGGTTGATATGCTTTAAAACAAAACAAACCAAACCATCATCTGACTGAAACATCGAATAAAGTTCTGATAAATTCTGTATCAAATTTTCAAATACTGTCAAAGTTAAATTTTAAATTTCTAATTCCAACATAAACACAGTCTATACACCGGGTGTCGAATAAGGCTAATGTACTTCTCATTGGTTGAAATAGATTCATCAGCCACCACATAAGGTAATTTTTGGATTTTGTTGTGTAATTTATATGTTCTGTTATAATAAATACATTGAGCTCTTTTCATGGATCAGTTTTAATATTTGATATTACTAGGATCCACTTGGATTATATACCGATGGATTTATTATCTGTACTATATATATATATATATATATATATATATATATATATATATATAATTGAAGAAATATAGTCTTAAAGTGTGCTATATTTATGGGATAAAGTGCTCAATATCAGAGATAGAGCGTGTATAAATATAAAAATACATATAAATATATAAATACATCCAAATATATAAATAAACTAACAACCGATTACGATAAACTAGCCGTTTAGAAAAAACAAATAAAGATAATCAACCCAAATAGATAAATTAAAAACTGTTCCGACCAAAATAATAGTAAGAACAAATCACAACAGCCCACCCCAAATTCAACAAATAGATTTAATCAATGACAAATAAACAAATATATAAGATAAAAAATAAAAATGAAAATAAATAAAAACAAGCAAAACAATTTGACCCAAATAAATAAGCAAACATTCGACTTCCGGTAAATGACCGCCATAATAGACTACCAACAATAAGCTATATAAACAAATTTTTACTACATTAACAAAAAAACACCGATCAAAATAAAAAATAAATAAATAAATATATAAGATAAAAAATAAAAATAAAATTTAAAAAAACAAACAAAAAAACAAGCAAAATAATTTGACATAAATAAATAAACAAATAAGCGACTTCCGGTAAAAGTAACCGCCAAAATAGACTAGACATAATGCACCACTGACCCTTATATATAAATAGCCGAGAAAAATAACAAGCACTAGTTGCCTGACGATTGCACTAGCATGAAACAGACTGTCGCCTCTAAGTGCTGACTTCCATGTCCACTTTTATATTTATATATATATATATATATATATATATATATATATATATATATATATCTCCAGGCACAATCCTACCTGGTCTTTTGAACATTAGAGGTTTATTCCTTGTTTCCTGTTTAGGAGTGGGTTTCTGGATCCTTATAAAATCTACCCCCACACAATACTTCTAACAATTGCAACAGAACATTGAAATGATATTCAGTAATTAAATATACAGTTAGCTGTTATTTTTTTGCATAGCCCTAAAAACTTTCCTTCTTGTCCTTTCTTATGCTAATACAATACACATATCCCTCTAACTTGAGTGGCTCTTACGCCTTGTATTGGGTGAACATTAGTAAACAAAATATATATATATATCAATGTGTATGTATGTATGTATATATATATATATATATATATATTATAATTTTTTCCTTTTTTTAAAAATATGAT